>OZ024906.1:42143761-42743761 GCA_964017125.1 Flabesymbios commensalis
TGATACTGCACACTACCAATGTTATGTGAGCGTTGTCACAGGGTAATTTAGTCCATACAGTAGTACAGCCTGCTCTTGCCATCACTCATGGAACTTGTGCAAAACATCTAGAAGTCTCGTTTAGCTGGAATAAGGACTTACATGACGCGACAGTGCCATTACTTGTTGTCTCGTTATCACTTGACAAGTAGCTGAAATCAAGCTTGTATCTTTCCTGGTAGTCACTCCTTTCGTTTTCTCCTTGCACTGTTATATCTATATTCGTCAAAGGCTCGCCATTTATCCAAAAATGTTCCTAGAATACACAAAGCATAATAGCATCAAACACATATTACAGTAATTAAATAGCTAAGTAAAATAAAACTAACACTGAAAGTAATTTAATCAAACTGCTCGTTATGTGAAAATCCCTTACCATTTCTTCTCTCAAACCGATATATATTAGCGAAAACAGGAGAGCGTGAGATTTCTTGCCATATATTGCTCTAAAAGCCTTCATTAGGTTATTGTCATTCTCATTTCTTAAAATTGCTAAATGTGCGCTGTTATTTTCACAAAGCCATCTTGCTCCTTCCCATGTTAAATATCTGAAATAATAGTGCTATTAAATTTACAAAATAGCGTAATTATAATCCACACGTTGTCTGTTTAATCTATTTGAAATTGGTTATGTGTTTTGAATTCATAATTGAAAATGCAAGAGCAAATCCAGTACAAAGAATACACACAAAAAAATTAACAAAATATTATTATTGTCAATTCCACCCCATTTTATTTCATGATTTTACGATTTTGTCCTCTAATAGAGACCTATCTATTTGTCAGTGCAAATAGATAGCTAGATATTTATTGAATAAAGAAAATCTGTGTAGACTTATTCGTCATTAAAAATAAACAATACATTTTCTTAAAAAGTTCATAATATGATAAAATAGAAAATGGCGTAAATCTATGTACAAGTATAAAATTCTTTAAAATAATTAAAATAACTATACACGCTAGTAATACTATACATGATAGATATATGTTTCCCGCATCAAAACCTGAGATAAAATAGCTGCTTTATTACTATGAATAGTAGCAAAAAGTTAGTTTTAATGATGCATCCCATCGTGTGTGCATTTGAGGACGACATAATTATTTAATTTTAATTTATATTGTAAAATATATTTTGGGGATTAAGCAATATTATTATGCTTACCCATGTCTTACACTATTGACGGCCATCACTTCTTCACCAATTCAATTTTTCGTTGATCTATTGTATGTTCCCAGCTTTACCAAGTTAATTGCTCGTTTATTTATTGTATGTTTGTATCTCTAAAATGATGACAAAAAGTGCGCTAGAATTATTAGAAAAAGAGACACATCACTAACAATAATGTGTGAAAACAATAGGGGTAGGCATGTTATCATTATTTTAAACAAAGTTCTACTTCATTTTGATATCTATTAATCAACTTTCCTGGCAGTCAAAGGGTTAAGTTAGGTCACCTGTTTGGGAATATGATAAATCTGTCGTCATAGATGTAGTGATCTTCTTTGATTCGCTTTAAGTGTTTTTTCTTAATATCCGTTCCAAGAGGCGATCTGTAAGTATTTTCTTGTTGAATATGTGGCCTACAACGAGGCTTGAAACCACATTTCGTAGACATATATCTAGTGATGTGGACTTTTAAACCAGACAAAGTAATTAAATTTTGAAACATCTACATGTGGTTGCCAGGTCCTGGACGCCATGCATGATGTAAGGCGGTTTTTGTCACTTCATCATACTCAGTAACTAGCACGGTATCATTCATACACAACAAGAAGCATTGGTCATAATGTATAGACACAGCCCATGCTTGAACCTTGACATATAGCTTAGCAAACTCTCGGTTATATAGGTTCTGTAGGCTATTTAGGTTATATAGGTGTATTATATGAGACAGTGTGTTTATATCTTGTACGGTTTGCAGTATTAAATTCGTGTGGTAATTTCATTTCTTGTAATATACAACGGGAAAGAAGTAAAGACGATGCAAGTATAGTGTGAAGATGAACATCTCCATCTGGGATTACACCACAAAAATCTGTTTTCAGCAAATATAAACTGAACAAAGCAGGTCTGTAAGAAGATTCCCCCTGCCAATAAACAATTTCTACAAAATTCAAAGAATTGAAATGATTAACACCAGTGCTTGACCATCCTCTTATAGAGGTGATGGTTTGCTCTACATCCATCACTTTCTCGGGCCAGTCTGATGTTATATATGCCTTGTGATGATAATATCCACACGTTCTTTTAAATGAAATTTGGATGCATTAAAGTTATACCTAGTGTGGCTGAGCCTGTCATTATATCCGCGGATGATATATTATACCGACATTTATTTGGCAGTGCGTGTGAAGTAGAGTACCATGGCGTTTCTAAAACGGCAGCACACCTTTCTGGAGCCGTCGTAATTTTTGATATTTCTGAAAAACAGGGATTTAGAAAAACAACGCAATAAATTACTTCAACTTTCGACAAGAATCGCAGCGAGCTGTAGCCTGGGAAGGCAATGTGAATCATGTAGAAATAATCTAGTATTAAATTCAGACTGTAGCTTTTATCCGCATGACATCCGTCATGTACCAAGGTTATGTCATTCATCTCTTTACCATTGTACCTGTAGATATACTGTCCTCCCATAGGACATAGTTCATACTCGTCAAGAAGCTGTCCACATATACATGCCATGCTAATGCAAATGTGAAATATCCAAGAAGATGAAGAACACTTATGCATACGCGCGCAATGTTGCTTCCACATCTGTTTACACATGAGGATGATTTCACTTAATAATTTCATGAAAATTCTCTCAGACATCAGTGTGATATATGAGAGGCCTCTGAATTGATTAAAACCTTTAGAATCTAATCACCATTACCTACTTCTGTGTGAAGGCAAAAAGCAGTAACTGCTTACTTAGAAGCCGCTAGCCTTTACATGGCAGACTACAATGACAAACGTTTCTCACTCTTCTCTAAAACACAAAATCATGTCAAATATATAAGTATATCACCCTTGACGCTGTGAATTTAGTAACATAATGCCCACTAACTATTATGTGTATTGTGGTATTACAATACTTGTTCTATATGTATATATCAAGAACTCAAACGTGTCACTGGTCCATAAATATTTTGGATTAGAATTTACAGCTCATTGAAATGAAGTCAGATTTTAACACTAAATACGATTAATTTAAAAACATGTAAATGGTATTCTCAACCTGGATGTTAACCCTTTCAGTGCGGGGACTATCTTTATACATCAGAATCTGCCGTCTGTAGACGTCAGATTCTGACGAATTTACCTGCACTGAAAGAAATAAAATATTTCTAATGGTCGTAGACCCATACCATAAGTATTCAAATGATTCAGAAAGAGATAACTAAGACATTTATCATGATTTCAAATTGATAAAACCTTTGGTCCCTATGGTTTATACAAAATAATTCAGCGTTCTAAGGATTATTCACACCACATATAATTGTCATTGCCCGGTACATAAACGTTTTATTCACGTCACACCTAGTGAATATTCTCCTACAGAGGTAGCAGGTATATTAACATCAGATCTTCTTACAGTCCGGGAAATATGTATTTAGATCACGTGAAAAATGAGAAGAGTGGCACTTCAAAGCGAAGTGGTAGACCTATTATCCAGGTAATAGGATCCTGGTGTTGACCGCCATTAGCAATTCCTTTTGTATCACAGATATTAGAATTCACCTGCAAACAACCAAACACATTATTTCATAGATAATACACCAGAGAATGCGTTACCGCGAGGTATCATGATTTATCTCATAGGCCCTGTTATCAAAATCCGTGGTTTAATCAATTAATCATTTTAGATGGTATATAGTGTGATATTTTTGCTTCTCGCACTTATGCTGTCGGCTTTCACTATGAGACGTATGGTGGGATCAGCCCATCTCGCACTCTCTCCTATAAGCTTCACTGATCAATTTGATATTACCGTTTCAGATATCTAATTGTACGAGAAAATACACACAGCATCGTCATTGGGTATCCGGCGTGTTGGACCTATCTCAGCACAAGTCAACTTGTGCTGAGATGAGCCCATCTCGTCTTGCCAACGATGCTGTTTGCATATAATCTTGTCTTTTTCAATCAGAACAAAAGGCCACCTACATGATATTTGCTTGCTCCCATTGACCAATTGAGCATCATCATAAAATAACCGAACTTTATGAATCAAAACGTATGCGTCGATTTTTTTTTCTACGATACAAATATTGCCCTATGATCCACATGCCAAGACAAGGAAAAGTAGAAGCATCCTCTGTTTTGGCACCAGTTTGGCATGAATCGGTATGCGGCGCCAACAGACAAGATTTGGTGGGGCTGCAGCCGTCGAAGGCCTCAATACAGCTCTTTGTTTTCAAAAGGATATTTTTTATAATCGTGATATTGAACAGATCTCCCTGGTGATGTACATGTATGTGTGGCGGCTCCACCAACTAAGTGATTGTTAGCGAAAGGCTTCCGGTCTTACTCAATGTGGTGAAGTAACCTTGTCAACAATACTTACCTATAATTTAATTTATGAAATATTCATAGAGCACCCTCAAGGGGGACTCAATAAAAGACGTACCAGGATATAATGGTTAGTATTTTTTTCAAAAATAAACACCGAAGCTGTATTACTTTGAAGCGATACACTTCATATTAATAGTTTATGCTGTGATAATTTTTCAACGACATCTACAACTGCAGGCTGGGCTCATGTTTCAGTGACGATCTCAGCTGAAGTTTACAGTTAAATTGGGGTCAGGAATGAAAATAAATTTCATGTGAGATATCATTGCCGGGTAATTTAAATTATTCTGAAAATTCCAGTCACCTCGAGTTCACATCTCAAGGGGTGTGAACAATATAGTAAATATCTGGGTTGATGTAAAAAGGGCTTTTTAGAATCAACAGAATAACTAGGCTATATAGGACCGAATAAAACAAAGCGAGTGGATCACGAGTCATGACGCTACAGCATTGTGAAGCAAAACACTGAAATAAGACGAATGAGAAAACAAAATCTTGTACATAACAAAATGTAAGTACGGAAATTATTATACACATGGATAATAATGCCTAAACCCCTACCACACCAGCCTGGCAGGCCCCGATGGCTCAATCGTATCGACTGGGGCTTGTAACCTGGAGGTACCAGGTTCGAATCCCGGTCGGGCCGGATATTTGTCATCGTGGTTGTTCATATACAGTGTTCCAAACTGCTCAAAGGCCTGGAGTGTACAGTGCTGCCTATAGTACTGTGCACTATAAAGAACCCTTGGAGTCATTTGAAATAAGAGTAGGGCATAGTCCCGGCTTCGGGCCTAATTCTGTCGCGATATTGTCATGATTGTGCAGAAAGCGACGTAAAGCAATATTCATATATATATATATATATATACCACACCAACCTACGCTCATCTGGCAACCGGTATGCGCTCCCGGACTTCAAAATAATTATTTGTCAAAGAGCAGTGACATCGCAGAAAATAATGTTCGTCCTGCCATCCCAATTTGACCATCATTGCGCTTTGAATAAGCTCACACTGCGCGCTGTTTGTATCTCAAAGGTTTATCTGTGAAAAAAATCCTATGAAGCTAATTTCAACCGATTTGGTGGGTATGGGTATAGTTAGTTATTAAAAAAAGTAAGGTGGTGTAGAGGTTGGGGAAAAAATATTAGAGAAAATACAAAGTTATTTTAACATTTAGTAGTCCCCTTGTTCAGAAATCTAATATGGCCGCCATCCTCACATATACATTTTTTTAAATATATATATTCTTTCAAGTCCACATTAGTAAATATTTCAGCTATGTCAGAAATCGATTTATTAGTTTTTTTAATAAATCATAAATTCGTAAAATATGTAGCAGTTTTATTTCATATGTCTGATATAAACGACAACATCCATTATTAAAAGGGACCCCTTGGGATGAGACATTTTCAATTTTGTCAATTTTGAAAATTTAATTTATATGAAGCTATATAGCCTACTGATCTTAACTAAAAATACAAAAAAGTCAAAAAAAACCATTTTAAAGCACCGAAAAAGAGTGAAATAGTTATATTTCCAGGTCGTATATTGCCATGTAAACAAAACAAGTCAGCAATATACAGCACTTTACACCATATATTTCCACGTCTCGGACGATCAGATCAAAGCAATCGCCGCCGATTGGTGTTTTATAGTCAGGATATGAGGGGACACACCTGCAACACTGATTGTCTGCCCAACGATGGGCCGACGGCATCAACATGTGGCCCAATGCTGTAGGAACATTCAACCGTCCTTTAGCAAGTGTTCAGGTATACAAAATCTTTGTTTGGGTTTTAAGCGGATTCATAAAAATATTGATAACAAATAATTATTTGAAAAACCCTGAAAAAAATAAAATCATTATCTGGGGGATACGCTCCTTCAATACAAAGCTAAAAATAAAAATTGATGTTATCCCAAGGAGCTGCACTGAACACACATTACGTTGTCTTGCTATAAATTATTAGTATTGTTAACCTTGTATCGCAACTTCGTATATACATATATTACTGGTGTTATGATCCAGTTTCATGCATGATAGCAACATTATTTTGTTATTTCTAGACAATATTCTACTATTTATAATATTATATCCTGCAATTGAATACTATAATCTCCACACTGTCGCATGAATAAATAGTACTAGTATCTGGTCAATAACTGTATCTGGCCAGATGTGGATGATCTCTCTCATATCATCTTGTCTTTGAAATAAAATTATGTGACTAAAATTAAGAGAACTATGCCATGATTATGTTGGGAGGCAATAATATGTCAGTATATACTATCATACATAATACCATGATAATATTACAGTCTAAGCAGTGGCGGATCCAGGGGGGGCGCAGCAGGAGCCCCCCCCCCCCTTATTTTCGCCAAATACTTTGAAAAGTCCCCTAAATTGGCTAAAATTTACCAAAAAATCCCGGGCGTTCCCCCCTTTTTCAGATCCTGGATCCGCCACTGCTAAGGTCAAGGCAAACGGCATCATAATGTTAATTAGCATAATGTCTTGATCATATAAACTAATCTAAAACACCCACCAAAGCCCATACCGGATTTGAGACAGAACCACTATGAGCAAACGATAAACACTATTTAAAGGGTAGGCTAAATCTGAAATATCCAGAAATCAGAGCGTCACATTATAATCTTATACTTTATAGTGGCATTACATGCATGTCACATACATTACCATGATTACGGGCATCTGGATGTCACATCTTTACAATTAATTAGTGTAATATTGTAGTACTATTCTTATCCTGGCATTATCATAATATTATTATAGTACTCCATCCCACCATTGTATGACATTTTCTACAATTGTATAAGTTTCCAACAGTGCGACTTTAAAGATACATACTTCGAAGTCACAT
This sequence comes from Flabesymbios commensalis, assembly GCA_964017125.1. Classification (NCBI taxonomy): domain Eukaryota; kingdom Metazoa; phylum Annelida; class Polychaeta; order Terebellida; family Flabelligeridae; genus Flabesymbios; species Flabesymbios commensalis. The sequence goes on from OZ024906.1 coordinate 42,151,246, forward strand.
TAACATGCACGTTTTCAAAACATGCCTTTGATTTTAATCATGACACAAAATGCCGCGTATTTATGGCCTGAAGGCATCGCAGTGAAGGCTCTCATTACATATTTTAATGAATTTTTGCTGGGTGATTTTCGAAAGGTCGCAATTTGTATTCAATGATAAACAACCCTTATGCTAATTGGATAGTCACGTGAATATGGGATACTCAAGTCCTAAGCGAGCCTTCACAACACAAATTTGACAAACACAATTGCGAGTGTCAGGTAAGATCTCTTCATAAGTCAACATGCTGTTACCAGCATACCGCAGGTATATTATATGGCAAGTGCTGAGATCAGCCCATCGGCATTTAAACCTATATATGCATTTGTCTCGCTTGATCTAGGCCTACTATTCTTTTGAGCTAATGTAACTCCTCACGCGGGAGATATAACCATGATCAGATCATGATATGCAGACGACACTATACATAAACCCCGCATCACTGGCAGTTCAAAAGATGGGAGTATTACGCCAACAAGAACAAGGTGTTTTCTGTTAGATTTGTTGGGCACATGGGACCAAAAAATGTATATTTGGTACAAATAAGGTATTAAGAAACTACTGTGGTGAATAGTGAATTATGATAGTGATATAAAAATGATATGAAAATCGGGTACTATTTGTAATTGCGGACTAGTCCACAGGAGTCGTTTCGTGAGCAGGCCAGTCTGGCAGCTCATTTGCATGTCTGGGTGAGTTTACGCACGTGGTTTACTATGTCAAAAGCAGTGTCTTTGAGCCTACTGAATATCTTCTTGATAAGGTTTACTATGCGCCTCATAAAGTTATGATCACTCGTTCTCTAGGCCCTACAGTGCATAAGTGATGATATATTGACAGCTACAAAATATTCATAGTCATAATATTTGTGACTGGAAACAGTATGCGTGAACAGTGCACAGATAGAAGGCACGCCGCCACAGGCGATGTTTTCTAGATCAGCATGTGCGGCAACATGAGAAGAAATGAATCGGGCTTTAGGCCACCTTTGTGTACATATAGGCTAAACTGGGCCAGGAGAACCTCCTGAGGATGGTGAGATAAATGAGATGACACTGTCCTCCAGACACAGGATTCGAAATTCGAGCCCTGGCGGTCTGAGGCCGAGCACGCTACCTCTCGGTCACGGAGGCTCCCAATACTGACTTTCACACGTGGATGGGAAGAAACATTTTTGTTTCTTTCAAACCGCCGAGACCGGGAACCGAACCCCAAACTCTGGCGTGAAAGGCAGCGGAGCTAACCACTACCCTAGGGCCCCCGCCCAGCATGTGCGGCAGACGGCTGAGCGCTCTGCGCGGGAAACTAGCAGCAGTCAGTACATACATAGTTCAAATAAGCTCACCTTAGCCTTATTCAGACCAGGGCCCGTGCAGACGTCCTCCTAGCAACTTTCTGATCACTAGTCAGAAACTATCATTACACTCAGACCAAGTGTTAGACATGATACGCTAGGCTTAATCGGCTGTAAAAATTATGTCATGGCTGAGCCCTCGGTTTGTTTATATGTTTGTTGATAATTTGGAACTGTCAAAAAAGCCACGCCTACTGAGATCACATGATATATTGCTAATGACGTCACTCATTGCTGTGTTGTCTTTGACCAAACGGGGTTACCCACAGATAGTGTGGGCATTGTAATTGTTGAATGACAATACTGCTTTTCAAAGTCGTTTTGGTGGTGATATTTGTGAAAATAAATATCGATAATATAAAAATCAGGCCTCATAACCAATTTTATAGTCTGGTTACTTCGAAGTATGTACCTTTAATACATTAAAAAATCGTTTATTCATATTGGTGTCCTCTTACAATTATGCCACAGCAAAGCCCGAAGGGTCACTGATATGTGTTGCGTTTTATGAAGCTGCATCTAATGATTGTTTAAGAGGGTTTACTTGAGATATTAGATCCCGATTTTTTGTTAAATAAACTAAGGTTCCAGATGTACGTCTTTGTACGTCTTTGTGAGGAATTTGAACAAAGGAGATTTAAGATGCCATATCATTTCATAATATTACTAAATTCGTATATTGTGTTTATTTAATATTATATACCAACATTTTTATTGTGCTATTATCATATCATAGTACTATGATGACATATATTGACACTGTAAGGCCATATTCTAAAATTAATAGGTTTGTCAAGACATTCTATTATCATAGTGACATTATAATGGTCTACATGTCAAATGATAGGATTAGATTGCTATAATCATGATAATACCCACCGAAATCAGTTGAAATTAGCTTCCTGCGAATTTTTTAACAGATTGGCTGAAATATGGGCTTTTTGGGGGGTTACTATGAATGCTCTCACTGCGTCCAAACGGGTGCCAATCAACTCGTACCCATGTCAACTCGCCCCATGTGAACTCGTACCCATGTCAGCCCATACCCATGTCAACTTGTACCACTAGTAGATGTCAAGTCGTATCGCAAGTGGTGACAGCTCGTACCATCATTAATATGTGAACTCGTACCCAACAAGGCAAGTATCAGATGATGTACGAGTTGACATTTATTACTGCACAACAGATGTCAACTCGTACCTATGTCAACCCGTACCCATGTCAACTCGTACCACTATTATATGGCATGTCGTGACACAAGTGATGTCAAGCCTTATCCAACGAGGCAAGTATCAGATGATGTACGAGTTGACATTTATTACTGCGCAACATATGTCAACTTGTACCTATGTCAACCCGTACCCATGTCAACTCGTACCACTATTATATGGCATGTCGTGCCACAAGTGATGTCAACCCTTATTCAACGAGGCACGTATCAGATGATGTATGAGTTGACATTTATTACTGCACAACAGATGTCAACTCGTACCTATGTCAACCCGTACCCATGTCAACTCGTACCACTATAATATGGCATGTCGTGACACAAGTGATGTCAACCCTTATCCAACGAGGCAAGTATCAGATGATGTATGAGTTGACATTTATTACTACACAACAGATGTTAACTCGTACCTATGTCAACCCGTACCCATGTCAACTCGTACCACTAATATATGGCATGTCGTGCCACAAGTGATGTCAACCCTTATCCAACGAGGCACGTATCAGATGATGTATGAGTTGACATTTATTACTACACAACAGATGTTAACTCGTACCTATGTCAACCCGTACCCATGTCAACTCGTACCACTAATATATGGCATGTCGTGACACAAGTGATGTCAACCCTTATCCAACGAGGCAAGTATCAGATGATGTATGAGTTGACATTTATTACTACACAATAGAACACAGCCTGAACCATCAAATGGTTTGTGTCATGTACATGTATTTATTACATGTATTAGGATATGTTCAGCTTGCAAATTCAATTCAATTTATCTAACTATATCCTAATACAAATGATATCAAACACATTCACATATATGACAATAATATTGATTGCTAAATTTATTGCAAAATATTAAATGTGGGCAGCATAATTATCAAATATTTTAGAACATTTTATTATATTTCATCATTTATATCCTTTGTACAATTACGGTCAACATTTATTTACATACTGTTCTCATATACTTGTCTATTTAGATATCTATAACATTATATAGCTTTAAAGCATGTATAATATAAAATAGTCCTAATTCCATATTTCAGCACAAAATATATAATCATATTCATATAATCATTATATAGATTTAGCCAGCACTGGACCAGGCGCGCATCGTATACTCGTGGCTATGAGTCAAAATGTACAGACGACAATACTTTGTGTACACAAGATTTAAACCCAATGCTGGATTTATGTCGGATCAGCTTCACAAACGCTAACTTATTATGACTTAGAGCCATTTAGCCATAGGCTAAACCAGACTGGAATGATTCTTGAAGGTTTTGTTAGCTCAAAACTAAAGTCTCTTGGCTCGTACTGGATACATTGGTCCGTTTTAATGCAGGATACGGATCTGCCAGCTTCCAAAGACTGCTTCAGTATCTTGGGATGAGCCACAATTGACGCCGTAGTTTGTTCCGGCAGATCAAACGCATTCTGTAGATCCACAGACACAGAGTCAAATCCCCACACTACAACAATGCATTAAGACAGATGGGTGGGTAAATGAGTGAGTGAGTGAGTGAGTGAGTGAGTGAGTGAGTGAGTGAGTGAGTGAGTGAGTGAGTGAGTGAGTGAGTGAATGAGTGAGTGAGTAAGTGACTAATTGATTGATTGATTGATTGATTGATTGATTGATTGATTGATTGATTGATTGATTGATTGATTGATTGATTGATTGATCGATTGATTGATTGATTGATTGATTGATTGATTGATTGATTGATTGATTGATTGATTGATTGATTGATTGATTGATTGATTGATTGATTGATTGATTGATTGATTGATTGATTGATGTCGAAACAAATTGTGGAATTTTTACTCACCTTTTCCGCAGGACCAATTCAGGTGGGTGCAGCTGGTCCTGACGTGGATCCATATGTCATACTGCTTACATGTGTCGTACAGGTGACGTAACTGTTTCCTGTGAACTCGTCCCATTTTAGACAAGTCACAAACAAGGGCCACCTGGCAATATTGTTTCTAAAAAACATAATGGCCGTCGTATACTGTTACTTGTCAAACCATCGAGTACATGCATCCAATCAATTCTGATTAACCAATGGCCTACCATCGAATACGCTTAGTCTCTGTTGAGCCAACGTTCAATTGGGAAATTTATACTTTTTAGTACTATTGTTGGTACTTTTTTAAAAATTATAAAGCATCTACATCATTGGAAATACACAAAATGAAAAGGCTCCAACCTCTACCTACCTTAAAATGTCATTATATTTTATGCACGGTCAGTTTTTACCACAATCCCCACCTCACAATGGATGCAACTCATTGAATTTTCATAAGGTGTAATAATTATATCCAACTAAATCTTGGATAGCATCCCATACCTGATAATCATTGCTAATGAGGTTTTGTAGCTGCATAATATCGTCTTTCTTCCACAGACGTACGACGTACGAGTCCATGTTGAGCACTGAGAGAGCGTCTCGTATTTTGTGGCTCACAAGCTCTTCAACGTAAACAACCCTCCTGAAAAAATAATTTGTGTTCAACGATTATAATGGTGCCACGAAAGCAAAGCTTCGGTAGCAAAGCTCATCTATCTTATATTGTGTGTTAAATCAGTCATTACCTCATCAGAGCAAAATAAAAGTCTCATATTTTATGAAAAAAGCCCAGGGATAATCTGAAAAACCGCATCTCTGACCTTATTATATGAGCCGAGTGGAGGTGTTAGCAAATGAGAACGATGTGAACTTTAGGAACGGGATCGGACTGGCGTGGACAGGAAATGTGACGTGTGTGACCTGTGGGGAACGTTATTCTTAGAGTCGCGGGAATAATGCCGATTTTTTAATAATACAACTACATTGCCTACATTCCCACAACCAAGTTGAATGTTGGCCCGCCATCTTCGACGTCGGGCCAACATTAGGTCAATGTATCGTGTTTACTGAGTTGTCCTATGGAAGACGTAGTGATATTCTGCGACATTGGGATAAGAGGTTTTGCAGCTGCCGTCACGTGGTCATGTGAGTATTTTTTCCCACGCCATTATGAGAGTCACGTGATGTTTACCACGTGATGTTTACCACGTCATCATGAGGGTCACGTGATGCTCACCACGCCATAATGAGGGTCATGTGATATTTACCACGCCATCATGAGGGTCACGTGATGTTTACCACGCCAATATGAGGGTCACGTGATGGTTACCAAGCCATTATGAGGGTCATCTGATTTTTACCACGCCATTATGAGGGTCACGTGATGGTTACCACGCCATTAGGAGGGTCACGTGATATTTACCACACCATTGTGAGGGTCACGTGATGTTAACCACGCCATTAAGAGGATCACGTGATATTTACCACGCCATTATCAGGGTCAAGTGATGATAACCACGCCATTAGGAAGGTCACATGATATTTACCACGCCATTATCAGGGTCACGTGATGTTAACCACGCCATTAGGAGGGTCACATGATATTTACCACGCCATTATGAGGGTCAAGTGATAGCAACCACGCCATTAAGAGGGTCACGTGATATTTACCACGCCATTATGAGGGTCACGTGATAGTTTTGATGCCATGATGAGGGGCTCATGCCACTCAATGACAGTTTGGTGGCTATTATCATTAGCCATAATAGTCAACATGGTCAAGCATATAGCCTATTTAGCGTTTAAATTTGAATACTAATATCTGAATATTGTAGCATGTGTAATTATATTGAATGTTGATGGTTCTAAATAGGATGTAACTATGTCTCCTGTCTGGCACTCCTCCTTTTTGGCAAAGCCAAAAAGCAATCTCTGCTAACCTGTAAAGTATGCAGATACTGGTGTTTGACATGCCAGCAATGTCGCGCAGTCAGATGCCTGTTACTGACAGTGATCAGCAAACAGCGGCAAAACATCCCTTTGCGGAAGTTAACAGGTTAAGCCCCATTATGACTGAGCTTTCAGTTAGATTATTCACTTTTGTTTACCAGTGCTCACTAGATGGATCTAAGTGCTATTCACCAAGTAGGCCTAAATGGCAGATAACTTGTTTTTCTCCGCTGGTTTTGAAGAATTCCTTATTGTGACCCGCACGACAGCTACCAAACCAAGAGGTCACTAGCCGAAAACCACGTGAGTGCAAATCCTCCATAGGCCTAGATCTAGGCCTAGATCTTTTTTACGAAATAACCATGGTGTCTGTTGTATGTTCTACATTGACTCAGACTATCGAGATAACCCAGCGAACACACTACGTTAAACCAGTATTGTATTAAAATTGTATTAATGTGTTAATGTAGCAAAAAACCAACATTGGCTGAAATCATGTTTGCTGAGAGTGTTCTTACTTTGTAGGTGTGGTATAGCCTTCTGCTGAATGCTGTTGTTGATTGTGTTGTCTGGCTGCGTTCAGACAGACTATGTCAGAAGTACGGCTGTCATTGAGAAGGGTACCTCTAGAGCGCGGAGGCATGCCGAGATCCCGCGCCACGTGCTCTAAAAACTTAAACTCCAGCTCGGGAATACCTAAAGAAACATATTTATATCAACACCAATAAAACATTGCATTAAATATTGTATTTTAATTTCAAATGATTAGTGGTCAAACATAATGAATTGCCGATTCATAATAATGAACAGAATTATAGTGCCCCGATAACTAAAAAATGGCGACTTAAGTTGAGTATAGATCCGCTCTCGTTAAAAAAATCAGAAGCTGCCCCTGCTGCTGTTCTGCTGTTCATATTGTGTTATATAGAGTGGGTTCAGCGACATTTATTTGTAATTTCAGGATCTGGTCCCACTTTAGAAAACTAGCTGCTATATTTAAAAGAGAAACTCTAGATATGTCAATTTCAACACACCTTACCTACACGTTGAATGCAAAATATATTATTAGAAGCTTACCCATCACATGCAGTGTATACATACCTGGGACGGTCATGGTAGTTCCTGGAAACTGATTAGACATTTTAGCTGTAAACTCTCCCAGGATGGCTGGTAAAGCCCATCTTGTCACGGAATCTCCTGCAAAAATATGCGTTTCAGGCCAACTTAAAACACGTAGATTTATACTGCTCTTGTTTGTCAAATTAAGATATGGATACAGACAAAATCAGACTTCACACAGCGCGAGATGAGTCGAAGAACCTGAAGCTAAATGATTAGTATTGGGTGACTCAGTGAATATTATGTCGCTTTCTGTACAATCATGACAATATCCAGACAGAAGACATTTATACAATGTTGGACCGGGACGTTGGGACGACGTTGTATGAATGTTTTATGTTTATCGAGAGGACATAAACGTCACTGCACCCTCCAGGCATTTTAACAGTTTTGAATACTGTATATGCACAGCTTCGACGACAAACATCCGACCAGGCCGGGGTTCGAGCCCAGTACCTCTGAGTTTCGAACCCCAACCGTACCGGATGATCCATCGGGGTCGGACATGCCACGTGGATAATAAAGTACAATAAATTAGTACAACTATGACACTATACTACAGCCATGTATGGTAGACGAGTGGGTGAGTGAATAGAATTACTACAATAATTATCAGGATTGTGCCTACTCTATTGGTATGAGCTCTTTCTAGTGTACAATACCATAGGCAGATGACAAAAGTCCAGCCCATCAGAAACTCGAACTTGGTATCCAGTTGGGTCTTCAACTGAACCAAACGGGTCATCGCGACAGGCTAATAAGTATAGGGTTATACTATATTCTTGTATGTTATAAATGTATGTTTCAAGATTTCGGTTTAGTTTTATAAATTATGCTCCCATTTATCTAGGTCAAGATGAAGAAAGACCAGATTAAAACAGTTTTCCATACATTAAAAATTATACAGCTTACTCATCTTACGTGTGTTAATATTATTGGATTCTGATAAATACAAACATAATGTTGAATATATATCGAGACAATCACAGTGTTTCAGTCCGTGATGTATGATCAATTTGATTTATCATAGCTACTTTTACATAAAAAATTTAAGTCAAACATAAGAACAAATTATCTTCAAATTGATGCTGTGTCGTTTAAAACTCCTTTACTTGGTAGAGCCATCTTCTCTTGGCCACTCTGACGCGAGTGCTACCACAGGATCCTGGCCGTATCGAGTACTATATCTGTCTATGTGGGTATTTTGGGGGTGTTTCTGAGATTTAATTCTCAGGATATGTTTCAGATTTATTTAAGGGTAACAAAGAATTGACCTCTTGTTCAGCTCTTAGCACAGTCACCTGTTTCCGTTGCCAGATGTATTATATAGACAAGTTGAGAACCTCGCATTTTAGACAGTGAGGTGTACCGAACTCCCTCGTGGCGACCAGTAGTCATATAGTGGCCGCCATCAAGAAGCTCGGTACAGGATGACATCAGCGTGAGATTCCGAGCTTTTCTATATCTATCATATCAACGGAAATAAGCGAGCATTGCTCTCAGGCAGCTGTCAAGTGCTGTCTGATTGGCCGGTCTTGAGATGAAGCGCACGCAACATTCTAGGTAACTCGCTATTTAAAATAGTTGAACGCTAGGCTCGACACAGCAGGGTATCGCCTTGTGGGATTGTGGGTAAGATAACGTGTTAGGAAAGATGGGTAGAGTGAGTGGACATTTATACAATGTCGACCCAACCTCTTCGCCATTGTATAAATGCTATACAAATGTTTTGTGTTTGCTAAGATGGGGCTTAATACGTTTCTTACCTATCTTTATTGAATCATCATGCAGTAACGAGCGAATGATTTTTTCCACATTAGTTGGTTTATTTGATATGCTCCATTGATGTGGTTGAGTGCCACTGTAACACAAAACGTTGTTCCTCCCTGCTGCAGATGAAGTGGCCATTGCATACACGCCCTCGAGACTAGAAAGAACATGGCGTTCAATTTGCTGGCACGTATGCTCCAGAGATTCCAACTGAGTCAGCATGTGCTCTTCGGATATGTCTATAGGTTTCTCCAGTTTAGAATCACACTCCCCGAAAAGTTTATGTACCTGAATGAGCGAAAATGTAATATTTTTTTAAATGCATCTTTCATTATGTTATTTTATATTAGTGTCTTAATATATGTGTTAAAAATAAGCTAATTCAAATGCGTTTAACACGTTGAAATCATGTAATTTTACAGAGTATAATATTTTCTTATCACATGTTTCGGTAAGCATATCTTGAGGACGTCTTTTACGCTAGTACAATAATGAGCTGATCTTGGAAGGATATAATTTGTCATTAAAAGAAATGCATCCTTCAAAAGGCTTCACCCAGAAAATTCAAGACATTAATCCAATGTATGTTAAATGTTGGAAAGCGAGTTACGCTTTTCTTCAATGTGTCTTAGCAAAATCCGTAAGTTGTATATATTTTATTTCAACGTAATAAAAGGCTTTAATAATTTTTAAAAAAATGTCTCATGTATGATTCGAGAAAAGCTTTAATTTGACATACTAAAGTGATGTGTAATAATTAGATATTGTAGGCCTACGCCTGCCTTCTACGTATCTATCTTAACACCATCCATATCATGGAGATTTTATCTCCATGTCCATATTAACAGAATAATGTCATGTGTAATAATTATATACTGCACGCCTGCCTTCTGTGTATCTCTTTTAGCACTCAGTTAGTTCATATTATTTTAAAATAATATGTCATGTGTGATAATTAGATATTGTATGCCTGCATTTTATATATTTTTTTCTAATATTATAATAATGTGTAATAATAGTGGCGTGTGTAATAAAACGATATTGTATGCCTGCTTTTATGTACCTCTCTTAACACTCAGCTAGTTCTTGTCATTTTAACAGAATAATATCTTGTGTAATAATTAAATATTGTGCGCCGTGCTTTTATGTATCTTTCTCAACACTCGGCTACTTTTTATCATTTTAACCCAATAATTTCATGTATAATAATTAGATACTGTACGCCTGTCGTCTATGTATCTCTCTTAACACTCTTAACAGCTAGTTCTTATCATTTGAACCTAATAATTTCATGTGTAATAATTAGATACTGTACGCCTGCCTTTTATATAGAAATAGCTGACCCTACCTGTGTTAAGGTGACATCCAGAAAGAGGATAACATCACTAATCTGACACCTGAGTGACTCTGTACACAGGTGGATAAAGGTGAACTCATTGAGAGTAGTAGTGCTGATGTTGATCAGGTCATCCTCTTCAATGGCGGCCATAAGCAGTGTTGTCATCTGGTTAGATTTTTCAGGGTAATTACCACGCACTCTGAATGTCACCTTGCTCAGGCTGAATGCGGGACCCATCTCCAAGTGCTCGCACTCCTCCAGCTGTCTGTAGATGTGCTGGGCCATTTGGATCTTGGAGCAGGTGATTTTCCTCACCAGGTCCTCGCCATAGACGTTCAAGCTGAACCACATAGGGAACCCGCGTAGAGGAGGATCCTCCTCCAGTGGGTTTGTCAGTCTGTCCTCGTACTCACCATCACCAGGTAATCCATCTCTGAATAAAACACTCCCACAACCGTGAGGCTGGAACAATCCCTTGTGGGGATCTAGTACTATAGAATCTGCGTTGTGTATGCCTGCAGAAAATAATACCATATTGCATGAGAATAAAAGATGTATGATTATAATAGTATTAGTTTAACTTCACTGTGTTGTGTTCGTCAGTTCATGGCGTTCCACTACATAATGACATTAATTTATCGCATTTCATTGCTATTACATTGCATTGTACATTACATCGCATGAGTTTATGCATCACACCTATTACAATAATACGACACTTATTCAGATCAGATAAGATCAGTTCAGCTCAGCTCAACTCAACTCACATTACATTACATTACATTACATTACATTACATTACATTACATTACATTACATTACATTACATTACACGTTGCACAACATTGCATACCTATACACGCTTCCTTGATATTGGGGCACATCAGATACGAGCCACCGTAAGCTGCGTCAACATGGAACCACATATCGTACTGCGAGCACAAGCGACTCATTTCGGCAAAGGGATCAGACGATCCCGCGTCCACTGTGCCCATTGTTCCGACTAGTAACACAGGTATAAATCCAGCCTAGAAGCACAAGATCATAGAGATTTGAGATAATAAGCATATGCCTCAAATAGAGATTTGAGACATACTCATTTGTTTTTTAATACATTAGCAAGCTTTTGTAAGTAGGCGTATCTGGTCTATTTTTAATCTCTCATGGCTCATCAGTGTTCACGGTGAGCCAAAGAGTTGAAAAATAGGCTACACCTCTGAACATGTTTTATTTTTATATTAGCTTCTAATAAAAATATAGATTTCAGTCAGGTGTGAAGCCTAACAACATCGCAATATATAATCATATTATAGCTTCCCTCAACAATGGGTAAATGCGGTAATGCGATAGGTGTGTTCTTAAGTTTTTTTGATAATGAGAAAATGTGATAATGTAAAAGAGAACAAATAGATTATTAATGAGGTTCAGTGGATTATCTGTATTTAAAACCCAAAGTTATAATTTTTAAAATAAAGTTGTTAAAAAAAAGAAATCACCTAAACCTGCTAACATCCCTTAAGCATTTAAATATATTTATCTTTTGAAATAATAATGAAAATCAAATAAAAACCCCAAAAAGGTTGATTTTAACAAAGATATGTGTTTTCACATGTATTTTGTAGAGACCTTTATTACTTATCAAAATATTTATTTAAAAAAAACAATAGAAACAAATTATCCCGTCGTGATACAAGTTGTAGAGTTCTGATAGTTTTGGATCTCAGTGTTTGTTGTCTATTCTTAGAATGTAATAGCTCACTGAGATGTCAGTGTTTGCCAGTTGATAATGCTTTATATGTCAGAAAGTTCAGTTTTAATATGACAGTTAATAGGAAACCAATGCAAATAATTTTGTAGAGGCCTTAAAACTGCTTATGCTGCTTGGCATTATGACCATCCGGGCAGGACAATTCTTAACGCACCGTAGACTTGTTTCTTGTTTCTCATAAAACAATCTATCTTTAAATCAGTCGTCAGTCACTAGTGCATTTAATAAATCCATGACAGAACAATTGTGATGTTTATTTAGATTGATGCATCTCAGTTCACCCGCATGGTAGTAAGATGATTTACAAATTTTCGAAATATGTGAACGAAAGGCGTGAACTAGTTAAGTACAACAATCTATCATTAATAGCATTACATTTCTTTTTAACAAATAGTATTATACAAAGGGATAATATAAATGTGTTTTTTAGAATAAAAAAAACACGTGAGTCCTCTCCTGACTTATCCGACAAAGGTGCAGTGAGCAAAATACATGTATGTACGCTCAAGTTGCCGTAGCCGATCCCTCCTATTTGACAGGACCAATGTACAAAGAACAGCAAGAGGATCACATTCTATGACCTCGCATGAAACTCAACAATTGTAGTTTCACATTTCCTGGTTCAAATACATGTGAATGCTGAATGATTATGATAATTACACTTCGACCAGTCAATTAATATTGAATTTCATACAAATCAACATGTAGTAGCCACTCAAGTATCTTGGATTTATTGTCATTCATTAAAACAGTAGTGAATAGTAGCCCAAATCAATAAAAACTAACTAGTTTTCATTGTAGTGTGAATTAACGAAATAGTTACATTGAATATAAAACCCTTTGAAAGCTTAGTTAATTGAAAAAATCAACTTAAGTTCATAAGACGTACATGTATAGTCAATCAGTCAGTTTACAACGTGACACATACGCCCATTTATGAAAATAAAATGAATAACAACGAAATGTTGACCTGCTGTCGGTTTGATTTTGGGTCAGTCTCGCAAAATTAAACCGACATCGGTGAACGTTTCTTGCTTTTTCCGGAATTTGTTTTGACTCCTACATTAATGTCAATCTTCATGAGTATTTCCAGGTGGTTGGTGTCCATCGTCTGATCCGCGTCGACGTCCACCCATCTCTTATGACAGCCGCCCATTCCAACAACCTGAAGCGCCTTATCTATACAGTTGTGACTCGACATCGACAAGTACACAACACACCTTTTAAAGAAAAATAAGAGTTTTTATTAATTATAGTTTGCTATGGCAACTGGTTTCAATATTTGTTCGAGAGTAGAGTGTATATATACCACCGTCCGTCTGTCCGTCCGTCCGTCCGTCCGTCCGTTCGTCCGTCCGTCCTCTCGTCATTATATGTTCGTCACTCTTTTGCTCTTCATTTAAGCTTGGCCTTACTTATTTATTAAGCTGACTTATTAGCATCATAATTATTATGTTATACCTGAATAATTTTGCTCCGTATAAATTAAAAACGGCTGTATTGCTCAGTTGCCATTCGCCCACAAATCACGACACTGTTGGATGATGCAAGGAGTTAAATACAATTTAAATTGTCTATGCATACATGTCCGTTTAGATTTCGACAATGTTCATAATAAACTGGCCTATTATCACTGCTTGGAAATTGTATCTAATTAGTAGATGCAAATAGTTGGCCATAATTACATTGAGGCAAAGGAGGCAATTTGCACACCAAATTTTGACCACCAACATGGCAAATTTTGTGGTAAAATTATAGGCTAACCTAATTGTAGCATATTTACGCCCTAATGGTTTGGGTTTCCCACAGTCACTGCTTATCATAATCTGGTGCTTCTATATATATATTTGTATAACCATACATTCACACATAGCCTACCAAGCTCGCCCAAATATGGTATTCTACCTAAGTATGGTAGCCTATGGAGACGTATTCTACCTAATTTAAATTACAACTGAATGACGAAGTGATTGGCAGCCGCTGACCTCGCAATGTGACAGGCTGAGTCACTCTTCCATTAGAATGCCCAATATCGTACATTTGAAAAATAATATAGCCGTATATTAATGTAATAAACATATTTGACAGGGCGTGCCTCGGTGGCTTACAAGAACACGTGCATGTTCAATATACGCTATCTCTCCTATGTTTAATTGTTAAAAAATTATCTGCACATAATTAATCTTGAACTTGACTTGTTGAATTTTGAGATGCCCTTGAATCATAAAAAGTATATCTTGAGAAATCGTATTTGCTGATATTTTTGTGGCTAAGTATGGTTAATTATGTCAAAATTGGAACACAAATATTCAAAAGTGCTTAGATATTCCACTTGATTCAAGCTGCATAATTCTACAAACAGACAAAGTTTTAAATGATTATTTTGACTAAATAATGTCACTGACTTTTCGGATATTTATTAGACCTGCATTTTTATGATTTACACTCCACCAGCAACCAATAAAAAAAAGTAAAAACTGATGATAATTGTAATCAATTGATTTATTTATTATAATATGATAGATTGTTTTGGTTGTCATAAACAAATAATGTATGCTATTGGGAGAATGTTTTCTGAGACGTCGATTTTAAATTGATGATTCCGAAAAAAAATATAGGCCCCTATATATTTATAATAACAAGTTAAAAAACATTGAAAAACCCAAAGGAAGATACATTATATCTATGTGCATATCTTTATTCATAGTGCAAGAAAAATGCAATTTTTTTCTTTTCCAATTGATTTCGGTCACAATGACAAATGTCCTGCCTTATTATTAATGCTGACTGTTTTTATTACATTAATTCCCGATTATATTTATTTTATTTCTATCTACATAATGTGATTTTTGGTTTGTACGATTCGCGACAGGTGTCATGCAGCTTTATCACACGCCCAATATAGAGTGAAGGACGTTGTATCTTATTTTAATCCATAGAGTTGTAGGGGAATTTGCTTAAAACGCACCCTTTGTCAAAAACGACCACCGGTTTATCAGCGGCAAACGCGTGACTGAGGAATGTACTGATGATGCCGTGAGGGTGGTGTGATAGGGCATGGTGGGATATTTTTTACGAGGTAAAGTTCTATGATTTAACATGTTCGAAAGGCGTTAAGTCCACGATTCCATATATTGGCATACACTGCCCGCCGCTAGACACTGCATCCCTGCATGTTAAAATTTGCAGATGACTGACGTTATATTTCCCCCACTCTGACTTTCGACTGATAGTAGTAAGCTTGTGATTGGCCGGCTGTCCTGCTAAAAGTTCTGTGAGTGGCTAGCGCAGATGTGTACACATCTTATTGAGGGGGAGATGTGGGTTAGGCATACACTTGTGATACACCTGTGTCGGCATTTAGAGATGCGTGTGTCGTCTGTGTCTGGTTGGAACAGGCTATACACAGTGCTCTGTGTAATATTGTTAATGATAATGTGAATTTTTCTCATTCGATTTTTTGAATTACTAAAATGTTGCCATTAGAGAGAAACACAATTTAAAATGTATTGTCCACTGTTGACATCAGAAATATTGTATCGTATAGGCCTACTAGTAAACGTCAAACATAACACCTGTCATAAGTCAATGGATACATATAGTGAAAACCGCATATAATATATTTTTTGCTGTAATTATATATAGGCCCAGTCAGATTACAAGAAATGGCGTTTGAATTTCAAATTTTCCGCGGAGAGGGGAACCCCTCTGGTAGACGAGAGGCTGGGCTACTCGTAACGCTCCTATAGATTTGTATAATTTCAAGTTGGCCTCGCTTAGATTTGGTTGTGGTTACGGCCCTGTTTGTCCCGTTAATCCAGTCATTGGCGTGGCACCATGTGCTGATCACATTTCCCCATCTACGGGCAGACGTTTTATATTGTACTTCTTCTTCTTTGTGTACTGAGCCAAGCGTCCCAAATCGGACGGCAACCGGCTCAGGAAGATTGTGTATGTGCTGCTTTCTGTTCAGTATCCGCAAAGCAGATTGTAGTCTTTGACTTTGGCTTAGTTATAATTACAAACAACAACAAAAAAAAACAATAAAAAAGTGAGTGCAAGGGGTAGGAGATAAAATGTCTCTCCTCCCAACAAAATTGTGCTAAGATAGATGATGGACTGCTAATAATAAGAAAGATGAGAGACTGCGGTTTTCATGGGAGATTGCTGTCTTGAAGGTGAGGAGGGATGGTGCACAGACAGTGTGTTCTGGCAACGCATTCCACTGGCTGACTGTATTCGGAAATAAACTATTTTGATAAGCATTTGTTTTACAACGGAAGGGTAAATAGGCCAGTGAGTTAGATCTCGTGCTTGGGGTTAATATATTGGCTGGATAGTACTTCCACCAGGTTATGGGTTACTTTGTATATTAAATGTAATAAAAATAACCTTACTTCCTGATGTCAACATGACGTTGTTGAAAATGTCTTCTCGCTGCCCACATAGCTATGACTGTAGCCCCACTTCCGCCGGAAGTGAGAAAGCCATCTGCTTTGTCATCGTACCCGACAATGATTTGAGAAAGCCATTTGATAACTTCTTTATCCAAGCACTGCATACCTGTGTAATATAGTTTGCTGTTCTGGTACGTTCTCATTGAATTATATTAGATCAAATATTGCTGATTGCAATGAAAAATTGGTATATTTATTTTGATTGTCAAAAAACGACAGGCTGAAAATATTGGTTTAATTTGATATGTTATGAATAGAGAATCGTTAAAATATATTTGAAATATTCTAAATATCTAAGGTCTTCCACATTGGTATGACCTAAATCAGAGGCCCTTCGTTGATCGCATAGACTGTCTGACACGATTGCAAAAGAATAAAAAAGATAAATTCATGAATCTCAAAAGGAAAGATAAACTTACTGGTATTTTCTTTTAGTGTAGTAAGAGACGTGAACAGCGAGGCTAGACTGGAAGCGCAATTTCCAGAGTTTGGGCATATGCCAGAAAGGAAACGTCCATTTTTGTCCTGTATCCCTGAAATAAAAATAGTAGAGCAATTTTTACATATTAATATATCTGTCATATTACGTTGAGAAAAAACATACCGGTAATTATTTAGTCAGTACAATAGTCTGCACAATATCTTTCCAAATACTTTCGATTACCACTTACCACAATTAGTAATTCACTTTTTAGAAAAACAAATCCATATCCTATTTTATGTTCTTTGTTTCATCTACAAATGTTTCATCAAACATATGTTTGATTGATCAATACTACACGTTATCACCTTACAATGGCCAAGGTGGGGGTACACAGATTTCCACAACATTTTAGTGGGTGTGATGTACTGTCATACCATACTTAAACTTCCAAGTAAACTTGGAGAGATGCATAAATGTATACATAAATGCAAACACGTGGTGTCACATCCAGAAAAAGTGCTTACTGTCACCACATGGTCCAAAACATTTGTCGTGTTTTTTATCAGTCTTCCGTATTAACTGATGATGAATCATAGACATAGTTATTTGGTATACAAGTCTCTCCCCAAGAGGATTTCGCTAACTTCTTTATCACGAGACACAGAAATGTATTTTCGCATTTCTGCTAGCCTCAGCACATTAAACGGACTAGGGTTGGCACGTTAATTTTCAGAGGGGAAGAGGGGTGAATAAGATCACTTGGGTGAATAAATGCACACAAACTGTCATGGTGGCATACGAATTTATTCACCCCCCACCCCCCCTGGATATTTACGTCTGATCTATAAATTGTTCACACAAAAACTATATTGTATGCTTATTTATTCGATTCGGTTGTTTTTAACCTTCCTCCAAAATTGGTTGCATAATTTAAAGTGCACTGTGCATTTCCTGGCTATAGGTGGGTAAAATCCACGTGATTTAAAACAAAAAAAGAGCTTAGTCACACATAGTCGACGCACGACCCAGCAACTGAAAAATGATTATTTTTTGCCAGAGCGTTTTTCGTGTGTCTGTCGTGCGTCATCACTCGTTACTGGTTCGTGGAGGGCGCTGCACTAACGCTGTGCATATTTTCGTGCGCGGTGTAATCGCCAAAGGAAGTTGGGTATGTTAAAATATTGAACGCATATGAACGCATAAATGTACTCGCCAGAAGACAGCCAGCAACATGTAGGGCGCGCTAGAATAATGTTATATCAACGCCAAATACGTTTGTTTTGTGTCACATGGCTGCCCTTTGAAGGCGCCGGGCAGTCAAGACGTTTCGCACTCATCTTCCAGACGTTTCGCCCCCGTCGCCGTGACGACTTGTCCCAGTTTAAGACGTTTCGCCCCCCTGTGAGACGTTTTGCACCCACGGAAGACGTTTCGCCCCCTATGTGAGACGTTTCGCCCCCTATGTGAGACGTTTCGCCCCTATTGAGACGTTTCGCCCCCTATTGAGACGTTTCGCCCCCTAGGGAAGTCGTTTTGCCCCCTCGGAAAGACGTTTCGCCCCCTCTCTAAATTAAGACATTTCGAACCCTCATGTGAGACGTTTCGCCCTCATTCTTATAGGACGTTTCGCCCCATTATTATAGGACGTTTCGCACCCTAGGCAAGTCGTTTCGCCCCCGTTCTCATAGGACGTTTCGCACCCTACGGCCTAGAGAAGACGTTTCGCCCCCGTTATTATAGGACGTTCCGCACCCCGGAGAAGACGTTTCGCCTCCTCCCCAAATTAAGATACCTGGCCCCTATATATATTTCTAAAAATAAGTGATCAGCCTTCAAATTTATATACGTTAATGTAAAACAATTTACAATATTGCATTAAATTATTTATGTTTCAAAGATTAGGTCGGCGATCAGATCGATAGCACAATAAATTAAAGTGGCTGAATCAAGATAAGGTAAGTGATATTAAAATGCATGAACATCAAGGTTACCTAACTGTAAGTTGGCACACATTATACATGTCTTTCCTACATGTAGCCTAATATTAAATGGGACGGCAATCTTCACAATTTTATGCTGTTTTATGATTGGGGTGCGAAACGTCTTTCTTAAGAATGAATACCATGCTGATTTATGAATAGCAAGCGAAACGTCTTTCCTAATTATGAAAAGGGTGCGAAACGCCTTTCCAAATTATGACTATGGGGGGCGAAACGTCTTTCTGATCAGGGGGGCGAAACATCTTTCCAAAATATGAAGAGGGGGCGAAAAGTCCTCCTAATAATGAAATGGGTGCGAAACGTCTTTCCTAAATATGATTTGTGGACGAAACGTCTTTCTGAAATATGGTTTGGGTGCGAAATGTCTTGCTAAAGTATGGTTTGGGTGCGAAACGTCTTTCTGAAATATGGTTTGGGTGGGAAACGTCTTTCTGAAATATGGTTTGGGTGCGAAATGTCTTTTTAAAGTATGGTTTGGGTGCGAAACGTCTTTCTGAAATATGGTTTGGGTGGGAAACGTCTTCCTTAACTATCAGGACAGGGGCGAAACGTCTTTCCTATTTATGGGGAGGGAGCGAAAC
This sequence comes from Flabesymbios commensalis, assembly GCA_964017125.1. NCBI lineage: Eukaryota > Metazoa > Annelida > Polychaeta > Terebellida > Flabelligeridae > Flabesymbios > Flabesymbios commensalis. The sequence continues at coordinate 42,171,134 of OZ024906.1, forward strand.
GTCTTTCCTAAGTATGAGTTGGGGGCGAACGTCTCACTAAATAATGGTGCGAACTGACTATGGGGCGAAAAGTCTGTGTACCGTCATGGGCAACGCGCCTGCCCTGCGCTGCATGAGCGCTCGAAGCAAACGCTAGGCGGACTCCCGCAGTTCGCCAAGCGCTCGAGCAACATGCTGTGACTTTTTTAATCATTTGAGGTGGTGTTTCACACTATACACGGCTTTTGTCGAAATTACGTCCAAACATATAATATTATCATAAATATAGGACACATTTTTTTTTAAATGGTTACATATGTTCAAAATGAAATTTACCATAATTGTCGACATTAGCATTTTAGGGTTTAATGCGCATAGACTGTATGCGTCAAACGCGTTAGCAACGCGCTGTTCAATCGCCATTTGCGTTGAAAATACGTTGTGCATTCGTTACCAGCTTGCGACGTTTTTAACAATCCTGGCTCATATTGTTATTTCTTTTTTTTTGTTTGCTTGAACTGTGCGTCGTTGATGTGTGACTGGGACAAACATCGGTCAACGGAAACACAACGAGTTTAGAGCGTGAGCTCTACTTGTGCCTAGCGTTATTAGACTGCATGGCGCTGGTCTGAAATTCTTCTGGCGTCTACATTTACACGTGGAAAAACACTCACATTTTTGAACATGCAGAAAATGTGCGCAGAGGTTGACGAACACGACAAATGAATAACGCTCATTCGACGTTCTTGTCAAATCATCAACGTATTCTGACACACGCCCAGCGAATCACAGCGCCCTGACCAAAATTCGTCATTTTTGGTGCGCTGCACGTGTTTGGTATGTGTGACTGGGCCTTAAACAAGTTGTATTTCAATATCACTGTTAATAGCCATTTTTGCCCTTCATGTGGTATTTGAAGGTCATATAAGCCTATAATAATAAACGTATAGCCAGAAATGAATTCCACGGCACAAAATTAGTCATAAGTGATACTGTACACTTGATTATCGGATTATTAGTTGAAATAAAATGTATATAATAGTGTTCACATTGTTCCACACGATTTGAAATTTTTTTTGGAATTAAGTTCAAACACACCACTACATTTTTTCTGTGTGTGACTACGACAGTCTAAGCCGGGGATGGCCGATTATCATGGTAGGCGGCGAGCCTATAGGTACCTTATGATAATAAATGTGTTTATTGGTCGTACATTGAGGTAGACACGACATTAAATACATGCAGAATTTAATCACCACAAAAGTGCTGTAAAATCTTATTGTATAGTTGTGCACTAGGAAACCAACCTTGTCTGTAGGGTATAGTAAGTCATAGACAAATGACGCTTTCTGTAGAGTCACATCGCAAGCAAGATCATTTCCCCTAATTGTATACCTAGATTTATTTATTGAATCTGAGGTTTTCAATATTTAAATGCTATCACATAAGAATGAACCACTTCCGTTAACTGCCAATCTGATGCAGTGCTGGCATTTAACCAAACATGCATTTTACAAACTTTTGCCATGTAAAATACAACTTATTTATATAATCATCGGATATGTCCCACAGTTTACATTCATAAAGAGCCATACTGTTTGCTTTAGGCAGTTTATATTTAACATGAGAGGCTACAATCCTAAAATTAGATAATAATACTTTTGACTATTTGGGCACAACTTGTACTACATGCCGCTTATAGAATGTCGTGGTCGGATGTGTTTTAGGTCAGTTAAAACATATCTAAGTGTGAAAGCTTACAGCGGCACCCATGCGCTAATATGACATTATGTATGTTAAAAACGTTCCACGTAATGTGTTTTTCAATTTAATCCGTTTATATGAGGCGGCGGCGCAGCTGAAGGGTTTGCAACCAATGCTCCATAAACAGGTTAAGACACGAGATGCTAACAATACTATGATAGTGATATCAGAAAGCTGATGTGTTATCCTAGTGTCCTGCCAATTGGTCGTTAACCGTATTAACCCTAAAAGACGCTGAAATATTTCTGCATAAATCATGGAGAACAAAGAGGTTTTTCAATTTGAAATCATCATAAATGTCTTAGTTAGCTCTTTCTGCTTCCTTTGAATACCTTTGTCATGGGTCTATGATCATTAGAACTATTTATACGTCAGATTAAATTTTATACGTCAGAATCTGACGTCCACAGACGTCAGATTCTGACGTATAAAAACGGTCCTCGCGCTGAAAGGGTTAAATCCAACGACCCAATTTTTTGAGTGTGTCATTTAAACATCAGAAATTTGTGTTCGTCTGAGAGCTTTAACATATTTAATATTAATGATTTTCAATTGAAATCAGAATCATGCTAGTTACCGTTGTGTTCTATGTTTTCTCTGTATTTTTCCAGCAAACTGTTGATATTTCTAGGACATTCCTGGAATAGATCGGCCTCGTCCCATACATCTCGTTTCAGGTAGTGATAGGCTTTACTGTCAGAACTGTACAGACTTTCAATAACGTTTCTTGTGTAATTAAAAACAGCAGTCACCGCTGGCGATAAGGGATCCATGTTTTCTGTCGTGCTTAAGGTGTCCCTTACTGCTTTTATCCATTCTGCGCCTCGTAACCATGTTAAGTAGCCCTCATTGGCCTTGTCGGCCCACGTTTCTTTATCGATTGTCAGATGAATGGGTTGATGAAACTATGATGGTTTTTATTGTAAAATTACATGACCAGTATTTAAAAATCAATAGCCTGCTGTTGATGTTGCCATTGATTCTGCTATTGTCACTAATGGTATCACCTTTACTACTGTTGCTGACATATATTTATCTGATGTTTGTTTAATCTTTTAAACCCTCAAGATGCTACAAGACATAATTTTGCATCTCTGGAAACAGCTATTAATTTGGAGCGAAAATTTTCATGAAGCTGTTTTAGCAATAGCGACTTGTGACAGTAATTCGCGGCTTGTAGTGGATACATATTTCAACAGTAATTGCAGCATTGAAAGGTGTAACAGATTAAAAGACGATTACGGATCATGAAAGGATGAAGACACCAATAGAGGTAGGCCCCTACAAAATAATAAAATTGATTAGATTGATCTCATGTGCTCTGTTGTACCAAGCCAAAAGATAGTAACCATTTGCATTTCAAGTAAACTATTTAGTCAGGGCTGTTAGGGATATTTTGGGGCAAATTCTTTCAAAGCTACAAAATTTGGCACAGATATAGAACAGATTATACTCTTTCGATTTGCGATGAATGCCAAGACGGGAATCGCTCAGGGCCGGTGTATTAGCAAAATCCAAGATGGCTGCCATTTGGATTTGAGGTATAATCTTTACTAAGGATACTCAAAGGGCTGTGATCACGTGATATATTGCCATGTGTTATAGTTATGGCCAATTTAGCTACTTCTAATGTTATTTTATTTAAATAAATTGATTTGCTCACAATTATTAAACAAAAATGCCAATTTTGCAAAAATAATGCTTGAAAATAAATAGGTTTCATACTAGACCAGACGTGGCTGGAGATAAGGTGTCACCCGGATGGGGAATTTAAACCACCATTATTTTCACATAACTGGACTACCCAGGGGCCAGAATCAAGCTGTTGGTCGCTGCTTTACTAAAATATAGCCAAAAATGTACATGATGTATGTGCGATTTTGCTCCGATTTTGAGAAATCGAGCGTATTACACACTTTTGCTCACTGAGTAGTCATATTTTGAGCTATATCAATATATTAAATATCAATACAAAGCTACTGTCACAGGAGTTTACATGAATGTCCAATAGTGTGTGTCTGATCATTGATAAATGCGCCAGAGAGCTTTCAGTTGGAATTTTATTTTTACCTATTTTTCATACTTTTTCTGTAAATAGTCATAATATTTTCTCTCAGCTGATTTGTGTATGGTATAAATGTTTATTTTTAACCTAAACATGTTCTAGAAATATTGTTGACCTGAAATAAACCCATTTAAAATTAAAATAAGGAGTTATGTAAACATATTACATCCTTTTTTGGTCAGACGTAAACATTTTTGAGCTATGTCAATATATTTGATATCGATGGAAAGCTATTCTCACATGGATGTGATATATTTTGTGTCCGATAATTGCCAAACGCACAAGAGAGCTTTATGTTGGTAGTAATTTCATCTATTTTTCATACTTTATCAGTAAATAGTCAAATTACGTTTCTCTCAGCTTATTTTTTATGTAATAAATGTTTGGTTTTAATTCAAACATGTTCTAGAACTATTTTTGACTCAAAATAACCTATTTTCAATAAAAATAATGAGCTATTTCAACATATATGACACACTTTTCTGGTTGGACTTAAAATGTGCGCACTCTTCTGCAAGCTTGGGAAAATTGATCGTGTTTCACATTTTTGCCAAATGAACACCCATTTTTGATAGCAGCTGAAAGTCAGTACCAAGGGCTCTAACGTGGATACACAATATGTTATTTCTGTTAAATATGAAATATGCAACAAAGCGCCAAGTTTGTATTTTATCCCTCTATTTGAACAATTTACATCGTTTTTTAGAGAATACCAGTATGATTTCATCTCGCTCATGTTAACTTTTCATGGTATAAATGTTTGTTATTACGTTTACATTTTCTGGAGCCATTTTTCAAAACTCACCTTGACCACTGAAGACGTGATCACGGCCAATTTAAAAGTCATCTGAGACACTACAAATGTGATCTTGGCCACTAACAAACTGGCGTCAGCCACTGAAATTGATCTCAGCCACTACAAAGGTGATCTTGGCCACTAACAAAATGGTGTCAGCCACTGAAAAAAATTCTAAACCAATGCAAAGTGCTCTTCGTCACCGAAGAAGTGATTACAGCCACTTTGAAAATTATCTAACCATTGCACAAGTGATCTTGACCGCTAAAAAGTGATTACATCCACTTTAAAAGTTGTCTGAGCCACTACAAAAGTAATCTTAGCCACTAACAAACTGGTGTCAGCCACTGAAAGTTATCTAAGCCACTACAATGTGATCTTAGCCACTGAAGAAGTGATCACAGTCACTTTAAAAAAATCTAAGCCACCACAAAAGTGAGCTTGACTACTAAATCAGTGATTATAACCACTTTAAAATTTATCTCAGCCATTACAAACGTGATCTTGGTCACTGATGAAGAGATCATAGCCACATTAAAAATATCTAAACCACCACAAAAGTGATCTTAACCACTAAATAAGTGATTACAACCACTTTTAAAGTTATCTCGGTCACTACAAACTTGATGTTGGCCACTGACGATGTGATCACAGCCACTTTGAAATTTATCTCAGCTACTACCAATGTGATCTTGGCCACTGGAGAAGTGATCACAGACATTTTAAAGGTAATCTCAGCCATTACAAAAGTGATTTTAGCCTCAAACAAATTGGTGTCAGCTACTGAAAAAAAATACCTAAGCCACTACAAAGTGAATTTGGCCACCGACGAAGTGATTACAGCCATTTTAAAAAGTTATGTCAGTCGCTACAAAAGTGATCTCGTCCACTAACAATCTTATGTCAGCCACTACAAAGTGACCTCGGCCACTACAAAATTGATCTTGACCGCTAAAGAAGCCATCACAAGCACTTTAAGAGTCATATCAGCCACCAGGAGGGTGAACTTGGTCACAAACAAAAAGATCATAGTCCACTGAAGAAGTGATCGGAGCAACTTTGTAGTGGCTGAGATAACTTTTAAAGTTGCTGTGATCACATCTTCAGTGGTCAAGATCACTTTTGAAATACTCAACAACATTTCCCGAATTTACAGTGAGTATTTCAAAAGTGAGACCATTTGACATGCAACAGAATTCTGAGAAAAAAACGGAAGTTGATGGGTTTATAAAGGGGTGGCATAAAAAAAAATGTACTACACGTCAAATGGCCTATCTTTTGAACTATAAAATATTTTCAAGATATATGGCAAATGACTAGAAAATAGTGTTAACAAATGTAAATCTTTTGAGAGTAATCAACGAAAAGCCAACTTTCATTTAAGACCATACTCCACCGTTGGACAGACTATACTATAGGTTCCACTGGCTCACATCATGACTCGTAGTGGCAGCATCGAGAGCCCTCACATATAGGCTACATTTTAGAGAAGGATAATCTTGGAATTATTATAGGAATCAAGTTTGGATATAGACCATGCTAAGCCATATATATAATGTATATTGGCAACAGAGACCTCTATTAATATTGGCATGCTGATATAATCAATGTATATGTCTAAAAACTAGTGAAATCGTGCAGTTATTTGACATAAAGTGGATGGATCTTTCAAGATTTGAGAAAGAAAACAAAATCCCCAGCGCCAAGAGGAAAAAATAAGCGATACCAACGTACACTGATCCCACACGGCCTGGTCCACTGGCAATGACAGCATGACATAAACTATTTATTTTTAAACTATTTATATTGCAAACACGTTATATGTATAATTTATTACACTTTTAATAATACGTAAATAATTTTAGTGCTAAATAATTTTTACTCCTGCAAGCTACGTTGTAATATAATTCAACTTTTAACTGCCCATAAATGTTATAATTATGTATGGCGCATATGCTATAAATGACATTTATTTACATTAATTGTGATATTTCGGGGATGAATCTGCTGAAATGTTGTTTGTTCTAGGGTATAGAACCCAAATTTTGACAATAATGTGTGGAAAATTGCAATAATTGAGGATTGTCGCGTGGTTCCAGTGACAAGAATTTCCGTATCGTATCATTCCTAATTTCAGGTGTCGATTAACTTTATCGACGTCGAAGTACAAAATCAATAATGTTGTCAGTGGCGTATCCAGGCATAAATTAAAGGGACATGCCAAGGTCTACAATCATAAAAAAATCGGTGATTATATTTTAGCTTATTAATATGACCATATGATGTAAACATGTTCATAGACTAGAGCTGCAAAGGTTTTTTTTAAAATTTTTGATGATTTTAGCCTGGGCATGTCCCTTTAAGGGGGTGCTCAGATTTCCAAGATACTATTCAACAGCAAGGGCCTATAGAGGGGGGGGGGGGTGGCATGCGCACCACAAAATATTGGAAAAACCCCATCAAATAGTGCTATTTCGTTGTATATTTACTGTAAAACAAAGATATGATATACTGGCTGAAATGTCAGTTTTTTAATCAACTTAATGACAGATGTATGACAACCTAACCTTAGTCAGGGCTGTTAGGACAATAAATGGACTGTTTGGGACAAATTGTTCCAAGGCCACCAAATTTGCCCCAGATGTCGACAGAACCCTAATTGATCGATTTCGGGTGTATGCCAAAAAAACATCGCGTTGCCCAACCGTAGGGGCTAAATTCAAAATTGCCGCCACTAGATATCAGGAATATCAGAATAATTCTGATATTCCTGATATCTAGTGGCGGCCATTTTATTAAAAATAAGTTATTACCATGGAATATAGTAATCTTTCTAAATTCCATGAGGGGCATACCAGATTTCATATTTTGAGATTTCATATTTTGAGATGACATTCCCAACTTATCTGGGAAATACGAAAGTATCGTATTCGTCTGAGCCTGGAGTTCTATTTTAAGTTCAGAAAGGGTTGTGACGCAGATATGTCAACCCTTTGTGTCCCAGGCTACCCATGCTGTGTTCATAGTTGCGCTAGTGATGCCATCTAGTAAATGGCTGAGCATTATTGCCAGGTCCGAGCTGGGCTCGGACTAATAGACTGCAGCGTCATAAATTCAAGGTGCGAGATGGGCTCGGACTTAGACTGCTATGAGTTAATTGCCCACACTCCCATATGGCAACAAATTTTTAAATGCAAATATTATCTTCCAGTTCATCATCAGTTAGGCATATATCAGATTACTTTGCAACAGCGTTTTCAGCTGCCAAAACATAAAGCTTAGAAATATTCAGTGGGCGTTTTTTTGGATGGTAGAGAAATTTAAGATTTAAGCAATACGTCAGTTTGACGTATTGCTTACAGTAATTTACTGTATTTAATATTTTCAATGAAGGTACGTACAGTAACTTACCGTTTATACGGCTTATTACAGTAATTTGCCGTACCTACAGTGCACTGTTATTTGTACGGTAATTCGCCGTTTTGTGAATAACAGCAACTCACCGTACCTACATTCCACTGTCGTTTTAACGGTAAATTGCTGGCGTTTTTTTTCTGCCAGCAATTTACCGTTGTTTCAACAGTGACCAGTTTTACAGTGTAGCCTATTGCGGATTGTGCTTGTGGTGTGTTATAATTTTCATAGGGTAGGGTATTCTATGATGATTAGTATCAATTTTAGCATATTTATTTTTGCATAACGCTGTTTCAAGTCTGGCTCAACGTTTCAATTATTGGCCAAGACTAACACAAAGTTGATATATTGTATTATGTTTTTTTTCCAAAAAAAGGAATGACTGTTTGGAAAATGTGTTTATCTCACGCTAAGAGTGTTCAGGAGAAAGAAGACCAGTCGCAACAAATTCCTACTTTTAGGTGCTCTGAATGGTGAATTTTAAAGATTTGCATTGCAAAGATTTTGCTTCTGTCGCCACATGGGCGATGTGGCGAGCCTTTGCCCTCCACGCAACAGTTCATTGTCTACTCTGAGTCTCTAATGGCGCCACTGATGCATCGCAGACACCAGCCCTCAAATGGAATTGGGCATATATTTAGGTGTGGAGGGGGCTGGCACCAACATACCGGACAATGGTGGATTAATTTAATAGGAAACTATTGAGTTGGAAAATTATCACTCTGGAAATTAAGGGGGTGCTCGAGCACCCTGAGCACCCCGCTGGATAAGCCCCTGGCTGTACTTGTGTGGAAATGATTGAAAAACGTGCAGCTACATTTGTATTTGACATAGTATTAATAGATCATTATAATTAAGCGTTGTGCCAATAAATCACATAAAAATGTGACATTTTGGTGAGAAATCAATCAAAACTGTAGAAAAAAACATAGGGTTAATAAATTATGCTTCTCAGTAGCGAGTTTTATTTCGTGTAATTGAATATTTTAATTATAATACTGCTTAATTGCAAGGCGATGCTTTTCTTGGCATCCACCCAAAATCGATCAAGTAGGGTTCTGTTGACATCTAGGCAAAATTTGGTGGCTTTGGAACAATTTGCCCTAAACAGTCCATTTATTGCCAGCATTAACAGCCCTGACTAATTGCTGTCTTTTGGCTTTGTAGAGGAATGACATATAATAGTCTTGATCTGCCGCGGCGGTATAATTATAAAATAGCGTGTGTTTGGAGCTAATTATGTTCATTTGAGAACCGACTTGTGAGGGTTGATCACGACCCTGTTATATAGTCATATGTATACTTAAATTGTCGTAAATTTCATACTGATTACTAATATATACTTTATATTGCCAAAAACTGATATAAACAAAATATAGCGCAAATATATATCATTGTCCAAGGTCACATAAAAAAAATGAAATTAAAAACTGATGACTAACATATACCTTATTTTCTCAAAAAAATGATATAAACAAAAAATAACACAAATATATGGGTTCAAAGGTGAAAAAGGTAAAGGTGCAGGTTTATAATCTGATATCAAGTATTTCATTCGAGTTTTACCCATTAGTCACTGAACCTGTTCATTCGTGTGTCATCTCAACCCCACGGAGTGCATACATATACAGTCCTGCAGCCATTTCGGCGCATTGAACTTATTATACACGTTGCCATCTTTGCTCTACCAGGTAGGGGAGGGTGGGGCTAAAAGTCACAAAAAGTAGGAACGAGTTTATATATATTTCATGTGTTCATGAATCAGTTTTATAATGGCAAAGCATAGGCAAATAGCTTAGCTAATGTCTAGTAAATTTCTTTGAAATGAACATTAAACAAAACTTCTATAAAAACGTTGTTTGTCCTTGCTGGTGAGCTTGGGATATTTAACCCCAGTATGGGGTTTAATGTCACAGCACTAGGGCAAAAAGTTACAGTATATGAAGATGGAGTGGGGTTAGATGTCACAAGGAATAAAGCAACTGGGGTGAAAAGTCACATTACTGACATCGACAAAAAATGAACAGGACGTATTAGGCCTATTTTGTCAAATTACAGGTCAGCGTCCTTGCTGTTTTTTTCCTTTACAAACATTATTGTGCATAACATCCTACTTTATTGTCCAGTATGGACGGAAACATATTTTTTCTAGAATATAATTATGTTTTCACATCATACTGCTTTTCTGTTATCTTCATGCTACCCTAGAATCACTTGGCAGCTTGCAGATGACATCTTCTAATGAGTGTCTGTACCGATATTTTGCCTCAGGGTAAATGAGGATAACGATGTCTACCTGTTGCTGTGACTTTTAACCCCATGGTGTGCAACTCGGTTCATGTTTAAGAGTTTAGAATACCATTGGGTTTGCATATAAATCATTATGCATGCCAATAAATACAGTATAGGTTAAGCTCCAACACGACCTTGAGATACTAGCCTAAAATGTTGACAAAGTCTTTTTACCAGCTCTGAAATCCCGTTTCAACAGATGGCAAAACGGCACTTTGTTACATTTCTGTCGTTATGTTCTTAGGGAGCACCGGGAATGCTATGTATAGATGAGGAAATGATTAATAAGCTTCTCAGCATACCATATAATGGTATTTATAATAGAGAAAAAGTAACAGGCAAGTGACTCGTAGCCCCTGTGACTTTTAACCCCACCGTCCCCTACTTATTTTCACCCGAGTCAAGTGAAGCATTTTAGGGCTAAGTGCCTTGTCCAAGGACACAGAATCGAAACAATGTTCCAAAATTAAGAGGGGAGAAACATGATATTTCACTGGAAATAATGCACCAAGCTGGTTTCGAAACCGCACAGCAGGCAGCTATTCTACATAACTTCTTCTTTTTCAAATAAAATAGTGTCATTCTCTTGCACATTTGTTGTGTTAAAGGGCAATCGATATACTTTAAAGGCGACGAGGAAGCTGTAAATGGCGATGGGGATGTTTAAAGGGCGACACATAAGCGGTAAATAGAAGGAAGAGAGGTGGTTAAAGGCGACAGGTGGCAGTCAAAGGGTGACAGATATTATACGCTTCAAAGGTATAGTCAACTGTCAAAATACACTGGACAAGGGTGTCCTCAGAATGCAACAGTGGCCTCTGGACACAATGACATATCACCCCACATCCACAGATATCAGCCAAGATAATAATACTATATGCGTTTCATACACATCGCGGCATTAAGATCGAGTTCCCAAATCAAATAAACTCTATATACTTGAGCGACATCTATGAGGAAATAATTCACCAAGTCTCTCATGTGGGCTATGGAGAGGTGTTTAAAGTTGAAATATACGTTAGAGGGCGAAGGAAAACTTTAAAGTGAGACAGGGAGTACTATTATTTTCAATTGTAGCTATGTGAATTTACAAATTGATATTCACCTATAAATGCCAACATTTGATCTTATTATTGATCTATTATTGAAAATATCACCCCCTAAACATATTTTTCGTTTTAAAGCTTCCCAAAAAATGTGGTATACTTAATAAATGCATTGCCGGTGGATTCGAGTATTGTTATTGGCACCAATCGCAGAAGCTTTTTTGAGGTTCATTTTTGGTCTTTAAAAATACTCCAGAGATTTCTGTCTTGATATCAGCCTAATGGGCATGACATACACCTAGGTGCAATAGGGGCAGAAACCGTGGAGAAATAATGTTAAAGTTCAGGGCATTTTATAATTTTAGGCACCAGTGATGATATTTTCCTTGAAATATGATATTCGCTTAATTTCAATTTTAAATGCTTATTTTTATCAATTTAAATTTTTTTTTACCGTTATGGAGAGACTGATTTACCGTTATGGAGAGACCAATTCATATTACAAAGTAATCTTCATATTTTAATTTCTCAGTAGCCCTTTTACAAAAGTAAAATATATTTAACAGGTAGTTAAACATCGCTATTATGATGTTGATCACTTAATTTAGAAAGAATCACTTTATGACAATAACCCTTAATAGTCCAGTCAATAAATAGTCAAGGTTCAACAAAATTGCTTTATTTAGTTTTTCAACTGATTTGGGTTGGAAATTGGCTCTACTAGCCAGGAAAAAAGATCTGCGTGGTGCTAATACCATAAATTCGCACAATTCGCACCGATTCCACCAAGATCGGAAAATGAGTTATGAGTTATTTGGTTTTTTTTAAGCTAGATAGGCAAATAAAGTGTCTAAACCTATGTTTTTGATGCCAAGAAACTCATTTTTGACAACGAATTTAAGACAATTCTAACAAAATTGGAGATAAAGCATATTTTTTCTCAAAAAATTTACCGAAAGTTGGAAAAAATTACGTAATTTATATGCATCGGGTTTCATTGCAAGTGAGGGATATTGTATTCCATGTTGTGTGCAATGTTGTGTTTTTATGTTTCTACAGGTTTATGTGCATGTAGTATTAGTATAAAACGTGGTGGAGGGTAGAATAGAATTAACTGATAGAACTATGGCATGTGTTATCTGCGGCGACTCAATAGATCTTCATAAGTCAAGTGAATATGTCACATAAACCGAGAAAGGTTGTGCTGGCATTAATAAAGCTAGTCATGACAGAAACTTGAACATACCTGATATCAAATTCACTGATCATTGTAACATTATAATACACAAGGTGTGCAGAAGTAGACACACAAACCCGAAATCTGTCAAAACTGCCCAAAAACGCCTAACATCTCCGTCTTCTATATCCAAGAGTTTGAGATCTGGGCAAAGTGTATTCAACTTTAAAACACATTGTTTTTTCTGTGGTGATGTTGTAGAACAGTCTCTTGCCCATAAAAAAACAAACATAGCCAGTTATAAATATAGTCATGTGATAACACTCGGCTTTCAAGAGAACATACATACTCATTGTCAGAGCAGGCAAGATGACTGGGCTACACAAATACAATCACGCATCTCTGCTGTAAACGACCTCCCTGCTGAAGAAGCCCTATACCATCACACGTGTGAATATCTGTTCCTAAAAGTAAAAGACTTCCCTGGTGTAGAAGGGGCTACATATACCAACAAAAAAAGAAAAGTTGGTCGCCCAAAATCTAGTTCAAAGGTTACTGCTCTACATTATGCCTATGAATACCTAGAACAAAATGATGATGAGACTGTAACACTTCAAGAATTACACCAGCGTATGATTAGAAGTAGTGGGCTAAATGAAGACGATGTGTATACACAAGTGCAGTTGAAACGAGAACTAGAGAAACATTATGGGTCAAGGGTGACAATAACAACAGTGAGACAACTTCCGAATGTTGTTACTCTAACATCAAGTGTAAAATTCATAATTCAAGAGACACATGACAGAGCTCGTGAGATGAAAGAACTTTGTGATATGAACAGGCTCATTGAAAGTGTTGGTAAGTACATCAGAACAGAGATCAAATCCATGGAGCACCATGACAACAAGTACCCCACCACAGCCGACATAACCTCTGTAGATGGAAATGCCACATACCTACCTCCCTCATTTCAATTACTTCTAGGTAGCATAATCAAGAGCAAGAATGCAAAGTTACACATGGCTTCAATAGGCCAGTCAATCATGCAATCAACATGCCCTCGATCATTTCTACGACCTCTCCAAGTTGGTCTGAGCGTGACACTTGAGCACAAATATGGGCACCGTGAGCTCGTGGATATGGTGAGCAAGCTTGGTTTTTGTTCTTCATACTCAGAAGCCAATAAATACAGAGCCAATGCCTCAGTTGTCCAAGGGATTGATCTTCCAGAAGAAGTAACCAGGTCATTCTTGCAATACCAAGCCGACAATGTAGACCACGCTTCTAGGACTCTTGATGGCTGTGGTTCAGTTCACGTCATGGGACAGGTCGCAACATTTACTCCAGCAATCAAAATCATCAGACAAATTCCACGACTCAAGGTGGACATGGAGATTGTTAAGCGTCTTGCTCATATTAATCTGGTGGATCAGAAAAAGCCTGTCAAATCAGTTCAATCTGAAATTCGCTACAGAAGCGTTGAGCTCTTCCAACGTGATATGTTTAATGACAACCTTGACATAATGTGGACAGTAGCCTTTCACCTTCCACAACCTACACCTATGTGGTCAGGCTACGTGCAGATGCTGCATAACAATCTTACACATCCAGGAAAGTCTTCAGACATATTTCTTCCAATGATAGACTTGACACCGTCAGATCCCACATGTGTACGCTCCACTTTGGAGTATATTGTTGATCATTCCAGTCGCTACAACACCACTCCAGTGATTACCTTCGACCAACAATTGTGGTGGATTGCCTACATGGTCATTAAGGCCCAGCCAAGAGAAAGTCCCCTTCGCCAAATCATTCTGATTCTGGGTGGAGTTCACACAGAGATGAGCTTTCTGGGATCCATTGGCAGTCTGATGGCTGGTACAGGTTTGAAGGAGGTGATGTCCCAGGTTTATGCTGAAGGCAGTGTGGACCACATGTTATCTGGGAAGGCCGTGGCACGTGCTGTCAGGGCTCATCTTTTGGTCGACTCTTCTTTGAACACAATCGCTACGGCACAGATGCTTGGCATCCCAGTACCCCGCATCTCCTATGAAGACTCATAGGAGATGACTGATGACCAACTGATGACCACATGGAAGGTAATATTTTCATCCTATCCTATATGCATAACCTTGCAATGTATTTTACATTTTGTCACCTTGAGCAGATGCCAACGTAGTGTTGCCCTTTGTTTGTTTCAGAGAGTCGTGTTTCTGCTCCCGAATCTCTTGTGGATGTTGAGCCAGACATGGATATCCAAGTACATGATGACGCTCAAGATAAGGAGGATGAGTTTGAAAACGGTGATGAGTTTGCAGCTGGTGTCGGTATGTTAACACTTTGATATAACTTTAATCACTCCAGTAATGCACATATATTACCCACCATTTAGCAATTGTGATGTACATTTAGTTTCATGCTTGTATGTTTTAGCTGACCAGAGTGCTGCAGAAGTTCTGACAGCAGTAGATCATCTAGTCAAGCAAGTTTCAGAAGACTCCCTGACCCTGGACGAAGCCCTGTCATCTGACTCCATATCACAACTTCAAGTAGCTTCTGTAGAGTGGAGTAGATCTCTGACTGGACACCGCACAGCCAAGCTTTGGCTCATGTACATGACACTGGTTTCTATCCTCCGTACGTTCATCAGGGCTGGCCGCACGGGTAATTGGTTGTTATACCTGCAGGCTTTGCAGCAGATGCTGCCCTATCTAGCTGCTGCAGGACACCATAACTACACGAAGTCCCTTGTTCTGTACCTGACACAAATGGAGAAGCTCCAAGATACTCATCCTCATGTATACAGCAAGTTCGCTGATGGTGTCTTTGTCCTTAGAAGAACTGAAAGCTATTGGGCAGGAATATACAGCGACCCATCGAACAAGTCCTGATGAGGAACGTTAAGGCAGTTGGTGGTCTGACAAGAGGTAGGGGGTTCGATCAAGCGACTAGTCTGGTATGGTTGCTCTCTACCCCAGCATGTGCAGAGGTCAACAAGGCCATGAGAGACGTTACCGGCCTTCAGAACACCAACACCAGTGATGAAGAGGTTCACAAAGACAGATCAGCGGCTAGGATGGCAAGGGATGCCAAGGATGTGCAGACGATTATGCATTACTTCTCTGAACGAAAACCTTTCTCAAAGGATTCAAAAGAGCTGCGTAGTCTGTCATCTGGAGTCGTGGCAGACAAATCTGTAGATTTCGACAGAGCAGAGTCACTTGGGCAAGCCATATTGCAATCTATGTATGGAAAATCGGTGGCAGAGTATACGTTCCGCAAAAAGGATCAGATCACCACACTTGCCTCATCAACCTACATCACTGTTGAGGGAGAACGTCTGGAGATCGACCCCAAACAGTTATTCCAGCGCCTTGTTGTGGCTGGTAAAGAGACTGTTGACACACAAATTCTATTTACATATAAGTTGTCATCTTACCCCACATCACTGCTTGATAGCAGTCTCTTGATGCGTCTTCCCGACAAAGCCAGTCTCCAGGCAGCCTTGATTAAGAAGGTACCATTATGTGTGATACGTCAGTACCCAGATGACGTGGTGTATGTCCTTGATGGGGGCGCACTCTTGCAAAAACTGCCGTGGCCCAACCAGACAACATATGCAAACCTATCCAATTTATATGTACAATATGTACATCGCCACTACAAGCATGCTGTTGTGATATTTGATGGCTATGCAAGTGGCCCTTCAACTAAGGGCGAAACACATCAAAGATGCGCAAGCTCACAGAATATCGGTGCAGAGGTTAATTTTAAGCAAGAAATGCAGTTGACCATGAAGAAAAAGTCATTCCTCGCAAACTCCAAGAACAAACAAAAGTTTCTGTACTTTATTGGCAGCGAGCTGGATAAAACTGGCATAAAAGTTCAACACATCGCTTCGGATGCAGACTATAACATAGTGTCAACTGCATGCACCATGGCAAAAAGGAGATCAGTAACCATTGTCGGGGACGACACAGACCTGTTGGTTCTGATGCTGCACCACCTCAGTCCCAGCCATCATGACATCTTCCTTCAGACAGCCAGTAAGATCATCAACATCCGCACCCTGAAAGACCATATAAACCCTGACGTTGCAGCTTCCTTGCTCTTTCTACACGCTCTCACAGGATGCGACACTGTGTCCAGACAATATGGCATAGGATAGGTGGTGGCAATGGGCAAATGTGACAAACTCAAAGATCATGCCATCGCATTCCTGACACCAAATTAAATCCATCATAATGTTAACAAGCATGGTCAGGCCTCTCTGGAAGTTTTGTACAGCTGTAAGCCTGGACATAACCTTGACTTTGAGAGAGCAGCTAGGTTCAGCAGCAAGGTAGCTTCCAGATCGATGTATCTTCCCCCTGAATTCCTCCCACCCACCTGTGATGCAGCCAGGTACCACAGCTACAGAGTGTACCACCAGGCTGGGCAATGATCTTGATCCAACCAAGTGGGGCTGGCTACTCCACAAAGGTCAGAATGTTGAGAGGCTCAAACCAGTAAAGATGCGGATGGACCCTGCTCCAGCATCTTTGCTAAAGCTTGTAAAAAGCAACTGCCACGGCAAGTGTGACAAAAACAGCCGATCCTGTTATAAAAATGAACTGTTGTGTAGTTTGGCTTGTGGTCACTGCAAGGGTATTACCTGCAACAATGCTGCCGTGAACAATGAAGCCGAGCATCTTGTCGGTCACGTCGATTGATAGACTTAATCTGTTCCAGGTGACATTATCTCCCAAGATATCAGAGATTAGTTATTTAAATGATAAAAATTGACTCACTTGACATCAGAAACATCCGTTTAGACACTTTATTTGTATTTCTAGCATTAAAGGCAAAAAACGTATGCATTTTCCAGTTTTTGGTAGAAATGGTGGCGGCCATCTTGGATTTTGGTGAATTTAAGGTATTAGCACCACGCAGATCGTGGTAGATTTTTCATCCTGGCTTGTAGAGCTTATTTCCAACCATAATCAGTTAAAAAACTAAATAAAGCAATTTTGTTGAGCTAAGGTCATTTTTTAGGCTTTATTGACTGGACTATAAATAATGAGATAAAAATTACTCTCCGTTACGATTATTGTCGTTATGGAGAGTAATAATAACGAGCATTGTCTCTCCTCCATCACGACCATTATTTCTGTTATGAGGTGACAAAAAAGAAATACTAAATATCGATGCTAGCACAATTTAAAAGACAAAAAGAAAAGTATCTATTTCAACAAGTGTTACTTGTTTGATAAAATATCAAATTCATAAAAGTGTATAGCTTAAAGGAGCAAAAGGGTAATTTGTGACTACTTTTTCTCTCCATAACGTTTTTATTTTTTTTTATGGAGTGACAGAAAATACGCGTTATGGAGAGACGTTTTTATTTACTAGATCGTGGATAGCATCTATGTATTATGCTATAGTATGATTATTTTTGTTTTTTTCTAAATGAGGTTGTAGTAGGCTTGAATGTTGTAGGGTGCTTACAAGTTAAATTGCAGTATTTATGTGAAAAAAATCATGTTGTGGAGATACGTTGAATAAAAATACTCACCCACATACTTGCACAAACTTACATTATTTCTAAACTAAAACACATTTAATATACTTTTTTTTACGATTCACTCCATGAGGGTCTAGCGCAACTGTTTTGCAGCAGATAAGTGATATTTTGGTCAGAATAAGTATAGAAATTACCTGAAAACTATAAGCGTTACGGAGGGTCACTGCAACGTGGGACAGACATAAATTGCATAAACAGTGGTAAAATAATAAAATTATTTAAAAAAACTTATGTATAATCTTATAGATAGTGTTTTACATTAACATTATAACAGAAACAAATATAATATATAACACAGGAAATCTAGAATAAATCGCCTGTTTATGTGGGATTTAGAATGTGGGACAAGGCTTTTTGGCTAAAATTGGCCAAATTTACATAATATTTACATAATATTTCAATTATGTTAGAATTTTTTGAGTTTTAATATTGCTATATTGTAAAATAAAAGTCATTCGTTACATGTATGAGCAAATTTAATAAAAATATTCAATAAGAAATATTACAAGGTGCGGACAGTGCTGGTGCTTGAAATTATAGAATCCCTCATATATATATCAAGCCTATCAGACATATCCACTTACATAGGAAACAATAATAGTTTTTAAATTGGTTTTAGATATATTACAATTTGAGTTTTCCCTGCAAAATGGGGGAAAATTACTAAAATATGAACAATTTTTGACGACGGCGAGTGTTATCAGACGAGGAAAATAATACTTAATGCGTACAGTCGGTGAGTAAAAATATAACAATATTGATTATTTATTAGTTTTGTTGTTTTTGTGCATAATTTAACGATAAATATGACCTCGGCCTTTGATGTTCACCCCAAATCGTGTTGTATGCCTATTATGTCCATAATTTTGATATAAAAATAGACACCAACATTATCAAATATGTCTAAGTGTTCTAGAGATATTTTAATTTGTAGTTCCCACAGCTCAATTTGGAATAAATTAGAATGAACTAAACAGCTAGACTAAATATTTCGAAAATGGGCGTAGTGAATAATCGCCCCAGAAGTGAAATTTGGGACCACTGGTTTTATCTTGCCTCGAATATACTACAAAAGGATACAGGGTCGACACAGCGGTTTATTCTATTTATGACGATCGTCAAAATCGTTTTAAAGCCATTATGGAATTCAATTAGCATATGATTAGTGTGACCATAATGTGGAAAACGTTAAAATGTTTCAGTCAAAATATCTCCAATATTAGTTTTCTGGCCAACATTGCTGTAATTTAAAATGGATGGTCCTGGGTAGTGGTTATAATGTTATGTTTTACTATTTTTTTCCCAAATTATTAAATAATCTTTATACTAATTTCTTGGCCCAATTCGTCTATAAATTTAATCGAATATTCCTGGAACCGTCTAGCACATGTTTTAGAATCTGTGTATGTATAGAAATCACAGTTTTAAATAACGTGTTGCAACACATATGTAGCATGAATGCTGCCTGACGCACGTTTTGACAAAAAAACAAGCGTGTATATTTCCATTGAACCTATAATTTCAAATGAATAATCCTGAGGTCAACCAATTTTGATTCAGTTTCCAGTTGACCTTTCTATGAATTCAAAGATTGTTTTTTGATCCGCTCTTTTTCTCGGATAAACAATATACTCTGAAATTTCCACCATACATGTATTTAGCTGATAGCGTGTATAAGTTTCAATATATGAGTAACCATCAATCGAATCGGGTGACAGTAGTTATTTTTTTTATGAAAAACGGCGAATTTTACGTATATGCTCGTATACAAGTGTAAACCGATATGAGTAAAGATTTGGCTATATAATGTATACATTTGTAATCAGTCTTAGATTTCAGACAGTTTGAGTATACATATGACAATTATATGCATAAAAAATAAAATTTGTATTTATTTTTGTGACTCTTGACCCCATATATTTTGTTTATATCATTTTTTGGCAATATAATATTTATATTAGTAATCAGTATTTAAATTCCGACAATTTTAGTATAAATATGACTATATAACAAAGATCGAATTTTTATGACCTTTGATCACATCTTGGGGTCAATTGACCATCTGTCGTTTGTTCATGTCCTGACACAATATAATCAAATTTTAAAGTCAAGCCTAAAGGCCCTCGACAGTCCTACCAAACCTTATCTAGCTCCTGTGGTAATATTGTAGATAAAAAATAATGTATGGAATGATTCTTATTTATTCCTTTAATATTCGCAGGTCAGCCATCTTGGATTTCAAAACTTATATTTTGACTGTGGTGTGTGTGAAGTACACTATTACCATATTAGACCCAAAACAAGTGACAATGCATTTCAGATGATTGATGGGCAAATAATTGGAATACTTTTTGCATGGTCAGATTTTGGTAAACTTTTGATATGTTATCAAGCACACCTGATACTACAATAAACCGTTGAGAAACTTTTTGTGGCAATTTTTGAAGGGTAAGGTGGTTTTTTTTCATCTATGCAGCCGACTACTGGTCTGTCTGTTAGATTAGTCTACCTGCAGGTCACGTGTGTGTACACGCAGTGTACAGGTGTAAATTTAGAATATTGAGAAAATTTATTAAGGGTAACCCTTTCAGCATAATACAATAAATACATATACATATATGAAATCAATTAGTCAGGTATTACGCTGGTTTCCCAAGGGGCCCAGGTACATATAATGACACACAGTCAAGTGAAAAACACTCGCACAGGCTACAACACAAAATGACAAGAATATAGGTTTCATGATGGCGATCGGGGTCAGAGAGTTCAGGAGAAGTTTGAAGTCCTTAATTTTGTGTCCGAGCCAAAAAAATAAATATGGTCATGTCCAAGGAATGTTGTAAGTTTTGTCTTAAAATAATTTAGGCTTTCAGTGTTTCTGATTTGTTTAGGCAGTTCGTTCCACAAGGTGACTCCTCTGTATGTGAAAGATCGTTTGTATTTACTTAGTTTAGGTTGTCTTGTGTACAGATGTGCTAGATTTGCCTGCCTGGTGGAGTAGCTGTGTATTCTAGATATCTGCATAAAAGTGTTATGAAGATAGCTAGGCACAAGGCCATGATAGCGAATATAGCATTAGTCTGGTTGCAGAATGGGAATTATAAGTGTAAGGTTGTTTTGTGACATAACATATTTTTTATGGTTGTTTCAAGTAGACAGAGCGGGGGCCCTAGGGTAGTGGTTAGCACCGCTGCCTTTCACGCCAGAGTCCGGGGTTCGGTTCCCGGTCTCGGCGGTTTGAAAGAAACAAAATTGTTTCTTCCCCATCCACGTGTGAAAGTTAGTATTGTGGGGAGCCTCCGTGACCGAGAGGTAGCGTGCTCGGCCTCAGACCGCCAGGGCTCGAATTTCGAATCATGTGTCTGGAGGACAGTGTCATCTCAATCATCTCATCATCCTCAGGAGGTTCTCCTGGCCCAGTTTAGCCTATATGTGCACAAAGGTGGCCTAAAGCCCGATTCATTTCATTTTTTTCAATTAGACAGGGTCCTACTGATGATATATCAATCGGGTGCAGAGCCTGCACCCCCGGGGAAAAAAATTATTGATGAAATTCAAAATGGCCGCCAGCGAATACTCAAGAATTTAATTTTCGTCTATATCTTAACTTAGAACAGACCTAGAAACTTTTTTGGTGGCAAAGTATATGTTTTTGGGGTCACATAATACAATGAGATATTTGAAAATACTTTACAGTGTCATACTTTTATGTTATGAAGTAATTTTGGGAGGAAATGTACTAAATATATGTAAAAATATATACACTTTTCAGGAGATGACATAAAATTTTCATTATATTTTCTTACACACAATAACATTTTATTGGATAGTAATATGTAGTTAATATGATTCTTTATTGCTTCTAGTGATGCAAGATGGATAGCCAGGACTGTTATTTGGCACAGTTGGGCCTACACTAACAGCAAAACGAATTTGGAGATCTGAACAATAATTTTTTTAGTCCAGTCGAAAAATAGGGTTCCCGGGTACCCTCGGAAATATACTTCTAATTGGTGTATCTAGCTTGAAAAAAAACCTGTAGAAAACGATTAGCTATGTTAACAAGCTGAAAAAATGTTCCACGCGCCATTTGTCCCACCATTACCGAAAAATGTATATTTAGTTATAGCTCGTCAATACCACAGATAAGGACACAAAAAGGGTGTCTACATCTATGTCTTGAGGGCCAAAGAAGACAATTTGAGAGTAATCTAACAAATTGAGAGTGATTTACCATGTTTCAAAAATTTAGTATGCAAATTAGCGCTGCCATTAATGAAATATGTATATTTAGGTATAGCTCGGTCGATATCACATATAACGGTACAATAAGGGTGTCTACATTCATGTTTTGAGGGTCAAAGAAGATAATAAACCATTTTTAGATTGATCTGATGTGTTTCAGAAAATTTACTATGCGCCGCCTTTACCGAAAAATATCTATCTACTTATAACTCGATCAATATTACAGATCATGGCACAAAGGGTGTCTACATCCATGTGTTGAGGGTTAATGAAGAACATTTATTTCACTTCATATGTCACTCAATAGGCATATCGTTGATAACTGAACAGGTGAACATGTCTACCTCTAGGTTCTTAGGGTTAGCAAGGAATATAGAAAGGACTATTCTTTGGGGCTAGTAACAGAATTAAAATATCATATGATTGATCTAATAAGTTTGAAAAACAGTAGGCCTAACTGCGTTTCTCACATTTTAGAAAATGAACAGAGTCATTTTTTTAAATTACAGTATAGTTAGGTCAGGAGATAACACAGTATAGTCCTATCATAGTTTTGAGTCTTAGGCTCAGACCAGCCTGGGTATGCTAATTGAGCTGGCCTGAGCTAATGTGATGCATGACATGGATGGATGAGCTAATTTCTAAAAAGAAGAGTAGATTATAAAGGTTAGTCAAGCTTATCACATTTAAAAAAGGTCCAGGCTGTAATAGGCTAGTATCTTAATATAATAGTCTAGATTACAGCTACCGTAGACAGCACCCTCTTTCTTCCACATAATGGAGAGCCTAGACTGGAGGCGTGATCACATCCACTACAAAAGCTATATTGGCCACTGAAGATGTAATAACAGCCTCTTTCAAAAAATATGTCAGCCACTACAAAGTTGATCTTGTTCACTACAAAAGTTATCTTGGCAGCTGAGGAAGTGATCACAACCACTACAAAAGTGATCTTGGCCACTGAATAAGTGATCAAATCCTCTTTAAGAAATATATCGGCAACTACAAAGTTGATCTTGGTCACGAACAAACTGATGTCAACCAATGAAAAAAGGATGTCTGTCACTACAAAAGTGATCTTTGCTACTAAGGAAGTCATTTTATGCACTACAACAATGATCTCTGCCACTGAATAAGTGATCACAGCCGCTTCAAAAGTTATCTCATCCACTACAAAGGTGATTTTGGCCACTAACGATCTGATGTCAGCCACTAAACAAATGATATCGGTCACTACAAAGTGATCTTGGCCACTGAAGAAGTGATCACAGCCAATTTAACAGATCTCCCAGCTACTACGTAAATGATCTTGGCCACTGAAGAAGTGATCAAATTTGTCTCAGCCACCACAAAAAGTTATATCGTCCACAAAAGTTATCTCGGATACTGAGAAGTTATCTCATACACAATGTAAGTGATCCTGGCCTCTGCATAAGTGATCACATCCTCTTTAATAATGATCTTGGCCAGTGATCTTGGCCAGTGACGAACTGATGTCAGCCACTAAAAAAATGATTTCGGTCACTACAAAAGTGATCTTTGCCACAGAAGAATTGACCACACAGCCACTTCAAAAGTTGTCTCATCAACTACAAAAGTAATCTTGGCAAATGAGGAACTGGCCACAGCCACTTTCAACCACTATATAAGTGATCTAACAACTGAAGAAGTGATCACATTCTCCTTAATAATTATCTCAGCCACTACAAAGGTGTTCATGGCCACAAACACAATGATGTCAGCCACTGGACCCACTTTAAAACTTGTCTCATCCACTACACAAGTGTTATTGGTCACTGAAGAAGTGACCACAGCCACGTTCAAAGTTATCTCAGCCACTATGTAATACCTTAGCGACTGACGAAGTGATCACATGCTCCTTGAAAATAATCTTAACCACTACCAAGGAGATCTTGTCCACTAACACACTGATGTCACCCACTGAAAAAATGATCTCGGTCACTACAAAAGTTATGTTAACCACGGAACAAGTGATCACAGGCATTTTAAAAGTTATCTTTTCCACTACAAGATAATGTTGGCCACCGAAAAATTCACATTTTTCGACTGCACACATGTCATGTGCCATTTGCTGTACCTGCAGTGGTGAGTGCAATGTGGAAATCCACATACACTCACTAGTGTAGCTGTAGATAAATATGACGATGTTGAAGATGACGATTCAGGTGTAGCTATATAAAGTACATAAACAGCGATAGGGACAGCGTGTTTATGTATCAACTTTGTGCAGAAACATTATACTTTTTATAAAGTTTATCATTTGTTTGTTTTGTTAATATATTTGTTGAATGTTATCTTACCTGTTATTTGACAGTGATCCGCACTAGTGATCGTGACTTCTTTAATATACGCCGTCCAGTACTTCAATTTATGATCTTATAGTAAAACATATGTGTGGGAACGATGAAGAGTAGACGTTGTGTTATTACATTTTAACATGTATAATCGTGCTCCTTAGCCCCAAAAACTATATTTCACCACCAAAATCAAGTTTATATGTCTATTATAACTTGAGATATAGGTGAACATTGAATTTGCGAGTATTCGCTGGCGGCCATTTTGAATTTCATCAATAAAAATATTTTCCCAAGAGTTCAAGCTCTGCACCGACTTGATATATGATCAGTAGCACCATAAAACACCTGTTATGTCACAAAACAAGGTTTGGTGGCATTTCACGAGACTACATAGGTTGTAGATGCGATCGTCTGTTCTCATTAAGAATAACTCTAGCACAAGTATTTTGGAGTTTTTGAAGACGAGACATGTTAGTCTCATCAGAACGAGCCCAAATTATGTTACAGTATGTAAAGTGTTGTAGAACTATGAAATTAAATATTGTTTTTGACAAATCAATAGTGAGAAAAGGTTTTACTCGGCGCAGATTTCCGATTTTACTGGATATCTTTTTTGAATTTTTTCCCACGTGGGTGTGCCAGTTTAAGTTAATATCCATGTAGACACCTAAATACTTAAAAAACTTGAACCCGTTCTACCACGTCATCACATACCTTTATTTCAAAATTATCCGGATCTTTAGTGGATGACAGTCTCTGGGAAGAACCAGATAACATACTTTTAGTTTTGGAAACATTTAGGTGTAATTTGTTTTGTGTGAACCAGTCTGAGCAAAGGCTCATCTCTGAGTTCAGCGTATTTTGAATTTGTGCAATGTTTTTACCTTTCCATAAAATCGATGTGTCGTCAGCATACAAAATAACCTTGGTCTTTGAACACACTTTAGGCAGGCCGTTAACATAAAGTATAAACAGTAGCGGTCCCAGGATATTTCCTTGTGTCGCGCCACAGTTTACAGGTATCTCTTCAGACTCCCCGTTAAGTAATTTAGAAACCAGGAGAGCGGCATGTTTTTTTATCCCGAGCCATTGTAATTTTTCTAGTTAGAATTTCCGAGTCCACCGTGTCAAATGCTTTTTTTAAGATGTATCATTACGGCTCCGACTTGTTCTCCTGAGTCGAACCCATTGACGATATATTCTGTAACATCGATGAGTGTCGTATCAGTGGAAAATTTACTCCTAAAACCTGATTGGTATTCATATAATAATTTAGTATCATTCAAATAGGTAGACAGTTGATTGTGTACAATCCGTTCAAACACCTTCATTATCACAGGAATGACAGATATTGGCCTATAGTTTGACATATCTGTTGGATCACCAGCTTTAAATATTAGGGCTACTTTCGCATTTTTCCAAGATTGAGGGATGCTACCCTTTAACATCGAGTTAATAAAAATATCTGCCAAAGGGGCACAAACAATTGGGGCTGCATCCCGTAAAAATTGTGGATTAATTTCGTCTAAACCTGTCGCTTTTTTAACGTCCAAGGAATCGAGCTTTTTCTCAATTTTAGATTTTACTCCCCTGAACTTCTCAGCCAATTTTTTACCAACAGTTAAAAAAATAAAATGAGCTGCAATGCCTTTGTTGGTGATAAGTACATTGCCAGCATCATTCAGTTCGAGCGTTTCTACAAAGGATTTCCCCTGTGGAAGCACTTGTTTCAATGCGTTCCAGAGCTTGGCAGGCTGCTTCACATTTTCACTAATCAAATTTCTATAATAATGTTTTGTCGATTTTCTAATTACAAAGGTTATTTTGTTTCTAAGTAATTTGTATTCTGCACACGTGTCTGGATGAGTTTCTTTAGGTCTGGATTTAGCCAAGGCAAACTAAAACCTCTCATTCTCTTTTCTTCGTACTCGCTGCTAGTGCTAAGTGGCCTGATCTATGCTGGTAGGAGACGTTCTACGCATCGGCCCACGTGACACCCGTTTGATATACCTGCCTTCAGATCAGAGGTTTCAACTGTAATTTGAAACCTCTGATTTTCATTTGATACCCCTGTTACGTTATTAGCACAGGGCCAGATTAGTGTTATACGAGTACTACAGCCCAGGATGTGACAATAATAGCAGTTTCAATACATGTATCACAATGTTGTGTATGTGTATGCATAAATATCACTGATATTGTGTAACCGTGACACCCTTTTAGTCAGAAGGCCCGTTAGTCAGAAGGCCCGTTAGTCAGAAAATCAGTTAGGCTTTTTTGTCAGAAGGCCATTTAGTCAGAATTTGCTCACTTGGCAGTGAACAATGCTAGGGGACATTCCATTTGATATCTGGTCATGTGGAGGGGGGGGGGGCTATATTATTTTGATTAAAACGTTTGTTGTCCAGCTACTGCTAAAAAAATGTTGAGATTTGTGCATAAAATAATTATTCAAAGATACCTAAAAAATGCTGATGGAGTCATTCAAAATTTGGTAGTTTAATAAGTAGTTTAAGTGAGAAAAATAGCCATGAAAATTATAATGTGAAAAAAGTAAACAGAAACAAATTGCACAACTGAGAGTAAAACCTGTAGAACCCCATGGAGATCAAATGTTGCGTGAGTAGAACAATATTATATACTTTCGACTATAAGTTGTTAATAAGTCGATATGACCTTGATATGATCTTGAAAAAAAATCACTTCGTTCGTAGTTCGTACATTTATATTTAAAACTGGTTGGTTGGTTGGTTGGTTGGTTGGTTGGTTGGTTGGTTGGTTGGTTGGTTGGTTGGTTGGTTGGTTGGTTGGTTGGTTGGTTGGTTGACTGGTTGGTTGGTTGGTGGGTTGGTTGGCTGGCTGGTTGGTTGGCTGGCTGGTTGGTTGGTGTACTGGGAAGCCACTTGATTGGTAGCAGAACAGTAGGCCTAATAAGTCGATTCCGCTCAGGCTCAAGATTCTTTTGAAATATTGACTATTCTACGTTTTTTCTATACGTTCAAGTATGACATTGTAATCCCTCTGCCCTGGTTGGACTACGTAACTAGTTCTACCAGGTATGCCTACATTAGGCTTACCACTCAAACTGTAGCCATAGCCTGGGGTTGCCAAAAAGTTATAACCCTTATAAATTATATCATAGGCCCCTAAAAAAATATGAACCTCAACTCTCGACACCACCATAATCATCACCACCATCATCATCACCATCATCACCACCACCACCATCAACACCACCATAATCATCACCACCATCATCTTCACCACCAGCACATCCACCACCACCATCACCACCCGCATAATCATCACCACCACAATCATAATCATCACCACCACCATCATCACCATAATCATCACCACCACCACCATCGTCATCACCACCACCACCAACATAATCACCATCAACAACAACAACAATGCAAACCAGCATCACCATCATCATCACCATCAACACCAACAACACTACCACCAACAACAACATCACCAACACCACCATCGCCAAAACCATCATCACCACCATCACCACTACAATCACCACCATCACCACTACCATAAACTCAACCACCATCACCACCACCACCACCACCACACCACTAACAATACCACCACCAACACCATCATCACCAATACCACACTACCAACAAAACCACCACCAACAACATCATCACCACTACCACCACCATCACAACCACCATCACCACAACCACCATTACCACTATAACTACCAACATCACCAGCACCATCAATACCACCATCATCACCACCTGGTCCACCACCAGGGAGATTACTATTATCCGCGAGGGTCTCACATGAGGATTTATATAAAAAATGCACTAATGGAAACAGTCGACCCACGCGGGTACCCGCACAGGACCCGCGCTGGGCGGCTAAAAGAACGTAGCCTTATCCAGATAAATAGTGTTCTTTTTAAAAAACTAGAAACGTTTGTTTGAGCGCTTTAGACCAGAATCTTAAATGCCCAGTATTAATTATTGAAAGAACCAAGGAGACAAGTAACGTTATATCTTCAACGTGTGGGGTTATACCTTCCACTAACATTACTGATAAATCATTCTACGCGTCTATACGATGTACCTGGTGAACACAATGTAGGCCTACCCATCTAATACCGGTTCAATGTTTGGCCGGCGTTGCAGCCCATTGCTGGTTCAATGCGCTCAATCGTATTCGACGCGGGCCTAACATTGAAACAGAATTGTGTGATTTTCCAGTGTTTGCTCTGAATGTCTTACGGGTGACACTTTATACCCTGAAAGGCCACTACCCGGAGTAGCCGTTTCAGCGTACCCCCCTCTCAGCATACCGGGGGTACTTTAATTCTAGTTTCAGCTTGACGGGGGGTACGTTGAAACTAGTTGGTTTAAACGCTCCCCCCCCCCCCCGGTAAGATGAAACTAGAAAAAGGCCAGTTTCAAGTTACCTCCCCTAGTTTCAGATTACTCCCGGGGGTAAGTTGAAACTAGTTTCAGCGTACCGGGGGGTACGTTGAAACTGAGTTCAGCGTACCGGAGGGTACGTTGAAACTAGTTTCAAAGTAACCCCCCCCCCCGGTATATTGAAACTAAAGAAAATAACTTTTACCCCCCCCCCCCCATTTCTCATGTTTCTAGGGCCTATACACACCAAATATGATTAATGCTGACTTTTTAAATACCGTGCCGTTAGGCCTAGATTAAAGTGGATGGTTCGCTGATTACGATGTGGAGCCCACACACATGCGCAACAGGGTCGATGTATATAAGAGTGGGGCGCCGCCATGTATATATTATGATTCAGTGAATCAAAACGACCAAACTGATGTGAATTAAAAATAGTTCAGTCAAATCTATAT
Source organism: Flabesymbios commensalis (assembly GCA_964017125.1). Lineage (NCBI taxonomy): Eukaryota > Metazoa > Annelida > Polychaeta > Terebellida > Flabelligeridae > Flabesymbios > Flabesymbios commensalis. Next base: position 42,200,645 of record OZ024906.1, read on the forward strand.
GTTCCAGAACGTGATCAAAATCTAGCAGACTGCAGCATATCTATCATTTATTATAGTCTAGATGTATAAATAATAATATGAATATCGCATAAATTTGTCTGATTATTTTAGCTAGCTTAGCTGTTTCTGTAGGTTCGATTTTTTATGTGCCGGAAATGTGGTTGTGATGTCATAGATGACTGGCATTGGGCATGTTGCAAGCATGCGGGCAAGGTAGGCCCCTATGCCTATAATTATCCTCTGCATTAACCCTTGAGGCTCCATCGTATTCTGGACTAATCTCTTAAGCTCATTTTTTTGTTATTTTATAACTGAAAATAATTATACAGTCCTACGAAAAAAGACATTTTGGCACCAGTCTTTAAAACAGGCGGAAACATGGCCAACGTTACATCTGCAATAGATAAACTGATAGATAATAACGACAATGACAGTGCGAGGTGCGAGACTTTTTTCCGTCAGTTGACCCCTGAGATGATAAGGTTATATGGAAAAAAAAGTGTTTCACACATCGCGCAATTTTTTTTTTCACTAGTTGCTGTAGAAATAAAATTGTTACATAGAGATTTAAGTGTTTCAAGACCTTGCGCAAACAGTTGTTTATGTTAGTTTCCATCGGAGTCAAAGGGTTATATAATAGTGCAAGAGCATTAGGGTTGAAAAATCAAGCTGATTTTTTCAGGAATGATACATGGACATCTCTCCAGACGAATTCCGAAGAGGCCGCAAAAATCCCCCTTGTGCATTTTTTTTTAATTCAAAATGGCCGCCACCATGTAACGCCATTTTCGAAAAAAACAGGGGTATACCATAATTCCTCACTTTTGCAGTTAGAAAGAAATATTTAGGTGTCTCTACTTATGTTTGAGGACACAAAGAGTTCATCCAGATGATCAGAAATGATATCAGTACTTTTCTCAAAACCAAAAATCCAAGATAGCCGCCATATTGATATACTGAGTATGTTGAGCGATCTCCTAAAAAAAACGAAAATATGAGGTAACTATCTCGTTGTTGAGACTGAAATGTATTTTTTGTCTAAACCCACGGAGTCTAGCACTTATTTAGATCACAAATATTTTATAATATTGAATTTATCAACATAAATCCCACATAGTTTAATGTTATGTAACACCATATAACGTCATGTTTTCAATAAACAGGAGTATACCCGATTCCTCACTTTTGCAGTTAAAAGTCTTAGCGCACAAAAAGCTCAGGCTCAGAAATGATATCCTTCCTTTTCTTATCTCCACAAATCCAAGATGGCGACCATTATGTCAAGCCTCCCCCCCCCCCCTCAGAAAATCATTTACATGCCATATTCATCATTATGGCATTGTTGTTGAAACTTTTTTCAGAGCCATGGAATCTAGAATATATTTCCATCACCAATTTTTTTAATCGAATGTGCTTTACAACACAACATCCAACATGGCTGCCATATTGGTAAGCTCTTTTAGCGCAGGTGTCACGATTAAGCGATGTCCAACTGTTTTTTCATATGGGAATATAGATATAGATTTATCAAATTTACAAAATATCATATGGCAGAAATCATAGATTAAAATATGAGGGTATTTTTCATTCATTTGAAGCTTGAGATAGCGTAAGAAATTCCAGTTTCAAACCCTAATTCCAATGTAGGTATTTTATATAGTAGGCCTATATAAAATGCTTTTCGATTTTGGTTAAGTATTAGTTGTGATTATTCTAGGATATGAATATTAGCTAATTTTGTGTGGATGTACATAATAACAGAGCTATGTACAATATTACACCAGCTTGAACACGTGTCCTACGAGACTGTTGGTTATTTACATGTACTACTAAATAAGACAATGTTTTAAATCACATCATTTTACTGGCAGAGTTTGGCCATCTATAGGCCTACGTAATTTGGTCAATTTACTGAAAATGGTAATAAATACCTTGGATTATAAATTAGAATATTCAGATATTTTATTTGAATATTAGTGTATTACGTAATAAATATATGACATTGTATGATATTGCAATGTGATATTACATTGAAATGTCAAAATATGACATCAAATTAGAGGATGTGACAGTTTAACGTCAAGATATGATAGTTTTATGTCAGGATATATGAATATGATATCAGGATATGACACTTTAATATCATGATATGTAATATAATGTCTAAACATTGGTGTTTAATATAGCAATATCACGTTATGATGGCTCAATACAGCATTATAAAGGCAGTATATAGTGGCTAAACATCACGTTGCTGTATTAAAATGAAAAGATATGGCATCATATTATCACGAAATGCATTACAATTTCGTGATATATCATTTTAACATCACTATGATATTTTAATGTCAGGATATGACATTTGAATATTAGGATATGGTACTTGAATATTATGATATGACTTTGTACATTGATGAAATGACACATTGCGGTCACAATATAGCATTGGATTGTGATGACGTGTCATTATAATGACAAACATTCTATTTAATATCGAATATTGTATAATAGACTTGTCGGATTATGACATTAAAATAGGAAAAACATAATAAAAACAGTTCGAAGTCAGGATCTGGCATATTTATACCAGGATATTGGATTGTAATTTATCAGAATATGACACTTTAACGTCATGAGATGGTATTATAATGTCCAAATTTTGTCCTTTTATATCACACAATAAGATTTGAATGTCAAGATATTCCATTTTTTATGATAGGATATGACATTATCAAATCAAGATATGGCAGGCTTGGCGGCATTATAATGTGACATTATAATGACTGAATATGACACTACAATATTTTAATGTGACCATAGAATGTCAGGATATGTCACTTTAAAGTCTGGATATGGCATTTTATTGTCAGGATATTATATTGTCATGTCAAGGTATAACATTTCAATAACATTATATTGAGAGACGCACGTTACCATATGGTAATACAGAATCGACATAGAACATTCCATAATCAGGATTGCACATGTCAGTTCAACATATATATCGCAATATAATTCAGTAAGTAAAGGCCTCTACATTGCTCAAATACCGGTTCTCCAAAACTGCCAACCACAAAAGCACTTCGGAAATTTCAATAAAATGGGAAGTAAGATACGGTTAAGACACATGCTCTTTGGACAGCATGTGACCTTGCCCTCTCTTACTTTCATTTCCTCTTACACTAAAATGTCATATTGTGATGTTAATATGCTATATCATGATATTATAATAATATCGTGACAATGCACTTAAAGATCCTGTCACTTTAATACCATAATGTGATGCTTAACCACCATATCCTGCATTTATAAAGCTGTATCCAGACATCATAACGTCATTTTACTATAATAAAGAGCAATATTTGGACATTACAAAACCATATCATGACGGTAATGTGTCTTGTCCTCCTATTATCGTGACATAAAAATATCATATCCTGACGATAAACTGTGACATCAATTAATTTAATGTCATATTCCGATATTCTGATGTAAAATCATCTCATTACAGCACCATACAATGCCATAACTTCATTACGAAATATATATATCCTAATATTCAAAATGTAATATCTTGATATTTAAATGATATATTTCATGATATTAAACATATTGACATTTGCAGAACATGGACAAAAGTAAGTATTTAAAAGAGCATCGTTACAGGACGATTATCAAAGATGTCATGTACATGTAACGTGTGAGGCGCAAGTCTTTATCTTGTAATTGATTTTCGCTAGAAAGCCTCCCTTCAACGTCACTTACTGCCCCAACCAACACGGGACATCAATCCAATTCTGTTTAATTTTTGGGCCAGCGTCGAAGACGGTCAGCCAATATTAAAACAGCATTAGATGAATGCCTCGTGTTTAAACTCCATTATGATACAGAGCATATTTGGCTGTACAGGAGGGTGTGGAATCTACAGTCTGGGAACGGATTTTATGTCATGGTCGTTTGTCACCAACGCAAACTGAAAGAGCAGTCGCTCCAGAAAGAGTTCTAAAAAGAGTGAGTTGCGGGTGCAGAGTGGCTTGTTCAAAGGGGGGGGGGATCTCACAAATCTAGACTATATTGTACAACGATGTGCTCTTTTTGTATTGGCCAAACATGTAGTAACTGACAGCTCGGATAATTGAAACGCAATAATTTCATTATTTACCGGAGAATAATTTGTTAACTTGACAAATTTCAATCTGGATTTCTAGTGGGAAAGCAGTTCAAAAACACTCCAAAGCGTCACCCACCAAGGTAGAATTAAATACCATGTGGGATTCGTGTCGATAAACTCAATATATTAAAATATGGTCATCTAAATAACTTCTAGACTCCATGGGTTCGGCTAAAAAAATACATTTTAGTTTCAACAACGAGATAGTTATCGCATATTTTCGGGTTTTTTTAGAGATCGCTTAACAAAATATTATGGCGGCCATCTTGAATTTGTGGTATTAAGAAAAGTACTGATATTATATCTGATCATCTGGATAACCTCCTTGTACTTTAAAACATAGGTAGAGACACCAAAACCATTGTTTTATCTTCAAAAGTGAGGAATTGGGGTATACCCCCTTTTTTTAAATGGCGTTACCTGGTGTTATTTTGAATTGACTATTATGTGGTATTTATGTTGATAAATTCAATATAATAAAAAATTGGTGATCTAAATAAGTGCTAGATTCCATGGGTTTGGCCAAAAAATACATTTTAGGCTCAACAACGAGATAGATATCTCATATTTTCGTGTTTTTTAAGAGATCGCCTAACATAATCAGAACAATAAGGCGGCCATCTTGGATTTTTGGTATTGACAAAAGTGCTGATATCATTTCTGATCCTCTGGATCAACTCATAGTGCCTTAGAACATAATTAGAGACACCAAACTATTTTTTTTCTAACTACAAAGGTGAGGAATTAGGGTATACCCCTCTTTTTCGAAAATGACGTTACATGGTGGTGGCCATCTTGAATTAAAAAAAATGCACAAGGGGGATTTTTGAGGCCTCTTCGGAATTCGTCTGGGGAGATGTCCAGGTATCATTCCTGAAAAAATCAGCTTTCTGCAATTTTATTCCAGGTTCCTGTGCTTTTTTCACTAATGCTCTTGCACTGTAAAGATTAAAGTGTTTAGAGACCTCGCGCTAACATTTTTTCTGGTTAGTTGACATAGATATTAAAGGGTTATATGACGATTGAAGTGATTTTAAACTTCTTGTTACCATAATAGTTTTTGTTTGTTAAAAGGGTTATACCTATGGAAATTAAAGTGTCTATACAAAATGCCATGTGATGAAAATATAAAAATTAATTTATTGTTATCATTGAAAGGTAACCGGTAAAATTGAAGGGGTAATTTGAAACTAGAGGGGGTAACTTGAAACTAGTTTCAGATTACCCCCAGGGGTAACCTGAACAGGGGGGTAATCTGAAACTGCAACACCGGATAACAAGACACATTGGCCCAATTGTGAAATAAGTTTGGGCCACCGTCTGCGACGCTGGGTCAATATTATTCCAACCAAAACCCTTAAATCTCTTAGCCACAAATATAATGGTGAATATTTTTTTTCTGAAGATTTTTTAAACACAAAAGTACCTAACCTAGGGACCTCAAACGCTATATTGCACATGTTCACCCCTCTTTCCCCTAAAAAGGACACAAACTCAGGCAAAATAAACTTAAAAGGACACGGGCCGTAGTCCGGTCCTAATTATTGATTCATAATCGCCCAGAAAAATGATAATATAATGTCAATATAATCAAGTGTATGGTGTTTCTAAGATAGTTGCGTTGCTATATAGCACAAAGTGGCTAGTTGTGTTTAGATCACAAGCGACAAGAATTCGGCTGTTTCGGCCTTCATTTATCATGTTTAAATTAAACCAAGCGCGCAAAAGGTTAATGTAGCCCTCATGTGGGAGACCAACTAACTGGACTGTGATAAAATTTCGTAATTAAGTTGGTCACGCAGCCAACGAGGGTAGTTGACACAATGTTTACTGGATTTTGCTCCAGCAGTATTGACGGTATTGACAGCAGTAACAGATTAAACCAGTATGGGACAAGTGGTCAGCTGCACAGGGAACACCAGGCGTTGACCAATGCTGGTTGAGGGTTGGCCATATTTCATGACGTATGTGACCAGATCTGGCAAAATGAGTCGTAAATCGCACTTTGGCAAACGATGCTATTATACGGGCCTTTAAAAGCTATAAAAACCCAGATTTGACAAATTTTCCATTTTTGAATAAGTTTTTAGGTTCATATAAACACTTACGAGTCGTGAAATTATGTGGCATATAAGTTTATGCTTATGTTGAGTTTTTTTATAATATATATCTGTTAGTTGACTTTTAGTCTCAATTACACTCCAATCAGTTATATTTGTTTATATTTACATGTTACCACGGTAACAGTCGCTAATAAGTGGGACAAATTGATACAAAAATCCGGATAGCTTACAAAATGTTAGAACTGCGAAACCCATAAAGGGACATTTTGTGTGGTGATTTTTTTATTTCGTTCATAAGAAAAAAAATCGTCTGCACGATATATTATTTCGTTTGTGTGAAAATCATTTCGTTTGTACGAAATATTATTTCGTTTGTACGAAATGATTGCGTTGTACGAAATATTATTTCGCTTGTACGAAATGATTTCGCTTGTACGAAATATTATTTCGTTTCTACGAAATATTATTTCGTTTCTACGAAATATTATTTCTTTTGTTCGAAATATTGTTTCGTTTGTACGAAATAATATTTAGTTTGTACGAAATGATATTTCGTTCAGACTCGTTTGTCCACTCATTGTACATACAACAGGGACATCTTGATCAAACGGTGCGTCATGGATATATAGTGCAGGAGCGTGTGTGAACAGTCGATATTTAAATATACCTGGTTACTTACCAATAATTAGAAAAGATAGAGCAGGCCATGGGGGAGGGATAGCTTTATATGTAGCAAATTATTGTGCTGTCAAAAGATTAATTCATTTTGAGCTTCCCGAACTCGGTATATTGCCTTTTTCCATTCTATTTGTAATAGTGTTGATGACGACAAGGGCAGCCAATTCAGTAGAATGTTTACTACGAAAGCCGTATTGTCCTTCATAATAAAGATTATTTAATGTAAATTACACGTTCAAATATCTTTGACAGTGTTGGTAAAAGAGATATTGGCCGATAATTATTTATAGAGGTAGGATCACCTTTTTTGAAAAGAGGAATGACTTTTGCTAATTTAAGATTGTCTGGGAAAATGCCTGTGGTAAGTGATTGGTTTACTGTTGTTGTCACAGCTTTTAATAAATCGAATTTAACAGATTTTATTAAGAAAGTTGATATATCGTCTACACCTGTACTGTTTTTATGAGGAATATTATCAATTTTTTTGGAAATGGCGTCTTCGTTAACTAGTTGAAATAAAAATAATTTAGAAGTTGGGCTCTTCAAATATTTTTTATGTGAATCTGGTTCAACATCGTTGAGTTTTGAAGTCAGTGTGTGACCAATGTTGACAAAATACTGATTAAAGTTATTCACAATGGTTTGAGTCTTACTAGTTATATTATCATCTATTGACATTTTGTCGGGCGAATTATTTTTTTTTGTGCTTAAAATATTCTTTATAGCTGACCATGTTTTTTTAATGTTAAATGCGTATTTAGTAAAGAGAGAATGGTAATAAGTTTTCTTCGCGATGAAAATACTTCTTTTTAAGATAACGTTAAGCGTATGGAGATTTATTCTTCTTTGCTCATAGTCAAGCGAGTTAGTAGGAGTGTTTTTAAGATTTCGGTACAATGTGTCACGTCTTTCAATTCATTTTATATTTCCAGCTGTGATCCACTCAGATTTTGCGTGTTTAAATTTATTAAATTTTACTTTCTTGCGGGATAAGTTGTTTTGTTTTGCTTTAGTTAAAACGTTCTCAATTATACGATAATTTGTATTGGGGTCTGAAGTTAAATCTGCACTAAATTTTCATTCAGATTTGCTGATCTTATTTCGGTTTTAAAATTATTTAGAGAATCGGATGAAATGTTATTTGAATAGATGTATTTATTAACCGGTGTTTGAGCATGATTAATGTTTATGGAAAGTAGATAGGGAAAATGATCTGATATGTTACTAGTTAATATGCAGGCTGATGTATCTATGAGATTGTAAGTTAACTTACAAAAGAAATTGCCTATGAGTGAACCTGACTTCTCGGATAATCTCGTTGGAAGAGTAATATGGGGGTAAAACCTATGTAACGTTATAGTGTCAAAAAATTCATTAAAAATAGGTTTTTGGTTTACTTTAAGTAAGTTTATATTAAAGTCACCTGCTCGAACTATTTCGCATTTGTTATTATCTAATTTATTGAAAATAGGGACTAATTCATTTATGAAGGATTGGTAGTTCTCATTTCTTTCGCGTGGGGGCCTGTATACGTTTCCTAGAATATGTTTTTCGTTTAAATTTTCTATTTCAATAAAGAGACCTTCCCAATTTTTGTTTTTTTTTCTAAGGTGATAATTTGTGTTTATAAAGTTCATTTAAGTATATAGCTAGACCTCTATGAGAGGTGCATATTGATCCCTGTGAAATCATCGTATAGCCAGGAATTTTTAATAATCTTAGATCTGAATCGTCGGACAACCAGGTTTCTTGGAGACAATTGACGCTAAATTCAAATTGGTGCTGTTTCAATTCATTTAATAATATCTGTAATTGGTCAAATTTGGCGTGTATGGATTGAATATTAAGACTTAAAATAGTGAAATGTTTTCTTCGTTCTGTACAAAAAGATATGAATTCATTATTATTAACGTAAGGAGAGTGCTTAATAATGTTAAAGTCTTCAATTTTACTTTCATCGTCATCATTATTATTTACTAGATTTAAAACTTGATTTAAAGAGTTATTGTTGACTCCTCAATACTTCCTTAATACATATTCTTCAGTTGACATGGTAAAATGTAAAGAAATATACAACAATTATTAACATGATTAACAAGGTTGGGACAACAGAAAAGATTAGAAAAATAAAAACATAAAAAAGAAACTAGGAAAGGGTGAAGTGTGCAGAACATGTCAGTGTAAGATCAACTATGGACCACTGACGTGTGTCGTGTGCCAGAATGTGTATTAACATTATCGAATCAATATATTTACAATCAAATATAGTGTTTATAAATTACATTGAGTTTCATTGAGAAGTTAATTACATGATCAAAACGAGTCAACAAACTACAAGCAATACAAAAACTTATTATTATAGTGTAAAAAATATATGTACATTAATTTATAAATGGAAGTTCACAGTATATACAGTTCAAAGAAATGTACAACAGAGAGGGCATACGGTTCTGGACGATGGTGTGAACGGAGTGAGACATTCATGGGTGTCAGAGAGCAATGGTGAGGGTGGGGAGAGATACAAGTGTACATAACCCTGGGAACCATTGAATGTTCGACGTAACCGCAGACAATTATTATTCTTTTCCGATATTGTTCATAATCATACACCAGCCTATCTTTGTGACGACTTACCTCCTTTCGTACAAACCAGGACTGACAATCGCTACCAACTGAGAAATAATGCCAATTTAACCAGCTACAAGCCCAGAACAGAAACATTCCGTAATTCATTTTTCCCTTCCACCCTGAATACCTGGAGCACTACCGATGAAGCAATCAGATTAATCGACGATCATAATATACTTTTATCTAGAATAAAATATCCAATCCCTAAGAAAAATTCACATTTCTATAAATTATCAAGTAAAGTAAATATAATAATGTCTAGATTAAGAATGAACTGCAGTGAATTAAAATATCACCTGTATATCAATCATGTAGCAGAAACTCATGTTTATGTGGATGTATAGAAACGCCTCAACATTACTTTTTAGAATGTCCATTATATTTAACTCAAACAGACATTTTACTTGCATATTTTCGAAATACTTAAGCTCTTTGTCTTTAAAGTATTATTTATGGTGACATTCAAGAAAATATGACCAAAACCTTAATTACTGCAGTTGAAAAATATATATGTGAAACACAGCGGTTTTCTATACTAAGTTTATGTGAGTGACACTGTATAAATGTTTTTCAGTTTTCTGCCTTGCCATGCTGTATTCACACCGCTGTAACATAATTAAACATTCTGTTGTGCAACAAATACACTAACAATTTATTTGGTATAGACAATTCATTGTCTTGCTGTGCTTATAATATGATCTTATTATTTAGACAGCAGCATGTCTGGTATCTCGGTCTGCAGCCCGCTGCAACATGGTGTTGCTAGACATGGTGCAAGCATATTCATTTTCTAGTTGCTTTTTAGTACGTTACACTTTTTATATTATGTTGTTCATATGACAGCATCATGTCTGGTATCTGGGTCTGCAGCGCGCTGCAACATCGGGGTGGTGGACATGCAGGTATACATTTGATTTATTTTCAAGTTGCTCTTTGCATGGCTACCACCTCAGTCTGCAGCCTGCTGCAGCACCGGGACGCTAGCCATGATGCTGGTATAATTTCATGTCCGAGCTGCTCCCTAAAAGTTATCATATTTTACGCTGCGCTGTGTATATGTCAGCAGCGTGTATTCCAAGTGTTCTTTGATATATACCTTTACCTTATATTTAACATTGTTTATATGACAGCATCTTGTCTACTACCTGCGTATGCAACCTATCGCAATGCTCAGTTAATGGTCTCGCTGCTGTCATATTTCAGTTCTAAACGCCACATTGTCTTCAGTGAACCAGTTATAACTGTTTTATACTGTCACAGTACATTTCTTCTTGCCCTGACTTCCACTTCAATGGATCTACACTGTCTTGAATCATGCGACGGAGCGCTGCGCCCCCTCTACCTCTGCACCAACTACAGCAGCCTGCACTATCAGACTTGATATCAGACTATAAACCTGTACCTTTACCTTTACGAAACCAGTCATCATGTCACCACTCGGCGAACGAAACCTCGTATTCCTATTTTGTATCTGTTTCAATTGCTTAATAATATATGTTTATACAAAAACAGGAACACGAAAAAAATATATTATACATCCAGATTTGTGCAAAACAGCTTATGTAAATAGCAGCTGTCCCGTGTTTCAAGTGCGGTCTCTAGTTTGGGGTCAGTTGTCCCAGCACCATGGAGCTGAGGTTTCGCGTACTAAGGCAGACATTGCATCGCAGCGTGGTGGACCAGTTACTGTTAGTGTTGTACAGTTGTACGAGCTACAGCAGCAGGGGAAGCTGATCTATTGTTGCTGGTGATGTAAAAAATTTGATGAAAAATCTCTTATATGACGATAACTGAGTGGACAATGCCAAAAGTGATAAACGTATGGACACGTTAGGGCTGTCATATATATGTATTTTGTGTTGGTGTATCAAAAGACGGAATTAAGGCATTTTTTTATGCCGTGAAATATCTTCCTGATTCATTTGTGGAGAAGAATGTGCCATTCAATAGATTGGTCAGTAAGAATTTCATAAAATGGTATACACTTCGTAATATTGCCACCAGATCTTTGTTACAAGATCGACCAACGCGAACAGAATCACCGTCCAACTACCCTATCCACCTGTTAAGTCATCGTAGTAAGGCTATTCGGTATATAGTCTAAATATAAATAACAAAAAACATTCTGCTCAACTACGCAAGTATGAAAATCCAATAGAAGAGAGTTTGTAACGCATAACCAACAAAGTAAACAGCTACAATAATTATTTGTCCAAGCCATTCCACAAGAAGCATTGCTTAATCTTTAAAATAGTAGCATAAATGAATTATTCAATCAAAAGGATATCAAAGAGACGTACTACACTTCTTTTGCTATGTGTGTTTGTTCTAAGTCATATTTATACATTTTTGATCTTCAAATTGACATTTTATGACCTTGCAGATGACCTTGAAAATGACCTTGAATCACCAAAAATAATACTATAAATCGATTTTTCCAGTCAAAATCACACGAAGAAGGCTATTACACATGCGCCCAGATTTTTTGTTAAAAATGATAATTTTTCCTAATTGACCCGGAAATTGACCTTTAACCTTGAAGATGACCTTGAATAATCAAAATAATTTCAGAAATAGATTGCCCAGTCAAACTCGCATGAAAATGAGACTAGTACATTTGTTCCTAGCTTCAATTGTTGAAATACATGTATCATATTTGACCTTGAAATTGACCTTTGACCTTAAATTTACCAGAATTCCCGAAAGATTCTAAGCTGGCACTCATCGGATTTGAATTGAGCACAGCAAAATCTATGAAAAACACCAACAAAACATTGTAGGGTCTATATGTAACGAAACAAGGCTAGGTCATCTCTAGCTCGGACTAAAGGTATATCCTATATAATTTTGTGCCACTCAAAAGGAGATAATAAACTCCGAATACCACTGGAAATTGAATATAGGGCGGAAACCTGGTGCAGTGGTTAAAACTGCATTCGAACATCGCTCTGGTATTCAAGCTTCAATTGTTTCAATTGCTTAATAATATATGTTTATACAAAAACAGGAACACGAAAAAAATATATTATACATCCAGATTTGTGCAAAACAGCTTATGTAAATAGCAGCTGTCCCGTGTTTCAAGTGCGGTCTCTAGTTTGGGGTCAGTTGTCCCAGCACCATGGAGCTGAGGTTTCGCGTACTAAGGCAGACATTGCACCGCAGCGTGGTGGACCAGCTACTGTTAGTGTTGTACAGTTGTACGAGCTACAGCAGCAGGGGAAGCTGATCTATTGTTGCTGGTGATGTAAAAAATTTGATGAAAAATCTCTTATATGACGATAACTGAGTGGACAATGCCAAAAGTGATAAACGTATGGACACGTTAGGGCTGTCATATATATGTATTTTGTGTTGGTGTATCAAAAGACGGAATTAAGGCAGTTTTTTATGCCGTGAGATATCTTCCTGATTCATTTGTGGAGAAGAATGTGCCATTCAATAGATTGGTCAGTAAGAATTTCATAAAATGGTATACACTTCGTAATATTGCCACCAGATCTTTGTTACAAGATCGACCAACGCGAACAGAATCACCGTCCAACTACCCTATCCACCTGTTAAGTCCTCGTAGTAAGGCTATTCGGTATATAGTCTAAATATAAATAACAAAAAACATTCTGCTCAACTACGCAAGTATGAAAATCCAATAGAAGAGAGTTTGGAACGCATAACCAACAAAGTAAACAGCTACAATAATTATTTGTCCAAGCCATTCCACAAGAAGCATTGCTTAATCTTTAAAATAGTAGCATAAATGAATTATTCAATCGAAAGGATATCAAAGAGACGTACTACACTTCTTTTGCTATGTGTGTTTGTTCTAAGTCATATTTATACATTTTTGATCTTCAAATTGACATTTTATGACCTTGCAGATGACCTTGAAAATGACCTTGAATCACCAAAAATAATACTATAAATCGATTTTTCTAGTCAAAATCACACGAAGAAGGCTATTACACATGCGCCCAGATTTTTTGTTAAAAATGATAATTTTTCCTAATTGACCCGGAAATTGACCTTTAACCTTGAAGATGACCTTGAATAATCAAAATAATTTCAGAAATAGATTGCCCAGTCAAACTCGCATGAAAATGAGACTAGTACATTTGTTCCTAGCTTCAATTGTTGAAATACATGTATCATATTTGACCTTGAAATTGACCTTTGACCTTAAATTTACCAGAATTCCCGAAAGATTTTAAGCTGGCACTCATCGGATTTGAATTGAGCACAGCAAAATCTATGAAAAACACCAACAAAACATTGTAGGGTCTATATGTAACGAATCAAGGTCAGGTCATCTCTAGCTCGGACTAAAGGTATATCCTATATAATTTTGTGCCACTCAAAAGGAGATAATAAACTCCGAATACCACTGGAAATTGAATATAGGGCGGAAACCTGGTGCAGTGGTTAAAACTGCATTCGAACATCGCTCTGGTATTCAAGCTTCAAAGAAACAAAAAAAGTTTCTCTGCCCACTCGTAATGATTCAATATTGTGGGGAACATCCGTGAAAGAAAAACAGATATGAAATCTATTCACCCTTCACACTCCTGGTCGATTGTTAAAAACTACAGGAAATGTTTGGACACTTTTTATATTTATATTAATTATCCGTTAGTTTTCACTCAAAGCATTGGGGCAGGAGAAATGCTGAGGCATCAAACATATAAATCTCCATGAATTTTACGCAGTGTATTTAATATCTGAAAAGGCGAGTTGTATATATTTGTGTTTAACTTTAGTTAAATATCCAAAGGATTTAATTTTTAAATGACACCAGTTATGTAACTACAATATGTTATATAAATAAAAACAAACTTACATTAATATATATGGTCTTTATTAATAATCCTTTAATTGCAAAATTCAGTTAGTCCCGCGGCAGTTATTATATAGGTTGGTTGCATTTCTAAAATATGTGCATACAACGTGAAAAAATCAGATTGAAGTATTTTTAGGTTCCAAATAGCATGTAATTCCAAGTACCGTATCCTCGTGCATAAAAGTGCATGCACTTATAATTGAAATCGCATGTTTTAGGGATATTTTAAAATTGTTTTATGCTCGAATATAAGTGCATGCACTTGTTTTCGAAAACTAAGTGCACCCCTCTAAATAGGAATTTGTGTCGCCAAATCTGGCACCTTTTAAAGACAAGAAGAAATGAGTCTTTTAAGCAACATTAGAGGAATCACTCCCGTAACACCAGCCGATTCAGCCGATTATTGTAACGATGCTAGAGTTCTTGAAATAAACTTGCATCTAAACAGATTCTTGTGGATTATTAATCTGCGAAAAAAATGATGCACAAATGAGCGACAGCAGTTCACTAAGGGTGGGAGAGTGGGGAGGCGTCATGTCAATGGAATGTGACTCCGTGGCTGGACACGTCTTTAATCTCATTCAATAAGAATGTTCTTATAACAAAGATCACGTCTTGAGCCCTCCTAGACAGAGGTGTGAGCGCGACTGTACGTTGACGATAGGTGTGACGATGCAAGTTTACATGCATTATGTTGAATGATGGCTGGGCGGGGGCCCTAGGGTAGTGGTTAGCACCGCTGCCTTTCACGCCAGAGTTCGGGGTTCGGTTCCCGGTCTCGGCGGTTTCAAAGAAACAAAAAATGTTTCTTCCCCATCCACGTGTGAAAGTTAGTATTGTGGGGAGCCTCCGTGACCGAGAGGTAGCGTGCTCGGCCTCAGACCACCAGGGCTCGAATTTCGAATCCTGTGTCTGGAGGACAGTGTCATCTCAATCATCTCACCATCCTCAGGAGGTGCTCCTGGCCCAGTTTAGCCTATATGTGCACAAAGGTGGCCTAAAGCCCGATTCATTTCATTTTTTTGAATGATGGCTGGCTGTTGAGACCGTGAATATTTTTTTGCCCCTCGAAACTCGACTTATACTTGAACAATAAATATTTTCGAAAGTTGTGTTCATGAAATGAGGTTATAATGCACATCTCGATGCTATAGATGGTGTATGAATAAAGTTATAATACTATAATTGACGTTACAAAACAAGTAAGATTACCGATTTAATTTAGTTATGTCGAAATCTTTGTCATTTTTTTATTATCAAAGTAATTTTATGTTCGAATATAAGTGCATGTCTGTTACTTAAATTTTTTTGTGTGTTCGAATATAAGTGCATGCACCTGTTCTCGAAAACTAAGTGCATCTTCAAATGTAAGTGCATGCACGTTAATGCGCGGGGATACGGTATATATAAATAGCCTCCCAGGTAATAAAAAATGTCGAGTCACTGTAATTTTACTTTAGTAAACATTAAATCAAATATTGGGTTAACATCTCGTGCCAGCAGGTTTATCTGGTTTATGTAGCCACAGTAATCAGTACAGCTCTCTGCAGTGCAAGCCCAGAAAACACAATACATTGAACAAATACACCAGCATCGAGTCAACGCCGCGCGTATCCCAATATGGTGGTTGTTGACACCAACGCTGGAGTAATGCTGGCCCACCGTTTATGACACCGAAACATCAATAAAACAACATTGTTTCACCTCTTGTTTACCGGACCAGGTGTTCCACTGACAGCCCGGCAAACCCAAGATTTTGCGCCAACTCTGATGTAATGTCAGTTCACCATCAGCGACGCTGTTCCAGCATTAAGACATTGACTTTAGGTCAATATCTTGTGTTTGATATTGAAGGGGCCTCCCAGCCGACACAAGACGTTGAATCAATGTTGGCTTAACGTTTGTCCACCATCCACGACGTTGGCCCAACTTTAAACCAACATTGATCAAACGTCTTGTGTCCGCAGCAGTGGGCTGTATCAGTATGTTCAAATTGTGTGCAGATAGACACATTGCCGCACTTAGAATGACCAAGTGGTCGCTCACGTGGTTGACAACCTGATCACCTGTTCTGATGTTCCAATAAGAAAGGGCTAGGCCATATATTATGATAATCATTTCCTGATTCAACTCAAATTGAAGCAAACACCCGCTCGACACATGGCCGCAGTACAGGCAGAACACTGACTTTAGTGATATACCACTACGATCCTCGGGAATGCTTGTGAGACAGTGTTGGATATAATATTATACAACTGTACCCACCAGTGAAAAGAAGATATAATTATCTGAAATTAGACGTTTTAATACTTAAAATCGGTCCGGAAAACATCTAAGTTACAGTACTTCAAATACATGCAAAAAATCAAAATATCACCATGCTAAGAGTTGTATATTCTACGTTTATCTATTCTTGGTAGTAGTGATCTGGTGATATGATACTAATAATTTTATAATTTGATTCACAACTATTATAAACAAACAAAATAAGGAATCAACTGCTGTGATGCCTGATGGGCATTGTATAATTCTAAGGTCTTGATGCGTATTTTAAATCAGTCACAACATTATAAATATCATACAATAAAATAAATATGTGTGATGTATTTACATTATTTTAGAAACAATCGTTGCAAAATGATATATATTTAAATACAATTGTACAATTGTTGTCTAAACAGGATTAAAACAAATTCTAACTGCTCACATTCAGCAGAAATAGGTAACATGGTGCTTTTACACGAATATAAATTAAGTAGGCATATAAATGAAATGAATCGGGCTTTAGGCCACCTTTGTGCACATATAGGCTAAACTGGGCCAGGAGAACCTCCTGAGGATAGTAAGATGATAGAGATGACACTGTCCTCCAGACACAGGATTCGAAATTCGAGCCCTGGCGGTCTGAGGCCGAGCACGCTACCTCTCGGTCACGGAGGCTCCCCACAATACTAACTTTCACACGTGCATGGGGAAGAAACAATTTTGTTTCTTTCAAACCGCCGAGACCGGGAATCGAACCCCGGACTCTGGCGTGAAAGGCAGCGGTGCTAACCACTACCCCCCGCCCAGTAGGCATATAATGCTGTATCCTAACAAGTATGCCCCTGTAGACAGGGATATATCCTAACCAATCTAATAAACGTGTCTGTCAAACTTCCCGTAGATTTCAAATCTGCCAGAGATTTTGCATATTTAATTGGATAATTTGCATATTTCCAAAATGGCCACTAGAAAAAGTAATCGTTCATCAATACAGTCCCGGCAATTCTAGAAATGTGTTGTTGAGCTCTAAATTTGGGTTTTGAGATCCTATAATGCAATTTTGACGGTATATATATTTTTTTTTTTGGGGGGGGGGTCATTGGAAGGTCATATGTCACGTTTTGTGATAAAATGATGTTTTGAATGCCTGATAATATATATTTAATTTCAGAGAGTTACATCTCATACACAAGAGTATATTTATTATTACAAGATGGCCGTAGGGGCCTAATTCAAAATGAACGCCAGCCGAACCCAAAATCAAGATATCTCAGCTTCTAGATATCATATTTAAGCGATCTTAGTGTCTAGATTAGGGTTTTTGGATCAAGGAATACAATGCCAGACATCATTATACTGTCATATGATTTTTTTTTATATGTTTTTTATGCCTTTTTGATCTCTATAATTTGATATTTTGGCAAAATTGTCTGATCCATCTACGCCATTATAGTTATATTTGAATGATTTCGTCCCGAGATGAGTTTATCATCCGCACACTGTTCTGAATTAACATGCTTACATATTATAAAGTTAAACCATATACATTACATGTGTATGACAGCGATAAAAGAGGTAAATAAACATATCATTTACATTATAATACGGCACTATTATAATGAAGAGTATGTAAAGCTACTACCCAGAGGGTTACCATCACATTTTTTTGAAAACTGATCAGTCTGACACGGCGTGTTGTAAAAGGTTGGGCACCTGAAATAATATTTAGATATATTTAGAATCACAACCTAGGTGCACAATCTTGCAAATCGACTACTGGAAGTTGGCAGGAGGCCAATAATGGCGGCTATCACCGAAAACCTTAATTAATCGGTCACTATTTAAGATAACTTGGTTTTAAAGTTGTCTAAACCTATGTTTTTAGTGTCAAGGGTCACTATAAAGCCAACCCTGAAGTGATTTTATGTCAAGATAGTATACAAAGCTATGCATTGATAATGTGAAATTAATGTTTTGCGCTAGATATTATTAATCACGTTTGATAAGAAAACATTTGATGTGATAACAATGGTAAGTTTATTGATTATAAACTAACATAAGTATTAATCCTTGTAGTGCTACTTCACTTGTTACATTAATCACTTCAAAACATAATTAGCCTAAAGTTACACGAAGCAAAAATTAGGAGCGCTGAAAATAATAATGTCGAAGGAACTACTGTTTGCAGGAAGCAACATGCACACAGCTATATCGATTAGAAGATTATTGTAAGTGGGTGTGCTTAAAAGAAAACTAAAAAAGTATATGATGTAGTAATGCTATTTCATGATAAGGATTATGTGTTAAGTTGTGCAAAGCTGCATTTGCTTGGGGAACTCCAACAGTCGCATCATACATAGCAGGGATATCCCTTTTCTCCCTCTAGCAGTTCTTGCCGCAACCCTTCTTACAGGGATGAAATTTTGTGAATCATATGTGGTTGCGACGGTGGGCTTGTACATGTAGATTGAACAGGAATCAGCATGCCATTTTCTACAACCCTTCCGTAGTCCTAAGGCTTGAGGATGGCTTGGCTGCATGCTTTATATGCTGTTCGAAAGCATATACATCGGGTGGCAACAACTTCAGAAGTGTTGACTTATTAATATTATTTAAGAACGTGTTGTATCTGAGCATATCTATATCACAGCCTTCAAAGTTGTAACTCTTGTTGAAATATGAGTTCACAAGAAGCTGCTGTGACTGGTCACACACATCTATCGTTCAATGGGAGCACCATCATCAGCAAAGTCTTCCAGTGTAGTTATATCATTCAGCCAACTTTACATGCCAGTGAAGAGTGGATAGCCGATGGTATCTCGTCCGTTGATAATGTGAATAAATGACAGTGCCCTAAAGTTTGCATGACCCATTGCAGCGGCAAAACTCGTGAATGGATAGCTGCCGCGTAATGAAAGACCAATCACCAAATATATAATGAAATGTATGTGACCGTAATTAGTACACTCTGTTTTATCCACCACTAGGTAAAATTTAGTTGAACAAATGAAAGGATCATTTTGTTCCTCCTGGTACCATGTCTGACATTGGGAAGCAAAAAAACGAGTCTTGTTGGAAAAACTTTTGAAAACCTCTTGTATCGCTCCCTGCTAGCTATTGTGCTATGTTCAGCAGAGCTTCTGGTTTTGATGTGAAAAAAATGGTGTCCACAGCTGCCATTACCTTGAGTATCATAATTATAGGACGCTCTTGTCATCCGCGAATGTCCAGAACCAGAAACCAGAAGAGTATATAAGCGAAATTAATTTGTCTGACGAGAGTAATGACATTTCTACTCTCCTGCAAATAACACAAAAATGTGTAGATATTAACATTATTAACTTTATTGGTGATCATGTATGTAGCGATATGCCTCCATCATTGTTCACAGAAAACGGAAATAGCATGGTGCTCACATTGAAATAACGGTAGTGTATGACCAGGCAAAGTGGCTTCTTGTGAACACACAATCCAACTTCGAAAGCTGAGGTATAGCTATAGATTCATCAAGTTTTATAATAACAAACCAGCACTGCTGAAATTGCTGTCACCCTCTTGCTTTCGAACATAACAGCATCTAAAGCATGCACACAAGTCAGCTTACATCGCCAAGCTTACCTGCAAGCCTGAGGACAATGGACGGGTTGTATAAAATGATAAACTGATCCCAGGTAAATCTACAAACCCACCAAGACCACCACATATGTCACAAAATTTCATGTGGCTGCAAGAAGGGTTGCAACAAAAACTGCTCGAGTGAAAAAGAAAAATTCCCTGCTATGTAGAATGTGACTGTCAGGGATATCTAAGCAAAGGTGGCCGTGTACAATACATTGAGATTTTAATTAAAAATGATTGTGATAATTGAATAACACAATTGTCTTTCATACACTAAAAAACTTTTATTTTTTTTTCTGTTAACCACACCCAAATTCAATGATCCCCTAACATGTCTAATATATATCTAATCCCTGCAAACAGTGGTTATTTTGACAGTATTATATTCAGTGTTTTTTTAAATTGTGTTGTGTGCAACTTCAGGCTGACTACTAGTTGTCGTAGAATACCGGTAATGCTTAAGGCTCTAACATGGCCAATATCAGTGCCTGCACTGATGCGGGAGCTGCATTGACACCACTATTGAGTGGAGAAAACAGGTTACCCGCTAGCAATCCGCCACAATATTATAACCAGCCACGTGTAGGCTGCAACTTCCCTTGGATAATGGCTGTAGTCTAGTGCTTCTTTACCATGCGGTACAACATGCAACAGATGGGACAGATCCCTAATGATCCTCCTCAGGTGGGTGTGAAAAGTACTACTACTAGCACCCATCCCAGTACCCCTTAGACTGACTATGTTATGAAGTGATTATAATACCAAATGCTATATAACTGCAAAGGCTAAAATTTATTTTATATCAAGTTTATGATAAATAAACATTATCTTTGTTATGACATGGAATGCTCATCATGCTTTATTATCAAAAGTGATTATTAATATCCGGAGCGAAACATTATTTTCAAAACATAAAAGCAGAGTTGTGTGTAGTGGTATACATATTTACAAGACATAACATCACTTCAGGACTGGTTTTATATTTATCTTTGCCCCTGAAAATATTGGTCTAGACAACTTTAAAAGCAAATTATCTTAAATATTGACCGAGATATTGACAAATTCAGTTTTTTCGGTGATGGCCGCCATTATTGGCTTTCTGTGAATTTCCTGTAGTCGATTTTCAAGGTTGTGCACCTAGGTTGTGATCCAAAATATATGTAGATATCATTTCAGTTGCTCAAACTTTTACAACACGCTGTGTCAGTATACCAGAAAATATAATGTTTACTCGCTGTGCAGTAGTTCTAAATACTCTACAAAATAACAGTGCTGTATCATAATGTAAATGATATGTCTATTTACCTCTTTAGCGTTGTCATACACACGTAATGTATATCCTTTATATTATGTTAGCATGTGAATTCAGAACAGTGTGCAAAATTTCAAACTACGGAGATCAAAAAGACATCAAAAACCTCTAAAAAAAATCATTTGACAGCATGATGATGTCTGGAATTGTATTCCTTGATCCAAAAACCCCAATCCAAACACTAAGATCGCTTAAATATGATATCAAGAAGCTAAGATATCTTGATTTTAGGTTCGGCTGGCGGCCATTTTGAATTATGGCGGCCATTTTGTATTAATAAATATAGTATAGTGTTTGAGATGTAATTCTCTAAAATTAAATATATATTATCGGGCATTCAAATCATCATTTTATCAAAAAAAAGTTTCGCACTTTTTGCTGAAACGTAAATGTGGGATATTGTATTTCAATAGTCATGTGACCTATGACCTTGCAATGACTCCAAAAAATTACATTATTGTGAAAATTGCATTATGGGACCTCAAAACCCAAATTTAGAGCTGAACAACACATTTCTAGGATTGCCAGACTGTATTGATAGACGATTACTTTTTGGCGGCCATTTGGGAAATATGCAAATTAGCTAATTAAAAATGCAAAATCTCGAATGATATCTGGCAGATTTGAAACATACGGGAAAAAATACAATAGAAACCGTTGAGAAAAGTTTGACAGAAACGTTTATTAGATTGGTTAGGATATTATCCCTGTCTACTATATCTAAGATAAGGATACGCACCGTTATATACTAATTCAACTGAACATTATATTATTACTGATAGTATGAGACTATTAGTTTCAGTTATTTATTAGCCTGCCTTTTAATTAAAAAGGTTCGGCTATTGCAAAGAAGTTCGGCGGCGGTATAACATTTACTTGTGGGCACGAAATTTTTCTGATGTATCCTTCTCAAATTTGCATGTTGCTAGTGACCAGCTCTCAGACACATACAATAATGGCCTTAAAAAAATCAAAATGGCGGATTTATTGCGATTTTTCGTATTTTACGTCTATAATTTCACATTGTAGACGCGATAACTTGAAAAGTTTTTATGTATCCTGATCAAATTTGTTATGCATCTTATAAATAACCAGTTCTCGGAAAAATTCAATAATGGCTGAGAAAAATGACCGATTTATTGCGATTTTAATCATCTTACGTTTTTAGTTTCACCTTGTGTACACGATAACATTGTCATGTATCCTGCCCAAATTTGTACTGCATGTTGCTAATATTAACCAGTTCTCGGACAAATTTAATAATGGCGGCAGGCTATTGTCAGTAAAACAGTAAGTAGTAAGACAATAAGAGGCAATAGTTTATTCATAAGATATATGTATGTGTACAGACATGTATGTATATCCCATATTGGCACGTACGGTGTGACAATTATACTTTATATTACAGTATTTACACATGGTTATAATCATTATAATAACGATGGTACTATTCGTAATATCTATACAAAGAGCTTGAATGCATTCATTATTATTTGCGAATATTTACATAAATTTGCCAGCTGTATGGTGCTTTTCACATTCATTAGATTATAAAATGATAGAGCTGTGGAGATCGAACCAATACATTTTTAATGTGTTTTTGACGGGCTTTGTTTAAAGGTGGGGATATAAACAAGAAATAAAATTCATCAACCCAAGCATTACATAACTCACATACTTTTAAATTACGAGGGATAACAGTACGGCAACAAGACTCTATTAGAAAATTGTGGTTTCAGCAACGAAATCTCGGCATTGTACATCGCACATTATCTTTAAAATGCAGAGACGTTTTAAACATCGATCCTGTAGTTGATGCATTTGCTACTTATATTATTACATTTATTTCAACTGACCATTTCTGAAGGAATTGGTCCCTGATAAGTTGCTGTAGTATGACTTTAAAATGGTTTGTACTAAATGGGAGCCGCTGGTGTTCCCAAGCGCATGCGAAACCACAGCCTTCCGAATACGTTTTAAACTGCCAGTATCCACGGCGAGCAAAAGCAGCCATTTTTGTACATCAAAAGTATTTGAAACAGTATACTTGTTATTTTAGGATTTTCCTTGCAAACAAATGGAATCTAAAAACACAGTATTTTCTGTGTTGCAAATAATTGTTAATTTATTATGTGCTAAAGTGTTTTAGTATAGCTTGATGATAACAAAGGCCTCAATGTCAATAGTACAGGTAGGCGTGGTGGAAAAAATCACTTTCACATCTCCATGTTGTTTGGAATATAATTGTAAAAAATGAAATGAATCGGGCTTTAGGCCACCTTTGTGCACATATAGGCTAAACTGGGCCAGGAGAACCTCCTGAGGACTGTGAGATGAATGAGATGACACTGTCCTCCAGACACAGGATTCGAAATTCGAGCCCTGGCGGTGTGAGGCCGAGCACGCTACCTCTCGGTCACGGAGGCTCCCCACAATACTGAGTACAAGCTGTACAAGACATTAGACAACACACACTAAACATCTCAGACGGCATGATCAAAGTAACCACTTAATTACATAAATATATGCCACTATTAATTGGCCTGGGAGCGGTATGATCAGGGGAGGGGGGGGTCCCCAACAGCACCGATTGTCTACTTAACGCTGGGCCGACGGCATCTATATGTGGCCCAAAGCTGTAGGCACATTCAACCGTCCTTTATTAGGAGTTTAAGTACACAAATAGTTTGTTTGGATTCATAGAAATGCTGAAAAAAAAAATTAAAAACTCTTAAAAAAAAAAATCATGATCTATGGGATACAATACATTATTACAAAATTACAAAAAAAAAATTATGTCATCTCAAGGAGGTGCTTTAGGTTTGCAAAATATTTTGGCGTAGAACTAGATAGTAAACTATCCTGGTCAAACCATATAGATAGATTGTGTAAGAAATTGTCTTCGCAGCTCTATATCTTACGAAGGTTAAAACAAATTCTCCCAAGGATAATATTTTTGTGTTTACTACGGTATATTTCAAAGTATTATTGATTATTGTATCACTGTCTGGGGCTGCGCTGCACAAATATATATATATATGTAAAATACAAAAATTACAAAATAGAGGAGCACGATTTCTTGCACAAGAAATTTACTGGAACATTCGCGATATAGATATTGTGAGGGATCTAGGGTGGCAAAATGTTAAAGAAAGAAATTGTTTTTTATCATGTTGTCTCACTTATAAATCTCTAAATAATCCAGCTCCTTACTACTTATCTGTTCTTTTTTCCTCTGTTTCTGAATATCATACTGTTTCAATACGTAATGAAGCCGGTAATACTCTACAGCAGCCTAGGTGTAATAATTATTTATATAAATCATCTTTAACCTCTTGAGTGCCACTATGACGACTTAAGTCGTCATACTTTTGTCGCTCCCCTGTGCCGCAATGACGACTTAAGTCGTCATTTGTAAAGTATTTACCAATAGCCCCCCTGGCACGAGTAGGACCCCTAATACATTTATGTCTGCCTCAGAGTAAAGGGTGGGGAGTTCGCAGGGAA
Source organism: Flabesymbios commensalis (assembly GCA_964017125.1). Taxonomy (NCBI): domain Eukaryota; kingdom Metazoa; phylum Annelida; class Polychaeta; order Terebellida; family Flabelligeridae; genus Flabesymbios; species Flabesymbios commensalis. The sequence continues at coordinate 42,225,721 of OZ024906.1, forward strand.
ACCGTGTTTAGCGTCACATGAGGTATCACCACCCTAAATGAGCCGAAATCCAAGGGGGGGGGGTGGCTACTGACTAGAGAATCCCTACCCACATTGCTGCTTTAGAGGGTTGTTTCCGCGTCTGGTGAATTAAGAAAAATACAGTAATGTTGTAATTCTGTTGATAAATTGTAAGCACACACTGTTTTCTATATCTGTGATATGAGGTATAACTGTTATGTGAGATTTTCGGATGAACACAGGAGGTGAGAAGGATTTGTGTCTATTCTGGGAATGGGCGCAAGAATATTAAGGGAGATCTGGGCAAATTGGACCTTTTACCACATATGGGGGCCTACCTCAAAATCTAATTGGTGAGCATACCATTATCGCAGCTGTTTTTTTTTTTTAAAAGACAGCTTATGCCTTATTATTGTGTGTTACATTGAAGTGTAGCTAGGGACGGAAGTGGTGAAATCGGCCCTTAGAATGTTGGCATTATACATGTGTTTCAATGGGACTGGCATCTAGGGTGGTGAGACCATGATCCCTGCATTTAGTCACATGATCACACAGCGATCACGTGGTACACCTTTTCCCTCCTTGATATGCTTATCGTCTCACCACACATAATACCGCTCTCATAGACTTACTGTATTATGGCCCATACGCTTGGGCCTCCCAGCAGTCTTCAAATGAAAATATCTATATAAACCTGTATATTTTTTTAATCATCATGATATACTCTATCAATATTAAAAATAAAAAAGAGTGCTTAAACATGGGGCTTTTTTTCTATTTTCACATGCAAATGTAAGGTCCTAGTACCTTCCCTGGGCGTTGCCAAAACACGGGGGCTTCCGAATGCAGCAAATGCCTTGTTACTACCAGCGTAGGGACTACATTTTATACTTATATTTTCCGATTTCAATGTTTTTGAAGGAAGAAATGGTCACCCAATGTAGATGAATTGGTATCGAAATGATATCAATGTAATATTTAACCCCAAGCCTGCTATAAATCACCACATTTTATAAAAAAGATCGTAACTCTCTCACTATTAAACTTCATAATGATATGCGCGTATGAATTTGTGTGGTGAGACCTTAATACAAAATACATTTTATAAGAATTTTTTTTTTCGTGTGATCTGAAAAATACATTTAATTCTGTATTGAAAAGAGAAAACCTTGTTCAATTCTGATGATTAGCAAACTCACAGACACAAATTCAAGTTTCCCTGTTCTCGATTAGATGTCGAGAAATGACCTGTTTTCTAAGGTAAAACATAGTTTTCTCTTTCTTGAAGGCATGTCTACCGGTTGTCTATTTTTTCAGATATTCAACTTGATCTCATGCAATAAACGATTGTATTTTTATAGAATCGTGTTTTCCCTTCATTATGCACACAAAAATGAAAGGTATAGATAATAAGGGGAGGTAAATCAGGCCAGGAAAGTGATTGTAGTCATTTGAACTTATAACTATAATGGCTCTATATGGGCTATTTCTGGGTGTACAGACCATAATTGGACATCATCATGCCAGTTTCATTAATTTTGTAACAAAACCCACCAAAATGATTTTTATTGCTAAATGGGCTGACTATTAACAAAAAAATTAGCAAAGGAAATTATCTAGGGGCAAAAAACTCGCTGACGGCTTGAAAAATCGTTTCCAGAAACGGGCACTTAATGTCTCACCACACATAATACCGCTCTCATAGACTTACATGTATTATGACCCATACGCTTCGGTCTCCCAGCATTCTTCAAATGAAAATATCTATATAAACCTGTATATTTTTTAATCATCATGATATACTCTATCAATATTAAAAATAAAAAAGTGTGCTTAAACATGGCGCTATTTTTCTATTTTCACATGCAAATGTAAGGTCCTAGTACCTTCCCTGGGCGTTGCCAAAACACGGGAGCTTCCGAATGCAGCAAATGCCTTGTTACTACCAGCGTAGGGACTACATTTCATACTTATATTTTTCGATTTCAATGTTTTTGAAGGAAGAAATGGTCACCCAATCTAGATGAATTGGTATCGAAATGATATCAATGTAATATTTAACCCCAAGCCTGCTATAAATCACCACATTTTATAAAAAAGATCGTAACTCTCTCACTATTAAACTATATAATGATATGCGCGTATGAATTTGTGTGGTTAATTGCATACATTCATGGATTCCGTCGGCCATCTTGATTTTTTAACTTTTGATAGAATATTCCTAGAATCTTATGTAATACCTCATTTTTGACTAATTTGAGAACACTGATTCCATTGGCATATTTTTACGATTCAAGGTCATCTAGAGGTCAAAACCAAGATGGTTGCCATCGCGGCCATCTTGAATTTTTTGACAGAATAGCCCTAGAATCTTGTGTAATATCACATTTTCGACTAAATTGAATACACTGAATTCAGTGGAATGGTTATTTATACGTTTCAATGTCATCTGAAGGTTCAAAACAATATGGCCATCAATAACCAGAAAATACATGAAACTGTAAAAAGTGTTTGTATTCAATAATTTATCTGCTTTGCCCTTGAAATGACCTTTATATGACCTTGTCATAACCCTGGAATAGAACCCCACTATAGGGCAACCCCATGCCATGTCACCTTTATTACCCAGGTGTGTTCTACAAAACTCCAATTGACTTCATTTTGCACTGATGTTACGCGCTGGTACAGGGTGTGATATAAGAGGGGACGGGTGATATAAGCGTGGGGTATTACCCCTCCAAGCCACGTATAATCACTGTACCCCCTATGATGCGTGTTGGGAGGCTTCCCAGTCACAATATGTCAACTGCAACCTTGTGGAACACTCCTTTGCAACAAAAAAACATATGGAAACTGTAAAAATATGTTTTTATTCAATATTATAGCTGGTTTGACCTTGAAATGACCTTGATATGACCTTGACCTGACCCTGCGGTAGAGCCCCAGCAAAGGGCAACCCCAACCCATGTCACCTTTAGTACCCAGGTGTTGGTGCCTCAAGTGTTTTGGGACTTCAAGCCCATGTTCCACAAGACTCCTCCAATTGATCATTTTTTGCATTGATTTTAGTGTTGGTAGAGGGTGTGATATAAGAGGGGACGGGGGATAAATGAGTGGGGTATTACCCCTCCAAGCCACATAATATTCACTGTACCCCCTAGGATGCGTGTTGGAAGGCTTTCCAGCCAGGATATGTCAGCTGCAGCCTTGTGGAACACTCCTTTGCAACAAAAAACTGTAAAAAATGTTTTTGATTCAATATTTTAGCTTGTTTGACCTTCAAATGACCTTGACATGACATTGACATGACCTTGGGGTAGTACCCCTGTAAAGTCTAACCCCAACCCAAGTCTGTATGTAGCCAGGTGTGGGCCCATCAACTGTGGGCAAAGATAATTCACATGGAAGATTGTTCCCCTAAAACTCCCTGTGTTGGCCTTATGTGGCGTGGCACAGGGGAGCACAATAGGCCTGGCACTCAAGAAGTTAAGTGTAAATGGGTTTAGATTTTGGAATAAGCTACATAAGACATGTTATGCTTTTGAATATTACCTCAAAATATATATGGCTAATAATCAAAACCTTCTTTAATTCTAGTTACGGCTGCAAAAATCATATCGCTGTAGGCTACATGTCTTAACGCTTTCTCCTATTTGTGTACGTTTTTGTAGGAGTTTTAGTGCGGGGACATTTGTGTTTTATTTTCTTCACTCTTTGCTATAAATTACATGTATATACATTTGTAAACCTATTCGCATATATCATCGGTTTATGATCTAAAATGTCTAATGTACCTTCTATTTTAGCTTTTGTAACTAGTGTACATTGAGTCAAAGTCGTGTTGGCTGGGTTATCATTGGGGGCTTATCATGGGGCTGTGTTCGTATACAAAAGGTGCGCTTTGAAGCACAAAATTTGCTGTAATTTATTACATAATACCGGGGAATCACTGGAGGTTTCCCTAAAATTGCCATTTTACCCACGAACGAATCGATACATGTTGGGGATATCTGTGAGACGCTTGGACCATCGTACCGTCGTGCAACCGTCGCGAAGACAGACGGCAGAGGTAGCCCAGGCGTGAGTTTGACGCCTCTACTGGTGCAATAGGCCCGGGATCTACAAAATTTCATTCCATTGTATAGTGGGCGGGGGCCCTACGGTCTAGGCGGTTTGAAAGAAAAAACAATGTTTCTTCCCCATCCACTCGTAAAACTCAGTATTGTGAGGAGCCTCCGTGACCGAGAGGTAGCATGCTCGGCCTCAGACCGCCAGGGTTTGAATTTCGAATCCTGTGTCTGGAGGGCAGTGTCGTCTCACTCATCTCACCATCCTCAGGAGGTTCTCCTGGCCCAATTTAGCCTGTATGTACACGAAAGTGGCCTAAAGCCCGATTCATTTCATTTTTAACATATCTATATTACAAATCACGTTGCAACGAAAACTTGATTGACTAGCCATAGTGGAGTAACACAAAGCTGCTCACCCTTTATTGACTTTAACTGCATTGCTGGTTCTACTGATTTCATTTACATAGTTATATTATTTTAAAATTACCATGCATAATGTACCTAATTGACCTAAATCAACATGTATTTATCTCAACTTTTTAGTCCAATGTGGATACGAACTTTTCTCCTTACTGCTGAAGATGTAAAAAACTTACAGTTGATGTAACATCTATGTAAACAAATAATTGACACCCCAAAGAATAAAAACTAATCTGAGAAATATCATTAAGACACATGTTCTATGTTTTATGTATTTTAAAATGTCCAAGGTATCAGTATATTGTGGAGTGGTATATTATCAAGTATGCACTACGGTACATTATTATTATTGTGTACAAAGACCAAGTACGTTGAATTAGTAGGCAGCGCCACTTCTATTGAAGAACACTTGACCCTATGAGTTAAACAGTTTGATATATTTCTTTCATTTGAACCTGGAATTGCTGACACATTTGCCAATTTCAAACGAAACAAAATCATCCCAACTTTAAAACACTAGACACTCAAACAATTTTGTTTTGTTTGTACAAAAAATTGTTAGATTATATTAATATTAATAATAACTTATTTCAGCTTGATATATTTTAACAACATCTGTATTTTATTATAAATGTTGCTCTCTGCTCTGAAAGAGACACTGTGGGTAATCCACTTGAGCTATCAAGTCGTGTAATCTCCTCCACAGATCGAGTGCTGTCCTAAGATACAGCAAGTATCCTTTGATACAGTGACGAAAGAATGTGTTTCAGTCTTTTAGTAGCCACTGGCGTTTTGTCCTCGTGTCTGCTCGTGAGTTTATGTGTCGTTGGAGAGACAAGTCGTAAATTAAGTACCTGAATCACATATTTTTTGCTCTACTAGACAATATGTTTTATCAGATTATTTGTAAGCTGGTGCTAAAACATAGATTGTACTGAGCCCTTAGCACATATGGCAATTTTTGTTTCTGCCAGCTTGTCGCCAGTGTGTCTTGCTATCGCAACCCCAAACTTCCTCCAAATGGAAACTTCCACCCTCAATCATGAATTTGTTTGTTAACACCAATGTCACGTTAGTTTCAGACACATTACACTCTTGCGTGTTTAGTTAAGCAAATGTCAATATCAAGTGATTTATAAAATGTGAAATGATATCAATGTGAGATACGTAAATGTGGCAAAGATCAATTTGCACACTTTAACCAGAGCTTTAACCCTTTAACCGCCGGTGTCGCATATATTCGGGTTTTCATTTTTTTATTAGCACAATAAGTACCACCTTTTAAACATGTTAAAGATAAAATATGACATCAATCAGCAATATTTGAAAACAGTTGACCTCCATTTTGTCAAATCTGAATATTTTTCACTCACTTGAAGTTGTGGATCGCGTCAGCGAGACACAACTTCAAGTGGGTGAAAATTCATATTGAATAATTTGGCGGTTAAAGGGTTAACCCTTTGACTTCCAGGCCGGAGTGCATGCCAGGATCCAGATATACTGGTGCAGGAGCTCTATTTTTCGTCATTCAAAGCTGGAATTGCTAACGCAATTTCCAGCTTCAAATGACGAAAAATACATAAATGTAGTATATATTTGACGAAAATTTGTGTCATTTTATGGTTACGTTCATTGACGAATGACGACGGAAATTTCCGTCATGTATGGTAGTGAAAAGGTTAATCATTTCAAATTGTAAATTTATGTAAAAGTTTCTGTAAAACATGGCTTAAGAATTTGTAAGTATGATCGCTGTCCAGCACCCAGCAAACACAAACATTTGTATACCATTTCTACAACGGCCCAACGTCTTCAACGCTGGTCCAACATTGTGTGAATGTCATACAAAATTAATGTTTTGTGTTTGCTGGGCAAAAAGCGAGGTAGATTGTCGGCTTTGCACAGATTAATTACTAGAGTATACATACACTGAAGGCGCCGGACAACAGGGAAGACTATGCATAGTGCAGTGTATTCATACGAGACTATACCTCGACAACTTCAAGAGAATACGTATTGAGAAAACCACCACTCGCACAGATAATCAGTCGAATTAGATTGTAACGAATAACATCGTTGAGAGATTCTACCTGATTGTCCGACACCAGTGGTTTATCCAATCATAGACTATTTTTTTAATCATGGTTGATCGAGAACTACGCAAGATCAGATTTTCTGTCTCAGATAGCCCAGTGGTTTGTGATGATCTATATTTTGACAACTTGGCGCAATCCTAGCAAACCCGATAATTTAAAATTATTGCAAGAACACCGTCTTCAACTTCGGCAAATTTTTAAATCAATCTAAGTTCAACATCTCACCTTCTCTAAGGTGTATGTATATATGTATTTGAAGTATTAGCCCATTCATATAGATTACCAACTGTAATTTTCTAGCGGGCTATGTCATCTATGCAATAAAATGATATGGAATGGAAACATGGTCCGTGTTATTAAAATATATTTTTGCACGATTTGACATACCATTATTTACAAGTGTATGTACATATTAATGTTTTCCAAAAACTTCCCTGTACAGTAGGCCTAATATAGGCCTACAGTCCAGTTATTTTCTCTTTGTTAGAAACCATCGTAACATCATGTTTGAATTATACTCGGAATAACACATGTTCTTCGATTACAATGAGTAGAATTAAGCCTCGGTAAATAAGGCATCAGAGAATAACTAGATATTATCAGCTGTGCCATTCAGAGCGTGCACTGAATGTGTGGGGGGATCAAGAATATATATACTAACATGCAAATCCAAAAGGTAGTAACTACTTACCTTTTAAATATAAGCAGTTACCGCCTCTTGGCTTTGCAGAGCAAAATTCTGCCATGCAAGGCCAAAATCCGGTAGCTACCCACTTATCAAGTGAGTAGTTACTGCCTTTCGCCTTTACAAAGCAGTATAGGTTTACTCTGCGCGGATTGTTGATAAAGGAGGTGTCAAGACCCAGGATGAGCTATGTCTCCACGGAACAAAACCAAGTTTAATGCAGAGTACAAGAGTCGTCAATGTTGTGTGAAGACGCGCTGTGTAAGCACGATAAGTGAGGGATAGAGTGCGTTCTGAAAACTATACTTTGTGTTAAAAGGATATGACTTGCTTGTGTCATATTTGATGTAATTTGAATGTAGGCCTACTTTAGTCTAAACCGCGGTGATCCGGTACTGTGCTATTAAAGATTGATTCACTTATCTCATTAAGCTTTCGTAGTATGAAAAGAAAACACTTTCTATGGATCAAACAGTTAAGTGTTGCAGCGGCCTTTCAACGGAATCTTATATTAGGATCCTATTAGAATGTACATGTAGTCCTTTAGAGATTGTCCCCCGCGAAGCTAAATTGCAATGACGAAAAATCGTGTGCGCATTAGGCGACGCCTGGTGAGTATCTTCAGACGGAAGAGTAAAGTCAAGTACATAGGAGGGTCTGTAGCTGACAGAGACTGGCCAGAGATTGATGACCCTAAAGATGGCCCGTCAGAAGATATTAAATGTCTACCTAATGCGTCTGATGACTCCAGTGCATGTGGTCAGGTCACACTTGTCAGACCGCGGACAGACACTCAACCTCCCACACGGGCCAGGACCGCTTGGAATAAAAACATCTCACGAAGGCCAGGATCTACACTGTCTGTGGTTCCTGAAGAAACAGAGGACGAACAGGTTCAACACAACAGGCAGGTGCAAAGTACGCCATGCCTGTCAGAGCCTGACACCGATGAGAAGATCAATTCCACGTCGGACGTGTTTAGTGCGAAGACTACACCGCCCATTGACTCAGGTGAGCCTTCATCACGATCGGGAGGTAGTCCACGGTTTAAGGGTATCGGTGCATCATCAGATAAACCTGGTGAGAAGGCAGCCAGCCCTCCTATCAGGATCTTCATAGATTTGATGACTATAACTCAAATCCAGCTGAATCAAACGCTGCCAGCTGGATGCTCGATCACAACAATGCCGAAAAATAAGGATACTTCTGTCACAACGAGTAAGGGCCGAAGAAGAAGTATCAACCAGACCAAAAATACAAGTGGGACTAAAAGCAGGAAAGACAGCAAAGGTAGTGGTTCGCCACATCGGCTCAAGAAAATACACACTAGCCCAGGAAAACTGTGTGATGAGAAAGGTGACGCATCCCCAAGGTCACTCAGTTCCAACACACGTAGCAGTACCAGTATTGGTAGTGATGATAATGGAAAAGATGCCCGTCTTGGGTTGGATTCCCTTGCACTTGATGAGAAGTGTATTAGAGATCATAATGACATAAAGAACACTAGTACTTCCATTGGAGAAGAAGATGTTTTTGAGAAAGAGGAAGCAGAAGTGACAAACATGGTGAACGATAATAGGAATAATAATGTCATACGTGAGAATGAAGCTGTATCAGCTGATAAGAAACGACACCTGCTGGACATTGTTCTGGATGAAGAAACTTTATGTGACAATACCAACGAAGAACTTAATCATGTGGAGCTTCCTGAAACACCACTAAGTGTATGTTCTGACTCCCATTGTCAAATGTTCAGTTCTGATGAAGGAAATATGGTTCACGACGGAGAGACCGTCAGCTTACAAACTGAAAGTACAACCAAAGATGTATCCGTACCAGACGCTGGTTCTTCCCGGAAAATCTCTGACATAGGTGATTCAGATGTTGTCCCCGTAAGCCCCTCAGAAACTATATCTTCAGATAGCAGTACTATAAGCAATATTGACTGTCGCAACACGGGTGGCGGTGATGCTACATTCAATTCACGACAAAAGAAGAAAACTTCCAGAGGTTCGCATCTAAACGAGTCGCCAGCACCATTAAAACTTTCTGACATTTTACAGCGACAGTCATCGTTCAGCTGTCATGAAGAAGCCTTAAGGGAGCAAAAACCAATAAAGACAAACTCAACAAGTGGACAAGACAACAGTACATCTGTTAGGACAAGAAAAAATGGAACAGTTATGACAAAGGTGGATAACTCTATGAGTAAGTCACAATCAACAGACACGTCCACGAAAGTAACGAGTTCTAAAAAAGAGAGTACGGTATCTAATCAGACCGCAACAAAGCCAAAGACAACTAGTCGACCGCCTTCAGCTGCAAAACGAGAGAAATATTCCTTATCTGGAATACCTATTGTGGATTACAAAAAGTTGTCTCGCTACTTGAGACTGGTAAGAGATCACCCGAGGGAGTACATGATAGTAAACCAGGCGATAGGCAGAAATCCTGATAAACCTGGACTAAACCACATGATCCAGATGGGTAAGGTGTTCAGGAAGAGTAGTAGTAACTTCATTCCACAGGGAGACATCCTGTCCCAGGCAGTAAATGAGCTGGGACACCGACAAGTGAAAAACTTCTGCACTTCTAATGGCAGCCAGGTAGCTAGCAGTCAGTTCTCTGAGACTAAAGATGCTTTTAGCCAGTTGGAACAGGCGAGGATAGATGTGGAACAGTGGTATGATAAGCTGAGCACTTCTGATGCCATGAGGGCGAAGGAAGCAGCTCTGAAAGATGTGAGGAAAGACGATCCGAAGGCAGCTTCAAAGCCAGATGAGCTGTATCATGATTTTAAATACTGTAAATATCTTAGATTTCCAAATGATCAAAAGAGCGAGCAGATGTGGTAACATTGTGATTACACTTTCTCTATGATATTGAAAATATTGAAAACCAGCCAAGATTGTTTAGAACAATGGTATCAGTATCCACGTTGTGCTGAAGGCAAACATATTATTTTGCCTCAATCGAGGGCATTGCCAGTAACAAAATATCCTTCAAATATTTCAAATATAAAAGGTTGAATTGTATACAAGATGAGAATATCCTCACCTTGTAATAAATGAAACATTGTTATCTATTGATGCTGTTTCGTTTAAATACAAAGCAATTTATTGTACTTGGCACATTACATGGATACCAAAAAATGTATACTTTCACATGGAGCAGAACATATAATGATATAATGTTCCCTGTAATATGACCAATATATTTTAAAATCATATTAAAAATATATACGATTTTGTGACTGTTTATATTTTGACCATGGTTCATCTGTTACTAGATAGAGTTGAACTAGATACTGTCCCATTCAAGCTCAAACTATGTTGTATTTGTCGTATGTATCACCTGTATGTGTAACACATACTACATGTTCACGGATTTCCTTGATAACAATTCACAATGTAACCTAGTATAACGGGATAATTAAACATAATAATTATTACCTCATATTATTGAAAACATTGTTTAAATTATCAATACAACGCGTGGCTATAAAAGGCCCGTTCAAAACATATTCTTCAAATAACAGTTTCTCAGGCTATTTATATCAGAAATCTGCAAGATTGATAATTTGTGGGCTGAAATGATACAAGGATAAGTAATTTTCACCCACGTTTAAGTTGTGGATGGCGGTAGCGGTGAACACTTTGGAGTGAGAGCAAATCTCAGATATATTATCTATAGGTTGTTACATGTATACGTTGGCGTGTATAGGGGCTTACGTAGGCATATGTCTTCTGGTTGCTAGGCTAATACGATCTTGAGGTTTGATCTTGAGGTATGTTCCACTAAAATATTTGTGCGTATCGTGAGAAAATGTACCTTATTTATTTAGTTTAAAGGTGATCTATCGCCCCTTATATGGTATGAATAAATATGTCCTTATATAGGGCTATCATGTGACCCTCTCAGAGGGTCACATGATAACCAACCACCCCATATAAGGAAACACTTGTGCCCCATCTTGGGGCAACTTTGATTTATTTGTCACAAAATTATTCATACTATATAAGGGGTGATAGATCACCTTTAAAAATAACCTGTTCTCAGTAGGCCCACACACTGTCTCAGAGGCTGTATACCGCCGACCGAAGTCTTTTTCTGAAAATAAATAAATCAGGTCCATTGTAATTGATATGCATTATGCAATTATTCTTACATAATAATCAATTATATTCCACATTTATTATATCTACGATGTAAATGCGGGGGCTGCAATTTAAAATGCGCCATTAAATAGATATAAATATAAATTATATAAATGGTGCTACTAATTCAATAATTAAATCAGCTAAGGGACATTTAAATCACATTATCTTATATGTCATAGTATAATGAGATAATTAGACATAATAATTATTACCGCGTATTAATGAAACCCCTCATATTAAATAGTATAAATTATCAATAAAATGTTTTATTCATACCATGTGCAGTGAATTACCATGTCACGACACAGCCTTAACGAGCATAATGTTACAATTATCCAGATATAATCAGAAAGACAGATATTTTATTGCCACAAAAAAAGTCATTACATACTTATTTGTCATATAGGTCTAGTTATGTGGGCTTGAGTGTAATATGAAAGAAAATCAATACACCATTGTAGTATATACCATAAGAGATAAAAACTGATCAATAAATGGGCATCGTGACAGCAGATTTATGGTTGTATGGCTTACCGCGATATAATTTAGATTTAGCATTCTTTTCAAAACATTTACGACGCGTTTAAACAAAAAGTTCTAATGTACAGGTTACGTTTAAGCAAAAACCACTAGTTGTCGCATGGGCGTGAAAGGGTTAAAGTATTTGTGACACGTTAAATTCTAAGCAATCAAATAGTAAGTTAACCCTTTAACCGCCAAATTATTCAATCTGAATTTTCACCCACTTGAAGTTGTGTCTCGCTGAAGCGATCCACAACTTCGAGTGAGTGAATATTATTCAGATGTGACAAAATGGAGTTGAACGGTTTTCAAATATTGCTGATTGATGTCACATTTTATCTTTAACATGTTTAAAAGGTGGTACTAGGGTGGTGCTAATAAAAAATGAAAAACCGAATTTATGCGACACCGGCGGTTAAAGGGTGAGGATAATTGTCTCCCATATGAGCAATGGACGATGTTTTTCAGCTAGACCCCGTACATAGAATAAAAAACATTTTATTTATCCAGATCATAATACCAGATTATATACGATTTCACAACCAAAAAGTATCTTCATTCAAAGAGTTATAAATGTAGTACAGTGTACTTATATTTTATAAGTAACCATCTTTTTAAGTCAGTGGCCATAATTAAACTTACAGATGTTTCTGTGTTCCTGTGAAAAACAATAACGATGAAAAATGCAAACAATACCCATTTACAATATAATATATTAAAAATAATAGAACATAATTATTTACATATTTTACATCTTTATGAAGAAAACATGTTGTACTCACTGTCCAATTTGTGCATAAACACTGGACGTATATCACTTAAACGATGTATTAAATATGGCCAATTATTTATAACTAGTCATCTTTTTTCTATATATTCCACACATTAACACCACTGATTAAAATATTCAAAGATTTATGATTGGTTCTAGCAAATTGTACACATTGATACTCCCAAATTGAAATACTTTTTGTGCATAGGGTGGCAATATATTTGGCGTGCTTTAACATGATAGTTATTCTGTATTATACATAATTTATTCTGTATTCACTTTGTGTACCGTATATACATTGACTGTCAAATTTCAATTCCCAAATAATCAACCATAGTTTTACTTGAGGCCGGACATTTATTTTTTCCTGAGAGATCAGGTCCTACAGAAAATTTATTAACCCTTTGAAGCCTAATTTTACCATTGTCATCTTCATGACTTGAAGTGGGTGGCAAATGAAAAAAAATATATCTTCACTATAAAAACAGTTCCATTCAAATGTTCATTCTAAAACCCTTAGGTGTAGGCAATTAAGTCATTCTTTTTCACAGATGCAAAATGATGCTTTGGTGCATCATGATGGTCTAAAGGGTTAAAACCTTTCGCAATCTTCTTTGGAGATGTTACTGTTTCATTCAATGATTATGCAAATTGTGAGCTTCAAACTTTCTTTTTAATTATGGAATTCAAAATACCACGTTGCCTTTCTATTACTTTTGTGTTCATCAATGAATATTTTTGCTATAGTATTGTCATTCAATGTATCTGATTAGATTTGTTAATATATTTATATATTCTTCATATTTTTTCATATGATTCAGTACGTCTTGCAATAATTAATTCCTTACACAATTTTTTTTTTTGACATGCATTTTTCAATGCTCTTGACATCCATCGCTTAACTTTATATTTTTATCATTACTTGTTTAGTTGGACTATGCAAGTAATGCAGTTTTTTTTAATGTATCAATACATTTGTCATAGGCAATATTAATATCCGATTCATTATGAGTGTTTGTTCCCAAGAATGTTGTTCCAGCGAATTCTTAAAAGCGTCGATGTATTTATCGCTTTATTTTTTATGGCAATACTAGTTTCTGTGAACAATTTTATTTTTCAGAATACGTTTGTCAACACATAAGCACTGGCTCATGATCTCAATTTCAAATGATCAGTGTTAAAGGGGATCGACTTTAGACGTCAGAATCTCACGTCTGTAGACGTCAGACTTTGACGTCTAAAGTCGATCCCCACACAGTAGGAGTAAAAAATTTATGGCCGTAGATCCATAACATAGGTATTCAAATGAATCGGAAAGAGCTGACTAAGCCATTCATGATGATTTCAAATTGAAAAAAACCTTTAATGGTTGAATGCTATGAGAGTGTATCACACAAAACGTTGTTTATCAATATATTACTAACATGATTAAGTTCTGAATGCATCTTTTCAGGTAAATGAAAGCGCTTATATGCTGAAAAAAATCCGATCTGCTTTTTGTGTACCCATATTCGGTGAAAATAATTTTATTTTCCTAAACGTTAAAATTTGCGTAGACATAAACATGTTAAATTGATGTAGGCCTACCTTTTTAACATAGCTGTTTAATTTGAGCCAGAATTAGTAAACGGCCTGTTTTATCAACCGTATGTGATAATAAATTTAATCTGCGAATTAAGCTGAATAAACCATATTTTTTATTAGACATTTAATCGAATAATTATTTCCGGAGGGTCGAATGTAATAGTAATCCGAAAACATTGTATACAATTTTTGACCAAGACAGGGTAGAGCCTTCTATATTCCGAGATCTTCCGTATCAGGCCTATTACTAAATCCTCCGTGTAGTTCCCGGCGACTTCCTGCTTTCTCAGAAAGTCCCGCGTCCCCGTGTTCAACATTTCAAAGTTGGGCCTGAAATATGGGCTTTAGGATGTGAATAATGCAAAAAATACAATAGGTCGAGAAATTACAAGCTGTGTCTCGTGGTGGGTAAAAATTCAAATCATATAACTTGGCGCTTTAGTGGTTGATAAATTAAATACGATGTTTTGCACGTTGATCACGTGTACGAACAGCGGGACACATCTGTGACCAGAAAGCAGACGCTGATTTCAGAGATAGAGGCAACTGGGGTAGAACTATAACCAGAAACATACATCAAGTGGTCCATAGCCTTGAGACATAGAAAGTCCAGTATGATCACCCTATTTGCCGTCCTTGATATGTGCTTGCCCCTATGACATCCAAACAGAGAAAAGGACAGGTGTATTTGATGTATATAAACTACAGCTTGTAATGCTTTATTTACTGTGCGCGCCATGATATCGGTTAATCTGTAGTTCAGACTGGTGAACACTACCCTGACAACTTCGCAAGGCTCTGACACAGTGACCTCCATTTTTAAATGCAATAGTTCTAATACGGTCAACAGTTTACGCCTGCTGAAAATGGCCTAGTATTCGTAGGCACTTGAAATATTCGTCTCAATTTCATGGCATCCGAGTTTTTTGGTAGGCAGCGCGAGTGTCGTTTTTACACAGCTGGCTGTGGAAACAAAATGGTGGTCAGTGTGACTGGGCCTCGCGCAGTAAATGAGTTAGGCGGCCCAGTCATACCGGGTAGGTGAACTCTCGCTTATAGGTGAGCCGGACGACACAGGTATCCATATCTGGGTCATTCACTCAACAGGGGTAAAAATAGAGCAGCAAAACTGTGGAAATCAATATATATATTCTGTTAACAGGTTAACCATAATATCGTCATATGGTTTTAACATAATATTTTAATAACACAATTGTGTTGCTCTATAGCTATGATTATGTGTTTATGTTCGTTATTGAAAGAACATGTAAATTGGAACCAAACACATTTAAATATTTGATAATCCGTATTGTAGTACTGTAGCGGAGCTGCAGTAATTCAAAACTAGAAATAAAGGTCCAATCATGTAATATTTTAATGTCATAATATTATTTTTTATCCGGAAAGGGTCTTTTCTGCCAATAATTAGAGTGGATGCTATGATTCTTCAGCTTCAGGGGACGATATATCTTTAGATAGTATTATAGCCGTATCAATAAGAACCATAATTCACGTTACATTTTTTTACATTTATTGAGCAGTTGAACAAGCTAATAATAACGAAAGTGAGATTTAATTACACAATCGCTTTTTGTGAAAAACAAACAACGTGTACAGCTAAACTTGTTAGCTAAACATTGCTTTCTTTGATTAATTTTTTCTCATACGTTCAAACATAGCAAAGAAATTATTAAAATATGGGACATTCACATTTGATGTCTGATCAATCAATTATTTTAGTGATGTAATTTATTAAACCGCACAAATGTGTACATATACCGCTAATTTTAAGTACAGGCTTCAATTGGTTAATCCCCTAAGGTACTCACAGCATACACCAGGACATGAGTACCCTCCTAGCCGTGTTGACACTGTCGAGTGGCAAACATTTACATCACTTGTGACTGGAGTGACCCCCTTTGTGAAAGGTGTCTAAACATCTTGTAGTCCTTTCAGAACTCCTTAACCCTTTAACCGCCGGTGTCGCATATATTCGGGTTTTATTTTTTTATTAGCGCATTAAGTACCATCTTTTAAACATGTTAAAGATAAAATGTGACATCAATCAGCAATATTTGAAAACAGTTTACCGCCATTTTGTCTAATCTGAATAATTTTCACTCACTTGAAGTTGTGGATCGCGTCAGCGAGACACAATTTCAAGTGGGTGAAAATTCAGATTGAATAACTTGGCGGTGAAAGGGTTAAGTCCTATACCCGGTGTAATCGTCGCCGTCCTTGGTACGGATGCGCCTTTTGCGGCTACTACTAAAGCGTGACCACCATCACAAGTGAATTCTCGCCTAACGTCAGAACATTTGCGGTGCGACATGCAGACGTTTTTAACAAACCAAAAACTGTGTTCTACCAAAAATAAACCTCTCTATATATAAAACTCGTATCAGATTATAGAAAGATTATAGAACATAATCTTTTTTTTTCAGGTAATAGAATAAGTGTGATAACTTTTGCACCGGTACGATCCGGTTCACCTGTAGGCCTATACACTTTCTCGCACAAATATACCATAAGCAAGAGTTTCGGGTTCAATATGTTTGATCAGAGTGTGATGTTTGGGTAAGTCAGTGTTGTGATTGGTTGATATTAACTATGGTATAGTGCACCTGGAAACCCATGGAAGCAATTCCAAAAAATAAGTGTATCTTCCCAGTTTCAGATTCATTCTCTTGCAATATACCTGGTTCCCAGTAAACACAAAACATTTGTATAGCATTTTTTCCAATGCTGGGCCAACGTCGAAAACACTGAACAAATTAGCAATTATCAGGAGCGACTGTCATCAGATCGGACAAAAAATAACCGAAAGTGCACAAATCCTTTAATTGAATAAAATATATAATTTGACATGTGTGCATATTTTGCCGTGTGAAAACGAGAGAGAAAAATTCATAATGGAATGACATTATGTCATGATCTGTAAATTGTACGTAAAATATATGTTGCTTAGTGTACGGGAATGAAGGTCCCCAACGCTTCAACCAAACAGAAAAGGTGCATATTGTGCCACTATATTGAGTGACACATCCAACACTTGAACGAATGCTAGCTTGCTTAAGCCGTGCATGTTATCACAGGATGGCCGTAATATCTGTACACAATTCATATAATGTAATCGCCTGATCTCTCACTTAATTATATTTTTAAAATACTTTTACTATAGAATCCCCACTAAGAGCACAAAAAATCGATCGCTCAAATTGTAAATGTCAGCCAGATTACAGGAGGGTCGACAAGAGCACGTGAATTTATAGCTGTCACCGGGGCTTTCTTACCGGCGACATGACTGACTGTTTATCACCTATTATCGCCACTAGATATTCTGTAGTGATAACAAAGGCAGACAGCAGTAAGTGCGCACTTGAAAAGTAACACCTTACTGCTGATTGCCTTTGTATGGCAGCGTAGTGATAGCACTCCAATCTTAGCCTCTGTCAACACTGGTCAACAGACCCCTCTAGTGTCTTTTGTTTGCTTTAGAGAATGTTACACTCCAGACATGGCTATGATGACCCCCCCCCCCCTCTTGATAATATACCCTAGCAGACCCGAGGGAAAATATCAAATGTTCGGTTTGCTTTAATACGAGTTTTCAATTTTTTAGAACTTCACTATAAATTTTATCTTTTTCTAAAATACCTTACGAAAATATTATTCTAATAACTCTGGAATGTGATATAAAAATTGACAAAACTATACCCCATTTGTTATAGGGTTAAATGAATCCAGCTGAAGGACTACCGTCTTTAAGTGTTATGTAGCTACCTAATCCTTGGAGATATGCGAAATTACTTTGTGTACCACATGCAGAGATACAATATTACAATGTACAGAGGCGTAGCTGACATGTAGGCTGCAAATTGCAAATTATGAGAGAAAACAATCTTAAAAAGGATTTGAACTTGACCCCACAGAACACAAATATCTATGTTTTTGTCAATGTTGCTTTCAAAGTATATCCTGTGGATGAAAGTAAGATGACATATTATTTTATTTTTTATATATTTCTTATAGCCCAATTTGACTGGGTTATTGTTACAATGGCAACAAGGCGCACATGTGGGGAGTTTCGCTACTATGTATGCGCTATTCCATGGAGTGACACTCAATTAAGGCATGAATCAGCGCAGACTTGATAAAAAGTTTAAATAATAATAATAATAAAAATGAAAGCATGTGTGATATGCTAAATAATATATATATGAAAGCCAGTAGTGTCAAGTCAGTAAGATCAAATATAAATAAAATAACAGAAAAGCATAATCTGCTATTTATCAGCCTCATTTACTGGCAGTAGCAGAGACGTACCAAAACTCCGTTTCAGCACTAAACTGTTCCATCTTAATTGTGTTGTTCACCGTCGTGACAAAAAGGCACAGTAGGTGGTGGTGTCATGTTAGCTGTGAGTGACTTCATTCACTCAGAACGACAATGTGAGTTTGAGCCCGATGACCAGGAAATTTTAGTCTGTGAATGCAAACCTGCTGACAGTAAAGCATTTATTTTTGCTTACAATCCTTATTCTGCACCGTCGAGCCGATATTATAAAGTTAAATGAATAATAATTGATATGTCTAAACATACGATTTGACTGCTAAATCTGGTGATATTAGCTGTCCACAGATTAAGTGGAATGATGCTTATCCCAGAAAACCGGATTATGTCTCTGATTTTATGCTAGGTAACTCACTAATCCAGTGTAACGGTGTACCCTCAAATGTTTGTGGTAATATATTAGATTTACTTTTTGTTAACGACGAGTCCAAAGTAGACCAGGTAGCAGCTATGGCTGTCGATTTTACCACTGATCATATAGTTCGGAATTTTATTATTATGCTGTCTGAAAAACCTAATGTCAGCAGAAAAGTTTGAATTAAAAAAAACAGATGTTGCAAAGCTGCTGCACGCATTGTTGAGAGATCTACCATATTTCAATCCTGCTATTGATGTTACAGATATTGATGCGGCTTGAGACACATGGCTCCAGCAACACAAGGGCGGGGGGCCCTAGGATAGTGGTTGAAACCGCTGCTTTTCACGCTAGAGTTCGTGGTTCGTTTTCCGGTCTCGGCGATTTGAAAGATACAAAATGTTTCTTCTCCATCCACTTGTAAAACTCAGTATTTTGGAGAGCCTCTGTGACCGAGAGGTGGCGTGCTCGGTCTTAGACCTCCATTGTTTGAATTTCAAATTCTGTGTCTGGAAGGCAGTGTCATTTCACTCATCGCACCATCCTCAGGAGGTCCTCCTGGCCCAATTTAGCCTGTGTGTGCACAAAAGTGGCCTAAACCCGATTTCATTTCATTTCAATACCAACAGCACAATAAATCTGTTACTGAATGTGTCCCAAAAGTTAGTGTCCGGAAATCTAATGCGCCTCCGTGGTTCGACTCCAAAGGTAGACATATGTCGACAAAAAAAAGAATGTCTGGAAAATAACCAAAGCCAGTGACCTTAAAGAGGACTGGAATAAATTTAAGAAAGTTAGAAATAAATTGAGATCGGTATTACGAAAGAAGTATAGATATTTTATTGATAATTTGGGAGAAATTTCATAAAGCAATCCTAAAAGATTCTAGTCTTTTTTCGGAAATAAAGCGAATAGTAAATCAATACCTATAGTAAAGTTCAAAACGAATCTGCTGGCTCTACAGACACACAAGGCAAGGCGTGTTTGTGTAACGACTATTTTAAACCTGTATTTAAGCAAGTAGATGAGAGAGAACAGGGTCAATTACCCGTCATTCCTATCATTTGTGAGGATTATCTCAGTAGTATGTGTTTTAATGATTTCGGAGTATTTAAAACTTTATCTAAACGCAATGTTAATAAAGCGTGTGGGCCTGATAATGTCTCCCCATATGAATCAAAAGTGTGCGCCCAGCAAATAACCCAATCACTGACAAGTTGTTTTTTTTCAATTTCAGCAAATGTGGAAGTATGCATAATTAGGACCGGCCTACGGCGCGTATCCTATTAAGTTTAGTTTGAGTTTATGTCCTATTTAGGGGAAAGAGGGGTGCTGTGTGGGGGAAACGGTTCAAATTTCTGTACACCAGTCCTTATGAACATGTGCAATATAACGTTTCAGGTCATTAGGTTTAGGTGAGGTACTTTTGTCTTTAACAAGTGTTCAGAAAAAAGTATTCACGATTATATTTGTGGATAAGAGCGTAAAGGGTTTTGGTTAGAATAATGTTGGCCCAGCGTCGCAGACGGTGGCTCAGCATTACACCAGCATTGGGTCAATGTATCGTGTTATCTGGTGTTTCTGGCCCCTGGATGGAAGCGTCACCAGCATTATGCAGCAGTCAGCAGACACGGTACAATCAATTGCTGTTTGAATGACGGGCCAGCGTCCAAAACTGTGGGTCAACATTGAAACAGCATTGGGTGAATGCCACGTCTTTGCGCAAAGTATACAGCAGACCCAGTGATGGTTTAGTGTTGGGCCAGCATCGTAGACGATTGTCCGGCATTGAACCAGCAATGGGCTGCGACGCTGGCCAAACATTGAGCCGGAATTTGGTGGGTAGGCCTACATCCTCTGTACGAGGTGCATCGTAAGCAAGTATTGAATAAATGTTGACCAACACCGGCGATGGTGGTGGAAGGAATACACGGCTAAGAAATTTTTGACACAAAAAGAAACGCAACAAATTAAAAAGGTTCTTATTTCGTGTACTTCATTTGCATCTTTTATCTTTTATCTTTTATGAAAGTGCAGATTTGTTCAATGTTTTGAATGTAATAAAGGATACTACAACGTATCCTGGTATAATAATATAGAAGTACTTTCAGACTCATCAATGCGATCTGGCAATACGAGCCTTGTTAAGCGCATGAAAATCGTTAGAGCAGAGTGTTTTAAATTACGTTTCTTTAACAGAATTGTTCCACCTGGCCAGTGGCATGTAAGTGTCACTAATGTCTGTGTAAGCGTGATGCTCCACGTTAAAAAATTATTATTATTATTATTTTTTTTTTAACATAATTTTAATGATGAGTTTATATAGGCATATTGCCTGTTCTCAGCTAACTTGCCATATTGTTTTATTTGTTTGATTAACTCGTTATTGATGTATACCATGACCTGGTTATCTCCGATGATGAAGTTATACAGCGCTTTGTAAAACTCAAGACGCCTGGAAATGATTATTTGTTAATTTGGTGCATGATTAGACTTAGGCCACTATGATTATTTACTCTGATTTAAATTAGAAAAAAATCCCAAATCTAATGAGGGAAGATGGAGAAAAACATTATAAAAAACTTTGGATAAATTTCTGGAAATTATTGATGGTGACTAAATAGAAAAAACTTTCGACTTATGTTTGAAAAATTTAATAAGAGCGACAATAAAATCACTGTTTTTTTACCTTCTGAAATTAACTGTTTTGTTTTAAATTGGCATGTTTTTTTCTCGGAAATTGACAACAAATATATATATATATATATATATATATATAGATATACTGGTTTTGCTACGGGAAACATCTATCCTGCAGTCGGCTGCATATATGAAAAAAACTACCTTACCCTGAAAAAATGCTACAAAAGTTTTCTGAACGCCTTATTGTAGTATCAGGTGTGCTTAATAGCATATCAAAACTTTACCCAAATTTGACCACGAGAAAAGTATACTGTTTTTCAAGATGACGTCCAAGATTGTTGCCAAACCATTCTAATTCCTATCACTTGCCCATTAATCATCCAAAATGACTCATTGTGATGCATTGTCACTTGTTTTGGGTCTAATATGGTACATAGTGTACTTCACACACACACCGCAGTCAGAATAATTTTTTTGAAATCTAAAATGGCAGACCAAAATGGCCGTCAAACTGCGAATATGAAAGGAATAAATAAGAATCATTCCAAACATCAATTCTTTACTTAACTTTACTGCAGGAGCTAGTTAAGGTTGAGTAGGACTGTCGAGGTCCATTAGGCTTGACTTTAAAAATTTATTGTATACTGTGTAAAAACGGCAGATGGTCAATTGACCTCAAGATGTGGTCAAAGGTCAAAACAACCATTAACAAATAAATCTTTATTATGTAGTCAAATTTATACGCAGATCTATTGTCGGAAATTAAATATTGATTACCAATACATACATTGTATTGCCAAAAAGGATATCAATAAATATAACATACATATATGGGGTCAAAGGGCACCTAAATCAATACAAATTAGAACTTTGATGTATATAATTGTCATATGGATACTCAGACTATCTGAAATTTAAGGCTGATTACAAATATATACATTATATAGCCAAAAATATTATAAAATGAGACATGCTATTTGTTTGTTGTAAATATCTAAATCTTGACTTATATCAGCTTAGACTTGAGCATATATTCATTTAAAAAATAACTGTTGTGGCCCATTTCGACTAATATAGATTCATGTTGAGACGTATACCAGGCTTGGGGCGAGTACTGGACAAAAGTACTCGAGTACAAGTACAAGTACTTGTAAAAATGACGAGTACAAGTACAAGTACAAGTACTGGATTTTTAAAAGTACTTGAGTACAAGTACAAGTACTTTAAAAAGTACTTGAGTACAAGTACCGAGTACTTTGGTTGTAAACTCTAATTAATTACGTCGTATACACTCTAAACAATATAGGTTCTTCAGAAGGAACCCTTGAGTACTATTACCATGCAACCCCTGGCTATTACCATGCAACCCCTGGAAAACCCTTGCAGGGTTATCCTGGGGTTGCATGGTAATAGCAGAGATATTATAATATCTCTGGTAATAGTACTGAGGGGTTCTTTTTAAAGAACCTATATTGTTCAGAGTGTACAGGGTATCAGCGAAATACATGTGTGGTAGAGATTTTAGAGCGATGTAAAACAAAATGTTGAGTAGGACTACATTGTTTAGACGAGAAAAAATGCGGATCAAAAAAAAATCATTGAAATCATAGGAAGATTAATTGGAAGCTCAATCAAAATATGTTAACCTCAGGATTATTCATTTAAAGTTATACGCTCAATGGACATATACACGCTTGTCTTTTTCAAAAAAGTGCGTTAGGCAGCGTAATTATACGTATGTGTTTAACACGTTATTTAAAACTATGAATTGTATACATAACGACATATATTCTAAAACCTTCGCTAGTCGGTTCCACGAATATTCAATTAAATTTATAGACTGATTGGACCAATAAAATAAAATAAAGTAAAGATTATTTAATAATTTGGAAAAAAAACTAGTAAAAAATAACATTATATAACTTGTATTAGCACTTGTGCTACTTGGAAATCCAAATAAATATGTTTATACCAACATTATATAACTACTACCCAGTTTAAATTACAGCAATGTCGGCCAGAAAATTAATATTGCGGCCTCTTTTATTCAGAGCTGCAAAATGTCAAGGTTCCCCACGTTATGGTCACACTAATTATATGCTAATTGAATCCCAACATGTTGAATGCTTTAAAACAATTTGGCGAGCGTCATAAATAGTCAAAGTTTCCAATAATCCAAAGCAGTTGTTAGCGATAAATCTTAACAGTGGTGGTTATGTCTGGTTATGTGAGTGCTGGTTATGTCTAATCATGCTGGTTGATCTTGCCATTGAAGCAAATTAGATTCCCGCATGCGCTTATTATAAATAAATTATCATCGCAATTGATTTTCTGTACCTTTCATCTCACCCGAGTGCTTTTCACACAGACGCGTTAAATGCATACAGTTTGCAGAATTCAAGAATGGCCAGGAATGGCCAGGAATGGCCAGGAATAAAATAAATTAAATTGATTAATGCGTGCCCGCGCAATAATGATGCGTGCCCACGCAATAATAATGCGTGCCCACGCAATGACTAATGCGTGCCCACGCAATGATCAGTGCGTGCCCACGCAATGACTAATGCGTGGTCACGCAATAATAATGCGTGGTCACGCAATAATAATGCGTGCTCACGCAATAATAATGCGTGCCCACGCAATAATAATGCGTGCCCACGCAATAGTCAGCACATGGCCAGCCGCTTGTGAAACCCCTCTTGAGTCTTGACTTGCGAGACTTCATAGACTGGGTTAACATGGTTGATTATTAACTTAATAGCCTATGCCTACCATCTATCTATATATTATTGCGTTTGAGTTTGATTAACTTAGACTTAGTTACTACCGCTTAGGCTAGAAATCTAGTCTAGTTATCACATTTTATCGCCCATACTGAATGACGGAAACCTTTATTATCGCCCAGGGGGGTACAAAAGAAACTCGTTCCGTTGAATGTAGTGTGGAAATTTTATAGTATTTCAATTAGTCTATTTGTTCCCGTGAATTACCGCGGGACCTGAACCAGTCTACAGGTCTAGACCCGATTTGTTAAAATGTCTAAAGTGATGCGGTACTTGGTGATAGCTATATTAACCGGTTGCAAACCTTTTCTGAAACTGACTGCCCAAATTTAAAATTGGCATCCACAGATTGGTGGGTTTGTTTCAACGGCAAAGCAGGGGGAATAATACAGCATATGCAGGTTGACTTGCTGCCCAAAGCGGTGTTTTTTAAACCTGAATTTATGTTTTTTCATATAGGAGCTAATGATCTCTGTAAAAGTTGTATTTCTCCTGGAAAGCTTGCAGCTGACATTGTTGAGTTGGCTGAAGTGGCTATCACAAGTATTAAAGAGATCAAATATGTAGTCATTGGAGGGCTTATTTGCCGTTCTCTGCGTAGCCCTTATCATTTTTAACCTGATCTTACACTTGAAGAATATAACAGGAGAATAATAGAGACAAATGATGTGTTAGAAATGAGAGTTGCTGAATGTAATTATTCAGAAAGAATACGTTACTGGAAACATAAGGGTTTTTCCAGTGAAGCAGATTGGTTGGCTAAAATGGATTATGATGGTGTGCACCTGAATGAGTTACGTATGATGAAATTTGCAAACAGTGTCAAAAATGCAATTACTCATGCTCAGGGTAATATTACGAGATTTGATTTATAAAAAATGATGGAGGCAAATGATGTGAATTTTAAAGATTGCCATGAACGAGTTTCATGGTCTTATTTGGTATAATCTGCTATTTGGTATAATAGCCTTGAAATGAAAAAATGATGAAAGCAAATGATGTGAATTTTTAAGATTGCCATGAATGAGTTTCATGGTGTGATTTGGTATAATCTGCTATTTGGTATTATAATAGCCTTGAAAATGATGTGAATTTTTAGGATTGCCATGAACGAGTTTCATGGTGCTATTTGGTATAATCTGCTATTTAGTATAATAGCCTTGAAATAAAAAAAATAAAAAATAAAAAATAAAAAAATGATGTGAATTTTTAAGATTGCCATGAGCGAGTTTCATGGTGTTATTTGGTATAATCTGCTATTTGGTATAATCTGCCATTTGGTATAATAGCCTTGAAATGAAAAAAAATGATGTGAATTATTAAGATTGCCATGAACGAGTTTCATGGTGTTATTTGGTATAATCTGATATATGGTATAATAGCAATGAATTGAAAAACAAATTGATGAAGGCAAATGATGTGAATTTTTATGATTGCCATGAACGAGTTTCATGGTGTTATTTGGTATAATCTGCTATTTGGTATAATCTGCCATTTGGTATAATAGCCTTGAAATGAAAAAAAAATGATGTGAATTATTAAGATTGCCATGAACGAGTTTCATGGTGTTATTTGGTATAATCTGCTATTTGGTATAATAGCCATGAAATGAAAAAAAATTGATGAAGGCAAATGATGTGAATTTTTAAGATTGCCATGAACGAGTTTCATGGTGTTATTTGGTATAATCTGCTATTTGGTATAATCTGCCATTTGGTATAATAGCCTTGAAATGAAAAAAAAATGATGTGAATTATTAAGATTGCCATGAACGAGTTTCATGGTGTTATTTGGTATAATCTGCTATTTGGTATAATAGCCATGAAATGAAAAAAAATTGATGAAGGCAAATGATGTGAATTTTTATGATTGCCATGAACGAGTTTCATGGTGTTACTTGGTATAATCTGCTATTTGGTATAATAGCCTTGAATTTTGATTTGCATATTCCGCCAGGTGGGCGAGATGTATAATAGAGGTATAATTATGATGTCCTGCAAGTGAGCGAGGTAAAATATTATATTGTACTTTAAATGCATATCTCGCTTTGTGGGCAGCATATATATGTTATGACCTGCAAGTGAGCGAGGTAAATATTATATGTATTGAAATTGATGCAAATTGATATTTCATCGGGTGGGTGAGTCATCATAATAATTTATTTAAATATAGTACGGTTGGCGACATCAGTAGATCATTAAGACAAAGTGATTAACTCATAGAAGTCTAGGCCCAGCTCGGACCTGGCAATAATGCTTAGCCATTCACCAAATGACATCACTTGCGCAACTAGGAACCAAGTATGGGGAGCCTGGAACATTGACTTATCTGAATCACAACTGTTTCCGAAATAAAAATCGAGCTCCAGGCTCAGATGAATACGAGGCTTTTGGTATTCCCCACTGATGAGTTGGGAATGTCGAACTTGGTGCATCTCAAAATTTGAAATCCAGTATGCATCTCAGGGAATTTAGAAAGATTGCTAAACCCCATGGTAATAACTTATTCACCCTATTAATTTGTTTATAAAGACTATTGAATGCTTCTTCGAACAATTTGTGATGTATTTTATTATATTTCATGTGAATTGATGTAATGTTGTCGACTACTCCTGAATCTCCGTGAATCTCTAAAATAACATTTTTAAACAAAATTTCCGAAAATTTGACTACCTAATTAGCATATTCAAAATGGCTGTCGGTTGCCATGGCAACATCACATTGGCCGTTTAAATGAAGTGTATTCTGGATATATATTGTATGTGTGCTCATATGGTGTATGGGAAATACATATGCGATAATTGTAAATTTAAATTAAAAGTAAGACATTATGTCTCAAAATCACAAAAATGGCCAGACCACACAGACGTCCAATGTCAAAACGGCCAGACTGCTATGAGTTAAAGTCGCTAATATTTCAATGATAAATTCGGAAGCAATTGCCGCAGAAATTGGTGAACGTTGCAACACAAAATGGGATGGTCGAGGAAGACTTGGAGCCTGAAGCTATTCCTTTGCCACAACAGGAGATGGTGGTTGCGCCTGGTTGTGCAGAAATAGGGGCTGTAGCTGGGGTGCAAGCACAGACAGACAATCTTGTGCCGATGACGCTACCAATGCAGGGGGATGACGATGCCACCATGGCGCTCGCTATGGAAATTGCGGCTGTGCTGCGTGCACGTAAGCCGCTGCAAAACATGCCTTTACACAAGCTGCAACAAGGAGCAACTGCGAGTGAAGCTAATAAGTCAGATGCTATGGCGCAGCAGCAGCCGGGGGTACCAGAGCAGGTACCAGTCATTGTCAAATGACAAGGACAACATTTGAGCATCATTGTCCATGTTCTTGGGGGCAGGTGAGAGTCAGAGCCAAGCCACACCGTCCGTACCGTTAATTAATCTTTCCTCTCAGGCGCCTTTGGGGGCCAGTATTCCTTTGAGGATTAAAGAAAAAAATTGGGATAATCAATATGTTGATCGGTCAAAATCATTCGCCAGATAGGATGAATTTGTCGGTGTCAATGGACAAAAATGCGGGACAGTGTTTTTCACTAACTCCAAATTTGAGACCAAAGCCAATCAGAAACATTGAAGACTGGGTTTCAGCTTTTATTGTTTTCACAGCGTTGTATACCGAACGCCATCATTACTAAGCTCCTAGGTTAATGAAGTACATTGAAATTGTAAGAGATATTGCAAAAAAAGGGGGGTTGTCGTTCAAGATTTATGACGAAAATTTTAGATTTATGAAGCAGGCACAACCAGAAATGTCTTGTGACATAATGCATGCGGAGTTGTGGGTACGTGCATCCAGCGTTTCACCGAATAAGCCGCCCTTTTGGGATGGTTGGGGGGTGAACCAATCGTCCTTTCAGTCAAAGGGAGGCACAGCCATCTGCTTTGCATTCCAAAGAAAGGGTTTTTGTGCATTCAGGCATAATTGCAAGTATGCCCACCGTTGCTCCAACTGTGGAGATACTAGGCATACTTCCTCAGCTTGTCGGAGACAGGGGGTCTTTTCCGGCCAAAACCGAAATCACAATTACCATTTTGGGGCAAAATCCGAAAAACAAAAGGTATAACTTCACTCCCAACTCCTATAAAAGTAAATGAGCTGGATCAAATTCTTGACGGTTACAATACTGAGAAACGAAGGTTTTTGGTAGACGGTTTTTCACAGGGTTTTACTTTGGGTTATTCAGGGCCTAGGGAGTACAGTTTTGCAAATGATTCAGAAGCCACCATAAAAAATTCTGACCCGGTTGATAGGAAATTGCAGAAAGAAATAGAGCTGGGTAGAATAGCGGGACCATTTCAGCATGCTCCTTTTTCTAATTTTAGAATTAGTCTATTAGCTATAATCCCTAAAAGAGGAGTACCAGGGGAGTACCGATTAATTCACAAGCTTTCTGCACCATTAGGTAACTCAATAAATTATCATATTCCATATGAACTCGCCTCAGTCAAGTATCAAAAAATGCAGCATGCTGTGGACATTATTGAAAATTGGGAAAGGGAACTTTAATGGGAAAAATTGATATTAAGGATGCATTTCGGTTAATTCCTGTTAAGCCTGTTGACTATGAATTGCTTGGTATTCAATGGGAAAATGCCTTTTATTATGACATGACTCTGCAAATGGGTTGCAGAACGAGTTGTGCCACTTTTGAGGCCTTTAGCAGTGCCCTGCATTGGGTTTTAACTAACAAGAGAGGAGCCAGTCACGTAGTCCATATTATTGATGACTCTCTTCTTTTGGGCAAGCCTAATAACCTTGAATGTGGACAAAGTATGAATGCATTAATCAAACTGTGCTCTGATGTTTGGGTTCCTATCCAAGATGAAAAGACTGTCCTTCCAGCAACATGTTTAGAGTTCATGGGAATCATCATAGATACTGAAATTATGGAATTACGTTTGCCTTTTGATAAACTTGAAAAAATTAAACTAAAAATAGTACAAATGCTTAATTGCAAAAAAATCCACCCTCAGGGATATTCAATCACTTATTGGTTTGTTGAATTTTGCTTGCTGTGTTGTGCAGCCAGGGAGAGCATTCCTGCGGAGAATGATAGATTTGACATTGGGGTTAAAATTTCCCCATCATAGACGATGGATTACTAAAGAGGCCAAAGAAGACATGCAGGATTGGCTGTCTTTTATTCAAAATTTTAATGGCAAATCGATGATTTTAGAGGATAAATGGCTGGATTCTAATCAGCTGCACCTGTACACTGATGTAAGTGGTTTGGGGTATGGTTTGATTTTGGGTGAAGAATGGGCTATTGGGCAATGGCCTAGCAGCTGGAAAAATAAGGGAATAACCCTCAAACAATTTTTTCCCATTGTACTTGCTATAAAAATTTGGGCTGAGAAATTGAGAAACAAATGCATAACATTTCACTCAGATAATGAGGCTGTAGTGCATATAATTATGCCCAAACTTCAAAGGAGACCAAATTATGGGGCTTGTAAGGGAGTTGGTGGTAGTGGTTATGAGATATAACATACTTTTCAGAGATGCCCACATACCCGGTATTTTTAATAATGCTGCTGATTTGTTATCTCGTATTCAGGTGGAGAAATTTCTGCAACATCTAGACACAGCAAATCCACTCCCCACTCGGATACCACCTCAATGGTTGCCCAGCTAGAGCATAGCATGTTTGGACTGTTGAATCAGGCTTTTTCTGAACACACACGGAACACCTATCGCCGCGGGGTAACAATGCTTATTGATTTTATGCATATTTATTTCCCCTCGCAACAAGCTTTGCCAATAAATGATCGCCAGATGGCGCTTTTTGTCACGTATATTTATAATAAAGGGTTGGCGTCATCTACAATAAACACTTATGTAGCTGCCGTAGGTACATGTCACAGACTTGCTCAGTTGCGGAATCCAGGTGTTTGTTTTATTGTCAAGAAGCTATCAACCGCCACACAAGAAGGTAAATCAGCTAAAGATTCAAGATTGAATATCACAAAATTTATTTTAGACAGCTTGTTAACCAAACTGCCCTTAGTTAGTAGGGAAGGTCCAAGTTATATCACATTCAGTGTTGTTGTAATAGCTTTTTACGCCTTTTTGAGGATAGGGGAGATAACTGTTTGAAATGCATCTGTTGATCCAGCCAAATTAATACAGACACAAGATGTTGTGCTATTAGCTGATCCCAACAGTTATCTTAAAGCACTCCAGCTTTGCATAAATAATTGGAAGTCACAAATTCCAGGCGTCCCCCTTTCATTAACAATATTAGCCCAGTCAGGAAAGTTCTGCCCTGTTTTAGCCCTGAAAAACTACTTGAGGACGAGAGGTACTTTGCCTGTGCCCTTGTTTTTAAACTCCGATAAATCTCCTGTTACCAGATCGAAATTTGGTAAGGTGTTCAAAGATGTTGCACAACTGGCAGGTTTTGACCAGAAAAGAATTAAGTCTCATAGTTTTCGAATTGGGGCAGCAACCACCGCAGCTGGGTTGGGTTTCTCAGAGGATCAAATTAAGCGCATGCGTAGATGGAGATCTGAAGCTGTTCAGAAATACATTCGCATTACATCTTTTGTGGTTTAAACCCGTTCTTTCTGCCTTAATGGATAATTATTTCAGGCAGAAGTAGAATGTTATGAACCTGTCGGTATCATGCAATCATGATTATTGGATCGTTGAAGTCAGGTTTATAATTTTAAAGCTGATATTATGTTCGTGATAATTCATTTTCAGTCTTGAATTGCTTTGGCAAGTCATGTCTTGGGCTCGTTCACTTCGTGCAGAATTTGATCTGATCGTTGTGGGCCAGTGCAGCATTGACTACATGCCCATATTGGGTTTTTGTTATTATTCATGTGATGCAGATGTGAAATTTTTCATGCAGAATTTTATCTGGTTGAGGGTTTCCATACCTGGGTCACATGAATAGAAAGTTTTAAATAATATTAGTTTACCGCGGTTTGGCTTGGCCTGTCTCAAAAAATATGTGGTATGGTGAATGTTGATAAATATGGTGAGCCAAAAGGATTACAGGCAGGCTACCTGGTTAGTGATGATATTGTGGTGATATTTAATGTGTGGGGACTAAGCTAATTACTTCAAGCTGAGCTACAAACCTGCTAATGTGAGTAGTAGTGACTGAATAGATGAGGTGTACTTTAGTGCAATAGGTTTGAGACTAGTCATGTAGTTAGAAATTATACGGAGAACTACAAAAGGGGACTGAGTTACTGACTACAAGCTTCTACGAACCTGCACATGTGACTAGTGGTAACTGGTGACTGAGTAGCCTAGGTATTGTGTACTTAGTGCAATATCTTATGGGACTAGTCATGGATTTGAAATTCTACAGAGGGCCACACAATTGGTGAAGTGTGCTAGACTTGGAGGGAATGGATACTTACATACTTTATGTGGGGATAGCTTGGCGAGATAGTAGCCTAAGCAGTTGTTATATGGGAATTTTAATGCTAGATTCAATACATTGAATGTGTAAGATTTGTCTAACAAAAATAATTGTTTGATATATATATATATATATATATATCAATTTAGAGGTTGGTGGACTAGTGTTGTGTTGTTTGTTTTGTTTGGTGGGGCGAGGCTCCTGATGAGCGGCACATCTGGAGCCTCGTTTGGCATAAGTTCCCCAAATGAAATCAAACAAGTAGTGGGACTGAGTTGCCTTGGCAACCCGGCGAGATGGGTTACCATCCGGTGAGCCAGGTTGCCATGGCAACCAGAACCTGATTGATATCTAAATATTGTAATGTTTGAGCTTTTGGCTACATGTTTTATAATAAATATTATAAGTCGATATTTTCGACCTTCTCCACCAACCATGTGTTTATTTTGTTCCGATCATAAGTATAAGTTATGAGCAACCTCATAACTGGATTTATGTGAGGAATTAATTTTTGGCATTTTCATTCACGATACCTCCATAATGCATGGTATGGTGAAGTGGGGACACGTGACAGGGCTGAGCCTATCACAGAACATGCGAGCGGCTGAGCAGGTCTTTCCATGCTTTAGCAGGCACGAATAGAAGGCTATTTTGCTTATTTTTCTAATATCCGAGGAAATAAGCTATCTTAAAATACATCGCCTGCTAGAAAATTTATATTTTGTTTATTTGCTTCTCTACTGTTGAGCTTGAAGCTGAGGTATTGATTTTAGTGCATGGTTTTATGTTAAAAGATTTTCCCACCGTCCAACCCCGTATACCACCTTTTCTTAGATTTATTTGAAATCAAACAAGTAGTTGGCAACCCGTCGATAGGGGTTACCATCCGGTGGGCCGAGTTGCATGGCAACCAGAACCTGATTGATATCTAAATACCGTAATGTTTGAGCTTTTGGCTACATGTTTTATAATAAATATTATAAGTCGATATTTTCGACCTTTTCCACAAACCATGTGTTTATTTTGTTCCGATCATAATAGTATTTATTACTAGCGACAGACTAAATATCAGAGAGCTATCACTTTTCGAAACAAGAATGTTATATGTCTGTCCACCATATTATCATGGATAATATATTACATGTGAATAGTTCAATAATTCTTAATGTAGGTAATTCATTCTCCCTTGGCAATGGTTTGTGATTAGATTTAAAATTTTATCAACTGATATATGTTTTATCATCATATCACGCCCAGCGCCCCTCAGTCTGGAGATTTGTAACTACAGTACTAGATTAGTAAAGTCTAACAATTTTAGTTGAACTATTTTAGATACAATGACCAAAAAAGAATTTCATATCATTACTTATGAAGAGTCAGTTTTGATCCCATAACCAAATTTGCATCATAGATGAATCTGGGAGTACTCCGGGACAAGTTTGCATATATGGATGACCTTGACCTATTTTTCAAGGTCACATAGGCTGACAGAGGAAAACTTCGTGCTATCTTCGCTCCTATGTTTTAGTATATACTATTGTTTGGTTTTAAGTTTACATATAATGCATGTGCTCCACCGCTTACCCACAGTGATTGAACCAGCACGGGTTCGAGGCCCTGTGTTCGCTAGCATTTGCACCTTTTGTGGCTAATTCCACTAATACCTGCTTAATTATTCACATTAGTTTGTTTCTATGTTTGTATTTCGTGATGTTCATACATTGTCTTAAAATGAGTTTATGAGATAAATGCTCGGATAAATACATTATTAAGGACCGGTATCTATAGAGATTAATTGTTTGCAGACGACATTAGTTTGCGTTTTTTGTTTTTTAACTGTGAACATAAGTATACTCAAGCGGACACGAGAAGTCGATCCAGTGGTGGCTCAATGGTGGCCCATTGTCTGCGACACTGGCCCAACATTGAACCAGCACGGGAAGATGCCCTGTGTTTTCTAGCATTTGCACCTTTTGTGGCTTCTTCCACTAGGACCAGCTTAATTATTCACATTAAATTACGTGTTTTTTTTATCTGTGAAAGAGTTTTTTATGTTTGTGTTTCGTGATGTTCATACATTGTCTTAACATGAGTTTATGAGATAAATGCTCAGATAAACACATTATTAAGGACGGTATCTGTAGAGATTAATTGTTTGAAGACGACAGGCGCTTGTCGCCGGCATAATGTTAATTATTTTTTACAATAAAAAATTGTGATGAGCACCCTCTGTAGACCTGTCATGCAGATACTCTCTCTAACATGGTGTCATGCGTGATTCTCTTTCTAACATTGTGTCCTGCTTTCTAATGAGCCGTCAACAAGCGCATATGACGAACATAAACTCACAGTTTTCGTATAGTTGCGATTTGGTGTGCTCATAAGGTGAAATAGACGCCTGCTCACGAAATATCGGCATGAAAATTGACAGTTGTGTTGATGTTATTTCAATATGGATGAACCTGCCGCGTCAAAAAGTCAAGATTTAATAGATACACTGGGGTTTTTCTCTTAGTCAGGCAGCTTAGTTTCGGCAGGTGATGTGGATGTAGAAAAAAGGGAACTTCAACACTTGACCTAATTTAGATATAACAGCAAACAGTTAATTAACAGGATAATAATAAGTATAATTTGGTGCAATCATGCACAAGTGGGCTAACCCACATTAAAAAACAATGAAAATATATGTTATTGATAGCAACAACTTGATCAATATGCGAGTTTCGCATTCAGGGTTAGACCATTTGGTCCCTGATTTTGTTGCCTTTTTGTGCTAATTTGTATTTATTGGTTTTATCTCGTACTTCATGTTGCTGCGCGATTTTTTCTCAAAATCGTCAAAATGTGGGTTAGCCCACTTATGCATGGTGCCATCCAATTTCCCGTAAGGTTGATTTGACACAATCAGAAGATGTCCAAAGAGACCTAACCCGTAGAGCACTGAGTTATTCAACTTAAATTTTCAGTCACTTGAAGTTGTGACTCGCTACCGCGATCCACAACTTCAAGTGACTGAAAATTTGTGTGATTTGTGAAATTTATGTCCCAGCATATATCAGTATTTCAAGATTGAAAGAATATTTTTCTTTTAACAACCAGTTATCAGGGGGAATCCTGGTGCTAATAAAACAGAGAATGTCTACTCTAGTCGACATCAGTGTCCTAAGGGTTAAAATATAGTTCACACTGGAGGAAGCTCAGAATTAATCGATTACATGCAGACTGAAGTGAAGATAACAATTACAGCTAGGTCTAGGATATTCGGATGCAGACTACAGGGTGAAGACAGAATGTGGATGAATGAAGGTGAATGCCCAATGTTCGGATCTGTAACAGTTACAATACCGAGTTGATAGAGTTAGTTAAACAGACCGTCATTCAAACGTGTTGACTGAATGATGTCTAGAACAGAGAGCGTTACTTATCACATTACTTATTCAGATCGAAATCAAGCTTACTTTAATTATTAACAGTTAGTCGAATTGACACTAACATTCACGGAAACTTTATAAGACATATTGCCAAAGTTACAAGCATATCGAGCAATTACAAGTTACCAAATACACTCAAACTTCGCGATCTTTAACATTACACTTTAGGACAATAAGATTGACACACATAGAAATATACACATACATGACCTATGACACACTAACCTGTAACAGTTACAATACCGAGTTGATCGGGTTAGTTAAACAGACAATCATTAAGACTGAATGATGTCTTAGAACAGAAAGACAGAAAACAGTTGGAACTCTCATTAAATATTGGACTTTAAGTCCGAATTATCCCGAGACAAATCGAGATAGCAAATGACTTTAAAAAGAAGGCCATAAAACGGATCTCGTCTCAGTCTGATCCAGAATAAAGAGATACATTCGTTTACATCCCATGTTTAATATATCAGCTGTGTTTATTGCGCACTCGATAGGCATACCAACCAGTGTTCAATAATAACGTACATTTAAAACGAGGACATTCATAATAATAATAATAATAATAATACAGTTGATTATTTCAACCAGTCACGTGTTGTTTAAAAGATGTCCAGAAAGACTCCTAGAATAATAATTAACTATTTGTATGATTTGAACCAAGAAAACATCAACGCATGATTTTAAAAAATTCAGCGGGGAAAGGATCAAGATCACATTTGGAGATCGATTTTCTGGTATAGGCCTACTATGAATGCCGTTGGTGAAATGCATACGTATTTTCTAAATTTTGCCAGTGAAAAAAATTCACAACGACTTAAAACATGATTTGATATCACAAGAAGTTGTGATTTATAGAGTCTAATTGTTATGTAATATGTAAGATCTGTTTTCCAACTTCTACTCAAAAATGCACCCAAAACTTCGATTTCTTGAAAATACGACCAGTCTATACTGAGAACTGTAACCTGTGTACACCTAGTACAAGTTCCATCGTACATGTCACGTCGGAACGTCACAGGTAAACGATGGATTAACCACGTCAGTCGTTGACTTCCCTGGGAATTTAAATGTAGGCCCCTTACGTAAAAACGTAGCTACTTGGAGTTGCATTTCTGAGTATACTAATTGCGTTTTGAAGTGCAAAATATAATAATCTGGATATTATGCTCTAAATATTTCCTAAAGCATAGACAAATGTATTTATTCTGGTGAAGGTGTAAATATTGTAACACTCTAACATATTGACTTTGAAAATGAAACAAAATAAAACGAATAGAGTTCTAGGCCATCTTTGTGCACATATTGACATTGAGGAAATGTAAATATCTTAATGGACGTTGTTAAGCACAAGGGAACCAAACCACATGACCATGAAAATGAGATTTTTTGTTATAATATAACAAAAATCTCATTTTTATGACGTCGCCAGTACACCAGTCGTCATGGTCTTACCACACAAATTCATAAACGCATATTATTAAAAAGTGAGAGAGAAAAGTGAGAGAGTTACGAGCTTTTTAAAAAATGTTGCGATTCACAGCAGGCTTTGGCTCAAATATTAAATTAATATCATTTTGTTACAAATTCATTGAGATTGGGTGACCATTTCTTGCTTCAAAAACATCGAAATCGGGAAAGATACAAAATGCAATCCATACGCTGGTAGTAACAAGGCATATGCTGCATTCGATAGTTCCGGTGTATTGGCAACTCTCAGAGAGTAGATGAAGACCTAACATTTCCATGTGAAAATAGAAAAGAAACAGACGTTTTTTTAAAAAACCTTTTTTATATATTAATTGTTTATGTCTTGATGATTAAAACAATATATAGGTTTATATACATATTTTCATTTAAAGAATGCTGGGAGGCCCAAGCGTATGGGCCATAATACATGTAAGTCTTTGAGAGCGGTTTTATGTGTGGTGGAAGTCATTATAATAAATGACCTGGACAATTGAACGACATTTCACACCGCCTAGCGAGTTAAGACTAACCCACAAACGACGAATGGGTCATTTTGAGATTTGCACAACAGAGCCAACCCACACTTGAAAATGTCGTCAAAACATGAATAGGCCTAGTTGTTTTCAAGCTGTTCACATAGTTCTAGAAAGTAGCAGTCAGTCGAATATATTTTATAATATCTTGTTATCAACTATGCAACATACAATGTTCATTAAATTGTTTGTACTAACAAGTAACATGATACATACTTTCTAATAAATCATTTTGCTTTTTGAGGGTTGTTTCTCTTTACCGAAATTACCGATGCAAAAATATAAGCTATTTGAAACGTGATCTATTTTTACAAAAAGTCACATTAACTCTAGTTTGAGTGATCGTCGTCCATTTTAATAATATGTTTTAGTTTTAACATGGCATGCCCCATTTAGTCCAGGGGCTGGTGGGGTGGCTGTGTACATGAGAGAGGCAGGGGGTTTCTCTTCAGATTAAAAAAAACTTGGTTAAACATTTGGGTGGGTGGGCGTTTTTTTTGTAATAGCTGTTTGAAAATTACATCTTTGAATATTTTTTCCAGCTAAATCAGATCTGACGAGCAATGATATTTTCATGTGTATTGGGCTATAATTAGCCTAAAATGATGCTACACATGCATGTCTATGTTTTTGGGGCCAAAGAAGTCATGTATTCCATTTAAAATTCAGTTATACCAGCTTCGAGGTGTCATATTATATATCAGGGTCTAAAAACAATGATTCCGTGACCAACCTTCGGCAAGTAATGTTTGACGATTGTTTCAGGTAGCTTAAGGTATTTGTCAAAAAATAAGCTCATACGCCTCTTTATAAAAGGTGGGCTGAATTTTGTAGAGCGTAAAATCCAAAATGACCTACATCAATCATGGTGAAATACAAGTATTCACCTATTTCATCCACTGGTCTCCCAGCAGACTTCATTTTTAAATGTCTTTAGGTCGAAAAAAAATTATGGAGGTCAACCAGTTATATTTAAAAAGATGCATGTCGCCTTTGGTCTAAAACGACAAAAATTCAAGATGACCACGAGCAGCTTTTTGAAAAGGCTAGATTTTTAACTAATGATCCCGTAGTCAACTGTGATATGTCATTTCTGACTAATTTGGGTGCGTGGAACATGTGGAGCCCACTTCTGGACTTCAAATTACAAATTATAAGCTTCTGTGACCTTCAATCATATCAGCATCATATGAAGGTCAAAACATGGTCAGTATATAACGGTTATATAATGAAAAAAATACTAGTGGTCCAATAGTTACATTTGATATGTCCCTTTTGGCTGACTGTGTGGCACAGAATATGTTTCTGGTATCCATAATGTCGTTCTAGGCATCAGTGACCTTAAAAATCTTATTCTAAGACAGGAAAGATTTATGGAAGTCTAGAAAGATATCTATCATCCACAGGACCAATATCAAGGAGCTTAACACAATTCAGAAAAACATTTTACACAGAAAAGCAAATACAAACGAAGTTAGATAGATCTGCTTACAGACGAATGGTAGATATCACAATCTGTCAAGGTGGATAGCAATGAAATCAGTCTAACTTTATAATGTCTCCCTGGAGCAATATTTATTTGATGAGGATGGTTTCAAGAAAAAAACTCAGAAAAACACACTAATACAACAGCTTGAAAAGAATCTCACAGAGGATGACAAGAAACCAGATTTCAATGATCAAAGTTTCAAGTCTGGAGTAGTTTAGGATGTTATGGCCATATTTCGAAAGATGAAACTACCGGGATTGAAAGCATTTGGCAATACAGTAATTCAATATGCGAGACTGCAATTTTATTCCACATTTGCTGAGCAACTTGATTTATTTTTTGACTCTCATCATTTTTACTCCATCAAAGACTGTGAGAGGAAACGAATATCAACACAAAGTCCAATTGAAGTTCTCAAAGACACACCTCTTTCTGTGAATATAAACAGGCTCGATGGTCATCAAAGAACAAAGGGATGCTGGAAGTCCAGTTACACGAGACATTGGCTGTTTTTCTAACCAGTACTTAAAATGTCGTGGCTGGTGAAATAAAACATGAAAAAAATGCAAATGTACAATAAAAAAAACGGTGGTGGAAATGCCCGAACTTCATTCCCACATTGAAGAAGCTGATGCGAGGAATGCTCGTCATGTTGCCAACTCAATTGTGGATCAGTTGTGGTGTTTGTGACTCAACAAGGTTTTTACCTATCCATACCATGAAATCATCCTCATCAACTAAATATTGCCCCGTGACACATCATAAGGTAGGACTAATTTTATTGCTATCCCCCTTGCTATTGTGATATATACAGTTCCATTTTAAGCTGATCCAGCTACCTTCTTTTGCATTTGCTTTTCTGTGTAAACTATTTTTTTCTGACTTGTGTTAAGCCCCTTGATGTTGGTCCTGTGGATGGTAGATATCTTCTTAGACTTATCCATAAATTTGTCCTGCCTTAGTGCATTATAAATTTCAGAGCCGATAGCCTTCACGTTCAAAATATCTAGACTCAACTCCTCACTCATAACTTCTTGTCGGTTAGGAACGAGCATTTATGGATAAATTGTATTTGTATATGTTATTGATGTTGGAGTTCATAGAAT
Organism: Flabesymbios commensalis; assembly: GCA_964017125.1. Taxonomy (NCBI): domain Eukaryota; kingdom Metazoa; phylum Annelida; class Polychaeta; order Terebellida; family Flabelligeridae; genus Flabesymbios; species Flabesymbios commensalis. Next base: position 42,265,591 of record OZ024906.1, read on the forward strand.
AAGATTCTGTGCCATACAGTCAGCCAAAAGGGACATATCACATGTAACTATTGGATCACTAGTAAAAAAAATTCACTATATAGCCATTATATACTGACCATGTTTTGACCTTCATGTGATGCTTGAAGATCACAGAAGTTTATAATTGTAATTCGAGGTCCAGAAGTGGGTTCCACGCCCCCAAACTAGACAGAAATGACATATCACAGTTGATTACGGGATGATTAGTTAAACATCTATCTTGTTCAAAAAGCCGCTGGCGGCCATCTTGCATTCTTGCTGTTATCGGTGGACTAACATTAAACTACCATTGGTTTAACGTATTGTTGGCTGTGACGAGACAAACATAAGACGTGTTATTGTACTATTTATTTTGCCAAGGGGCCGCGTGCACCAAACAGTCACAAATAAAATATAGTCATAATATTATGTCCACTAATGACAGCGTAACAGCAAAACAAAACAGTAAAGCCTTCCTAATTAAATATATCATGAGAGTTGTTTGTATGGAATTATTTAAATACTTGTTTGAACATTTACTACAAGGAACATTTTTGTGTTTGTGCTGATGATAAAGTGTGTGGCGCAGGCGTTGAAATGGTTGTGGTTCTGTTGTTAAAAATGACGAATAACGTATTCCAATTTCGGAAAATAGAACAAACCAACATTTCTATATGCCTATTTGATACACTGTGACATGGTTGGGGGCCCTGGCGCATTGGATAAAGCTGCCTGTCTAGAAAATCAAAGATCGTGGTTTCGGACTCGCGCTCTTGCACTTGAAAAAAATAATATTGTGGGGAGCATTCGTGACGGAGAGGTAGCGTGCTTGGTCTCAAAGCTTCAAGGAGGGAATGTCGAATCTTGCTGGAGGATGGTGTAATCTCATTCATCTCAGGAGGTTCTTCCGACCCAGTTTAGCCTATATATGCACAAATGTACCTTATTCACTTTCGTTCATACTATGCCCTATGGATGACTCTGCATGACACGGTAAATCTATTGAATATATTTAATTATGAAATTATTCATAACATTTGCGTGAAACGTTACAACTTCATTCTTCACAATAAACAGCGTTTGGCCTACTCGCTGTGTCGCTATTGGAATTACGGCATACAACACGAATAGGCCCCTATACTAATATGAACTAATCTAATCAGCATTGGTTCTACGTCGTGTGTTTGGGTCTATACTAATGTGTACCAACTCCCAAATAAAAGCGAGATATACCGCAGCAATATGAAGTAGAACTGGAATATGAAGTGGTACGACATGACGCAGCTGTTATCAGCGCCACTCAGTGAGAGGTTTAGAAGCAATACTTAAAGGTGATCTATCACCCATTATATGGTATGAATAATTATGTCCTTATATGGGGTGATTGGCTATCATGTGACTCTCCCAGAGGGTCACATTATAGCCAATCACCCCATATAAGGAAACACTTGTGCCCCATCTTGTGGCAACTTTGATTTATTTTTGTCCTACGACATATTTATATTTGTTTTGTCATTTGTAAATTGCAATTAATTATAACAAGAGCTTTTTTATACACAAGAATGTTAGTATGGTTGTTTTATCGTCTTCCGCTTGGAAATATAAATATATTATTCTACGCTGCATTCCAATTTTTCCATATGGAAATTTAAATTATTAACCCATCAGGCGCGGGGACCTTTAGACGTCAGAATCTGACGTCTACAGATAAGACGTTAGATTCTGACGTCTTAAGACGGCCCCACATTGAAAGAATTAACATGTATAATAGCCGTAGACCCATAACATAGGTATTCAAATAAAGCGGAAAGAGCTAACAAAGACATTTATGATGATTTCTAGTTGAAAAGAACCTTTAATCTCCACGGCTTTTAAAAACATATTTCAGCACTGAAATGGTTAATGCTGGGGAGAATATCAAAATCTACCTTTCACATCCCGCACGGGGCTGTTTTGAAATGATGGTTGCATTATGAAGTTTTTATAGTTACAAATTCGCACGTATTTTTACGATATAAATTAAGCTTAATAATTAAGAGATGCCCTGGTGCCCCGGCGGGAGGGTACTTGCCTAATGATTAGAATGGGTGCCTCCGGGACTGCCAAAACCTGATGCTGTCACAAATCTATATCTGTATCTGCATAATACGTGGCAGTACGAACTACTGTGCGCCCTGATTACTAAAATTATATCATGTCATAAAGTTTTTTTTTTAATATGATACCCTGTCTCAGTCGAAAATTGTCCCAATGCCCAGCTACACACTCCTGTACAACAAAAACTTGTGTAGAGAGAGAGACTCTGAAATCTGTATAACATTTGAACAAAGTTGGTCCAACGTCGAAGACGTTGAGCCGACATTGTTTAGTGCTTACTGGGTCCCCGCTCGATCATAAGGATTACATATTGTGGGGATCCCCTGTGACTGAGAGGTAGTGTGTACGGCTTCAGATCGCCTGGATTCGAATGTTGAGCCCTGTGCGTGGAGGATAGCGTCATCTGATTCATATCTCCATTCTTGGGAGTAATCACAACAGACAGGCGACGTCGAACCAGTGTAGTTTTAATTTTGGCCCACCGTCTTTGACGCTGGCCCAACATGAAAACAACACCGGTTTAACATCTTGTGTCTGCTGGGAAGATTCTTCTGGCCCAGTTTAGCCTTTATGTGTACAAAAGTGGCCCATTACCCTATCGCTGATTATTCTTCGTTAAGAAGTATATCACTGCGAACAGTCTGCGACCGATCGGCGGAAATTATATAACTGCACTGTATGCCTACCACTGAAAATCTGATGTGTGTGAAAATGATGTTATTGAGGTAATGCTGTGTAACTGTGTAGATTTGATAATAAGCCATAAAAAACAGTAATTGTGTAATCCTTGATATTATACAATTGTTGGTTGATCTCAAATACGTCCTACTATTTTATGTACTATATTAACCAATACAATGCGCAATTATGTCAGCTACTGACTTGAAGAAAAATGAAGCTGGAAATGTGAAAACACACAGAAAAATGAACAAATGTAAATATTCCACTAACGTTAATAATGAGTTAAACGAAATACAAATTATGAAGTCGCAATATTTTATTTGTCGATTCTTTTAGCAAAACGAGAGAAGGAGCGCATTTAACACTTTATTATAATTATTATTATTCATAATTCTTATCAACTGCATATTTATAATTCCAGAGCATGTATTGTTCACATCTAGAGCCTACTCGGTGGCTCATAAGTTTTCGCACCACAGTCGACTCATAGTTGCTTTCAAGTTGACGAGCCATCGAAAAAGATGTTAAACCGACGTTAAAACAACGTGGTGTCTGGAGATGACTACTAATCTAGCAGACCTTCCAGCTTTTCTGTACGACATCCCCATAGCAGCACTCCTGAAACACCTTGTCGTAGATTGTGTTCACGCAACATTTCTTAAACAGTTTGAAGTAGATGGTGCCGTCACAGCAGCCATGAGTGGCAGCGAAATACCTCTTGTATCCACACTCTGCAAAAGAATAGAAAGTATTAACCATGTATCTGCTCGGACCTGTAACCCTTTAACCCTCACGATGCATAAAAGCATCATTTTGCATCCCTGAAAACATACCTAATTTTCCAAAAACTAGGGGTTTTTGAATTAATATTTCCATGAAACTGGCTTACACATTCATGGCAATTTTCTTTAATTTTTAAAGAACATCAAATCATTTTTATCCACTACAAGTCGTGAATTGTGACAGCAATTCGCGGCTTTTAGTGGATACAGATGACAATGGTGAACTCTGGTCTGAGAGGGTTAATCATATTTTCCTGAACTGCGAATAGCTACCACAATTCCCACCTCAAGAAAACTAACCAGTTTTGTAAAATAGCCAATTTTAATATATCAAATTGAAACTACAAACGTCCTATGTTCAATGTGTAGTGCACTTAGCCCTTCGTTGCCCACGTTCACAATAATGCGAATCGTCGATAGCCACCACACTAAAGCCCTGGGGGTTAAATGGTTATGTGCCAAGCTGCATTATGCTGCGTCTAAATGTTGCTTATGAGGGTCTGATTGGAATATTATAATTATATATTATAATTTGTTTTAAAAAAACTTGGGTTCGAGGAATACGTTTTTTGTAGGGAATTAGGGAAAAGGAGTAAGCCTAGTGCACTAGCTATTGAATTTTGCTTGATTTGTGTAACAATTAAGATTATTTAATTTCCGGTTTAAGGGTTAAAGGGTCCATGTAGATACATGTATTTATGCAATCCATGTTGTGTAATCAGTGGCTAGCATGCAGCATATGAGATTTTTTTCACACTTTTTCATGATTATGATTGTATGTCATTTTTTTTAGGATTTTGTGTTTTGCAAAGTAAACAAATGTAAGCATAGCTTATTGTAGCGATTGCAGTGCCAGTGATATTACAGTTTTATTAACACATGCAGTCGCTATGGGTATTTTTTTGTGTACAATACTATTGCATAGTAGTACTTTTATCTGCTCAGCTAAACATGTTATTTTTTTCTGGTGAATTACATTGCGGAATGTGAGGCTGTCCAAGGCCAATTTAGTATTCTTACCTCTTGGCATTCAGCTATTTATTCTGAGTTTCATTCAGCCTGACATGTGTGTGAATCACTGTCGCAAATGCTATTTCAAGGTGAATAGAGCTGTTATGACTTCATGAATTGCTCAAGTATCTCAGATAAAACCTCATTATATCTACTACTATAATGCAGCATTTTGTAATCAATCGAGTTTACTCGAAATATGCCACCTGGTGGATAGATGCGACGATAGAGCTTGAGGAGTGGCTAAGCGTAATACTCGGAGCACCAGGGCAATACATCATTTAAGGACATATCATATGGCATACAGTATTATCCACTGGGCATACGGCGTTGTTGCGACGTTGATTCAACGTCATTGACGTTGAATCAACGTCGCAACAACTTCGTATGCCCAGTGGCTATAGTGATTGGTCTTGGCTATTTTTGAAGAATTTGTAAACGGAATTATTTCTTGATTGATTATAAATTGCACTTACTGGGAAGAATTGAAATTCTGCGTCCTCTGCGACGACGACCAAACCAGCCGCCCTCGATATTAAGGACGAGCATGGTCACAATCAGCAACACTAGGCAAACTCTCATTGTCCCGGTCCTGAAAAACCAATAACAGCCGTAACGAATGAAAGCCTAATCCAAACATATGCTCACATTCCCCAGATAGCTGTCACGAATGTAACCCAGACTTACCCTCACATTCCACGGAAAATTGTAACGACTGTATCCCAAACATACCCTCATATTATCTAGATAGATATAACAAATGTAACCCAGACATACCCTCACATTCCCCAGATAACTGTAACGAACGTAACCCACACATACCCTAACATTCCCCAAATAGCTGTAACAAATGTAACAAAGACATACATTCATATTATCTAGAGGGTCAAAACGAATGTAACCCACACATTCCCTCACATCCCCCAGATAACTGTAACAAATGTAACCAGGCAGACATACCCTCACATTCTCCAGGTAGCTGTAACAAATGTAACCACACATGCCCTCACATTCCCCAGATAGCTGTAACGAATGTAACCCGGACATACTCTCATATACTCCAGATAGCTGCAACGAATGTAACTCAGACAAACCCTTACATTCCCCAGATTGCTGTAACGAATGTAGCCCACACAATGTCATACCCTGCAATACCCCAGATGGCTTTAACGGATGTAACCCAGATATACCCTAACATTCCCCAGAAAGCTGTAGCGAATGTAACCCAGACATACCCTCACATTCTCCAGATAACTGTAACGAATGTAACCCAGACATACCCTCACATACCCCAGAAAGCTGTAACAAATGTAACCCAGACATACCTTCTGTAACGAATGTAACTAAGACATACCCTTAAATTCTCGAAATAGCTGTAACGAATGTAACCCATACATACCCTCATATACCCCAGATAACGAATGTAACCCACACATACCCTCATATTCTGCAGATAGCTGTAACAAATGTAACCCAGACATACCCTCACATACCCCAGATAGCTGTAACAAATGTTACACAGACATGACCTCACATTTACCATTCCCCAAAAAGCTGTAACGAATGTAACCCAGACATACTCTAACATTCTCCAGATAGCTGTAAAAAAATGTAACCCAGACATACCATCACATTCTCCAGATATATGTAACAAATGTAACCTAGACATACCCTCACATACCCTAGATAACTGTAACGAGTGTAACCCAGACATACCCTAGCATTCCCCAGATAGCTGTAGCGAATGTAACCCGGACATACCTTCACATTCCCCAGATATTTGTAACAAATGTAACCCGGACATACCCTCACATTCCCCAGATATCTATAACAAATGTAACCCAGACATACCTTTACATTCCGCAGATAGCCGTAACAAATGTAACCCAGACATACCTAAACATTCCCAAGATATCTGTAACAAATGTAACACAGACATACCCTCACATTCCCCAGATATCTGTAACAAATGTAACCCAGACATACCTTCACATTCCCCAGATAGCTGTAACAAATGTAACCCAGACATAACTTCACATTCCCCAGATAGCTGTAATAAATGTAACCCAGATATACCCTCACATTCCCCAGATATCTGTAACAAACGTAACCCAGACATACCTTAACATCCCCAGATATCTGTAACAAATGTAACCCAGACATACCCTCACATTCCCCAGATATCTGTAACAAATGTAACCCAGACATACCTTCACATTCCCCAGATATCTGTAACAAATGTAACCCAGACATACCCTCACATTCCCTAGATATCTGTAACAAATGTAACCCAGACATACCTTCACATTCCCCAGATAGCTGTAACAAATGTAACCCAGACTTACCCTTACATTCCCCAGAAAGTTGTAACGACTGTATCCCAGACATACCCTCATATTATCTAGATAGATATAACAAATGTAACCCAGACATACCCGCACATTCCCCAGCCATCTGTAACAAATGTAACCCAGACATACCCTCACATTCCCCAGATATCTGTAACAAATGTAACCCAGACATACCTTCACATTCCCCAGATAGCTGTAACAAATGTAACCCAGACATAACTTCACATTCCCCAGATAGCTGTAATAAATGTAACCCAGACATACCCTCACATTCCCCAGATATCTGTAACAAACGTAACCCAGACATACCTTAACATCCCCAAATATCTGTAACAAATGTAACCCAGACATACCCTCACATTCCCCAGATATCTGTAACAAATGTAACCCAGACATACCTTCACATTCCCCAGATATCTGTAACAAATGTAACCCAGACATACCCTCACATTCCCTAGATATCTGCAACAAATGTAACCCAGACATACCTTCACATTCCCCAGATAGCTGTAACAAATGTAACCCAGACATACCTTCACATTCCCTAGATATCTGCAACAAATGTAACCCAGACATACCCTCACATTCCCTAGATATCTGCAACAAATGTAACCCAGACATACCTTCACATTCCCCAGATATCTGTAACAAATGTAACCCAGACATACCCTCACATTCCCTAGATATCTGCAACAAATGTAACCCAGACATACCTTCACATTCCCCAGATAGCTGTAACAAATGTAACCCAGACATACCCTCACATTCCCTAGATATCTGCAACAAATGTAACCCAGACATACCTTTACATTCCCCAGATATCTGTAACAAATGTAACCCAGACATACCCTCACAAGCCCCAGATATATGTAGCAAATGTAACCAAGACATACCTTCACATTCCCCAGATATCTGTAACAAATGTAACCCAGACATACCTTCACATTTAGATATCTGTAACAAATGTAACCCAGACAAACCCTCACATTCTCCAGATAGCTGTAACAAATGTAACCCAGACATACCCTCACATTCCCCAGATAGCTGTAACAAATGTAACCCAGACATACCTTCACATTCCCCAAATATCTGTAACAAATGTAACCCAGACATACCCTCACATTCCCCGGATATCTGTAACAAATGTAACCCAGACATACCTTCACATTTAGATATCTGTAACAAATGTAACCCAGACATACCTTCACATTCCTCAAATAGCTGTAACAAATGTAACCCAGACATACTTTCACATTCCCCAGATAGCTGTAACGATTGTAACCCTGCCATACCTTCACATTCCCCACTTATATAATAAATATCGCTAACGTCAACCTCCCTTCAGCTTCGTTGAACAACGTACCGGCCTGGAAGAAGGTCTGTCATTCGTAAGTTATGATTGCCCAGCCCTATTTTGGCCTTGTATGGACGTTCTTTTCAACAGAGGACAATAACATTATTCCCACTGGTGAATTAAGGAAGAAAAATATGGACTATCACGAAAAATGTGTCATGAATTGATACATGTGTTTTTGTTTATTTTTATTTGACTTCTCTCTTCGCTCTTTTTTCATCTCAGAATATGTACCCGAAGAGAGACGAGCCTGCTGTAGGGGATTGTGTACATTACACAACGTAATTCCCACCTGAGAGTGAATGAAAATCACCCAATTTTATAAAATATCTAAGTGTTTCAACGGAAATGAAATCTTAGAACTTATTCATTTTGACGGATAGTATTATTCTTTATGAAATTACTTTCACGGAAATATGCCCCATGACGAACATATATACGTCACTAGCAGGGAAAGGATTTTAAGAATAAATCCAAAATTTGTGCCTGAGGTCGCAATAATCACCCACCAGTAACAAATACAGTAGCATAATATAAGTCGAGTCGAAATTTATATATTTGATTCACAATTTTTTCATAAATAATAGTTAAATTCAGTTTTTCGCGCGAAGAGATTGAATGTGTTCATAAACTAGAGATTTTAGCAATACATTAATGAATATGCAAAATATTGTCATCGTGAAGATTAACCCTTGAAACGCTGCATTATTTTTGTATCAACCATGGAGACGAAAGGGTTTTTTCAATTTGCAATCATCATAAATAACTTAGTTAGCTCTTTCTGATTCATTTGAATACCTATGGTATGTCTGTATAGCTCATTGTAAATATTTGTACTCTTACAGTCAGAATCTGACGACTAAGTCACTGGGGGACAGAAGCGTGGATACAGACACATTTGCTAGGGTACATCATGTACATAGCAATGCTCGGACTGTACAGCCTCTCTCTAGAGCGGATGTACAGTCCGAGCATTGCTATGTACCCTAGCAAATGTGTCTGTATCCACGCTTCTGTCCCCCAGTGGACTAAGTCGTTCCCCGCGCTGTAAGGGTTTGAAATCGTCTACTCACATGTTTGATGGTCTTGATTTCTCTGATAATTGAACTGTTGAAGAGGTCGAGAGCTTCGTAGACTTTATAGCCCCAGCCACATGTCCGCTGGCCTACTTCCAATAACACCGTTAATCAAACTCGGGCCGGTTCAACAGGTTTAAAGAATTCCAACCCTCTCAAACCACAAACACCATACTTTAACCTTGGGACCAGCACTAAACGTCTCCCGGCTGTTAAAATGACTGACTTCCTGGGACGGCAATGTATTTTATTACTGGGTTATTCCAACAGTAGATTAACCAAAGTAAGATATTTTGTATATCCCATGACGTACATCGTAGACCCACATTAGGATAATTAATACAACATCGTGCCACATTCGTACTTGATGACGATATATTAATATATACGTGTATACTAGTATTTATATGAATCCAAACGTTAAAAACCAACAGGTGGCTTCGTAGTGATGATTATAGTCAGTTTTAATGCAGATACAGTGTGACTCACATGGATGGGGGGGAGCTTATAGTCCATCAGCTACAGGCCAAAATTTCGCCGATTGGTACCAAAAAGGTGGCCAATTTTAATGTTATTTTTTTGAAAGATGTATCTTAGAGGAATACATTTTTGCCTGATAGCAACTTAAAAGTAGTAGCTTGATGTCATTACGGACTATATTATAATATCCCTCCAAATTTCGTATTTTTATAAAAAATAGAACGAGAATTAACCATACATTTGTAACATATTAAACTTACGCCAAGACACAAATAGATCAATAAAACCATCAGTTTATGATAACTACCGTCTCTGTGGAGACACATAGCTGTCAAATGGAAAACACCATGGAAAACACCGTAACCATGGTAACTGACCAAAAATCATGCACTCAATAATATAAATTACTAGGCGTTTTGAATCATATTGCTTAAAATGGATAAAATGAAAACTATTGTTAATTTCACCATAATAAACGTTTATGTGAAGACATATAGCTGTCAAATCGTTTAAAAACTAAATTTACATTCGATAGGAAATACCATAACCATGGTAACGGACCAAAACATCATACATTCAATAACGTAAATTACTAGGTGATTCGAAACATATTGCTCAAAATAGGTAAAAGTAACACTAGAATTAATTTTATCATAATATACATCTACGCCGTATATGTGGAGATACATAGCCATTGAATCATTTGAAGATTCAATCTACATCCCACAGACAGCACGGTAACCATGGTAACAGACCAATAGGCCATAGTTCTGGACCTAATATTTTCAGCTCGATCAACAACCAGGGCTAGACCCGATTTTTCTGGCAAATAGACACGGCATGCTGTAAAAGGCCTGTCAATAAAATTCATATCTACAAATCTGTATGTAGGCCTATATGAGCACAACCTAGGGGGACTACCTCGTGAACAGTTTGCTGGAAACATTTAAGCAGCCAAAATACAAGATGGCCACCAGCGGCCCAATCTAAATTTGAATAATTTCTAACTTTTGAAATAATAATCAAATATTATGCCATATCTCATTTTAGACTAAAACAAATACATTAAAATGAAAATTGTTACGTTTGAATGTCGTCTAAGGGTGAAATCCAAGATGTCGGCCATGATTAATCTATGTTATTCTTACCATTGAAATAAAACTCCCATCTTTGTCGTGTTTATGTAACACCCCTTTCACGTGTGATGGCCGCCGAAGGGTCAAATCCAAGATATCGGCCATTTTTAATCTATGTTATTCTTACCTTTGAAATTATATAACACCCCCTTTTCGACAAGCTCATTATTGGTACAATGTGTGTTTTTTATGTTTTAAGATCATCGGTGCTTTTTAAAACCCAAGATAGCAGCTACTTTGTATCCAAATTATTCTTTACATTTAAAATGAAAATCTCAACGTGTCGCAAATATTGATTTTGCGCTGTATCTAAGTTGGAAAAATTCTCAGCTACATTTCGGTCACCGTGGCTCCCTACAGTACTGAGTCTAGTGAGTGGGTAGAAGAAGTAGTGTGTCTCTGAGACCTGATAATAAGCCGAACTCCGATGTTACAGATTTAACCACAGTACTCTAGCCCCCTGGTTCTATAACTTGTGATATAAAGTCATCCGATCGTCTAATCTAATCCCTTCTTTACAACTAAATCAGTAAACCAAGGTGACGGTTATCTTGAATCTGGGTTATTCCTTTCTTTTAAAATATAAATTATACATTTGTATGCACCTGTAATTAGCTGTATCTTATGTAATTGTTGTTATGTGGTGATCGGTTTAAACCTTTACCTTTTTTAAATCAAACATGGCTACGTGAGCCGAATTTGAACGCAACCGCTTGATACTAAGTGTAAGGCGCTACAAATAAATTTCAGAGCCAAATTTTAAAACCTCCTGGTAAACTAATATATGAAGCGTATCAGGACCACATACGGAACAATAGCCTCGGTGTCAAGAATTGGGTAATAGGTGTTAAAATAGTTTCAGAACGTTGTGATTACTGGGAACTCATTTAAAAAAACTGACAATACGAAATGTGCCTGCAATATTTAAAACACAAATAAATACACTTATTTTTTAATTCAATCATTTTCGACACTGATGTACAACTAGAACTGGAAGCAGTAGGCTTAGAACATATGCAGGATTAAAGCATGAATACAAAATAAAACAAGAAGCCATCGTAAACATGTGTGCACAGAACTGGATCTGGGTAGAAACATTTCGGTAGGGCCTGCAGGTAAATGCACACACGTTTTTGCCGGAGCTGCAAAACAATTGTCGAAGATGAGGCACATTTTATTATTGCCTTATTTTGCCTTCTTGACAACATATCTCCGATGCATATTATATTAGACTCTTCAAAGCATCTGATACGATAACATTAGTTAACCTGGTCTACGACGCGCTATGGTACTATATGAAATGAACAATTAAATTACTGTTATTAAAACTTTCTTACCATATTATTTCCGTCTTTTGTAGTGATTTATAGCCACAGACCTGAATGTATCACATGATGCTACCTATTTTATATGTTGATGTCTGTTTATACCATAACGATGTATTGCCTTTTATTAAAATAAATTGAATATAATTAATATGCAAATTATAGATTTCTAGCTTTTTGGAGTAATAGCTCAGCTTAAATTTAAAACAAACTATTTTATAAAATGTAATGCGAAAAAAACATTTTTCTATACGGTATATAAACACCGGATAGTCATACTAAAATGTTTTTATAACTGACTATCTTTTGACATCTATTTGTTCAGTTACCGAAAAATCATCAAATATAAATGTGTCTATGGTCGTAATGATTCAATGCCTTGCAAACGGGTTAATATATGATAATATCGAATAGAGATGTTTTTTATGAGACATTTGTGACATGATGTGAGTTCATATAGAAGTGGTAGTAGTGGTAGAATATTGCTTAACGACACTTTTGGCAATAGTTATGTAAGTGGCATTGATTAGATGAATGATGTGAGGGTGGGGTGATAGGGCATGGTGGGTTGTTGTTTTTCTTCACTCGCCCGATAAGGGGTTCAGGGTATTTTTAGGGGATTTACCCCTAGACATGCCCAGCTGGCAAAACACAGCTCCGCTATCCTCGGGTGGGATAGTCTCCTAAAGTGGCAATAGCTGATGGTAACTCCATTCATCCTAGGTGAGATACCTCAAGCGGGAGCTGCATTGGCACCGCTGTTGAGCAGAGGAACCATGGTAAGCTGCTGGCAATCCACCCGGAGATTATGTCCAGACACGTAGAGACTGCAGCTCCCTTTGAATAATTGCTGTAGACTAGTGCTTTCGTACAATGTCGTACAGGATGCAACAGACGGAACTACTACTAGCAACCATCCCAGTACCCCGTGAGCTCATACAGTGAAGATTTGAATTTTTTAGTTCATCCATATCAATACTCCAAAATGAGAAAGATGTCTGGAAGTTATATTTCTGGCAATATGGTCATACTGATATAATATGCATTTGCTCAGAAATGCATGCATTTTTGCATACCGGATATTTTAAATAAATCAAGCAATAATATAACAGATAAAATAAAAACCCACAGCCACATGATTTACACTATATCTTAAATGTTTTCTTGCTAATGAATACAACCTAAAATGCTCAATACCCAATTGATATATATGTTCATGAACTATTGATTCGCAAAATACATTGTACGCGTGTCCCGTATACATGTTATATAATATTATTGGTCTCAGTGAAAGATCGTATAAATAAGTGTAACGATGATAACGTTATCGAAAAGCCTGGCTTTTAAAGCTTTAATTATGTATAATAATATTAATACAAATTTGGATTCAACATCATATTGGTCATTGATCTCAGTCTGTGTCTAATGCTCGCTGATAGACTTGTGTGATGTTCGGGCATATGTGAAGCTCTGTGAGCCACTTAGTGATGGTATCAGATTCTTTTTATGTCCGCAATTTTAGTGTTCTTCACATTTAAATGTTGTCTCTTTTGCATTGACACATATTAATTTTATTTTTGTTGCATCTCCCTCCACCTGTTACCTAACTTTAATTTGGTTATATTCTTAGCGTCTTTATATATATCTTCCCCGCGATGTATGCATCATTGAATGGGTGCCCTGCATGGAAGCGGCTTCTGCAAAAGCCTTTTGCATGTCTCCTTTGCATTTTTTACAGGTTTGAAATGTATGTTGAATGTACGTTTATAAAGCATAAATAAATTAATTTGAATTGAATTGAAGTAACGGTTGTCTCAATATTGCCAAAGGGTACCGTACAGTAGTCTACTTAAACGCTTTAAAGTGGATGTCGTTGCAACGTACCAAAAGTTTCACAACCAGCGACGGATCCAGGATCTAGGCGCCGGGGGTTTGGGCATATTTAGGCCAAATTATGGGAATTTAGTTCAAAATAGCGTCCCCATGGATCCGCCACTGATAACATATAGGAAATCATTTCACAGCATATTACTACAGAACTACAGAATATTACCAGCTATAAATACCTGGATCTAGATGTTTAGAAATGTTAGCACCTAGAGACAATAAATACCACACATGATCAGTAGTCTAGAGTGTATATAACATAGCGAGAGTGAAGTCCGGATGATCCTTGTAACAAAGTCTTAATCAATGTAACGCAAACTCAATGATATAGGCCACGCAAACTTGATGGTAATTTTGCTTCAACATGACAATAGACAGCTTAAAATGGTAATAAAATCATGGCCAGAATAATAAAATGAAACACAGTAATGTAACAAACTCTTAGTGATAGCGTAATAAAATTTTCCTTCCATATAGTTGTGGGAAAAGGGGTATTTTCTGCGAGGAATGGGCAGATTTTTGGAGCCTCCGTAATCTACCCCGGGGGTATACTTTAGGATCTACTCCAGGGTAGATTCTGAGATGCCCTTAATTTACCCGGATATATTCTGGGAAAATTGCTGAACTGAAAGAACAAATCTGAGATTTCAGTGACGGAAATCACCCTGAAAAAAAATCATATCAGAAAAAAATGTAAAAAACCTTGGCACAATGCTCCTTAGTAATAAATATTATAAAAAAAGTGCGAAAAATATGTTATAATGTTATAAAAAAAAATCGAAATATGCTGACTGTAATAAAGAAGATGCGAACCCATAACAACTTGATGTAATTTAATGTTTGGTTAAGAATAAATGATTTTGACGTTTAGGACTTGGAGTGAAGTATGCCAACTTTTAATCTGTTAACCTACATCTCTGAGCTTAGGCACTAATAATTTTGTTTGCACAACATATCTCTGAAACCTTTTAGGGGATTCCATCCATATTGCATACACGTCAGACACAGCTGTAGTAGTCCTGAGTGAATTTGATATATCTTATTTACCTACATTTCTCGGCAAAATTAGCTTAAAGAAAAGTATATTTCTAAAATATTTCGGAAATTACTTTCCCATTTCAAACTAACACCATTCAGAGCGTGTAGTACAAGTCCTAGATGTGCCTTTTGTGTGTTCCTCGCGGAATTATGGCAGCTCCACTAATATCTGGAGGTCATTTGGTGGAAACAAAAAAAACACAGATAATCTGCTGCCTTTCTGTCAAAATCCATCTGTACCGCGGACAAATGGCAGCCATCTTAAATTACACCTACAATGCAATGACTGATGTGGTTTATGGCCACGCCAGTATATTGTGTGTAACTGAAAAAACTAAGATAGACACCAAAAACATTAATCTGCTTCAATTCGGTCGAAAATGGTAGGCCCTAATAATTTTTGTTTGGAATAATGGCGGCATGTATGATTTTTACTACACTCCAAAGTCTATGTACACAGAGCACTGTGTAGCCTGTTCCAACCAGCCTAACGGCAGGCAGTGTAAAGTCTATGGTGCCTTCTGGTCCCACCATTATATCGGGCGTAAGCCTACCAAAAACCATAAGATGAAGATAGATACCAAAACCATGAATCTGCTGAACAATCCTGTCAAAAATGATGCCATCTTGAATTTGACCCACAATGCAATGGCCAGGGTGCTTTCTGGCCACACTACTATGTCGGGCGTGACTAAAGACCCTAAAATAAACATCAAAATCATGAATCTGCGTCCTTCCTATCGAAAATGATATCAATTTAATATTTCACCTTGGCCAAATGGCGGTCATCTTGGACAAGAAAACACTAAGATACACACAAAAATATTAATCTGCTTTATTTCTGTCGAAAATGGTAATAATTTTTGTTTGACCTTGGAATAATGGCGGCTTGTAAGAGTTTTACTAAACTCCAAAGTCTATGGTACCTTCTGGTATCACCACTATGTCGGGCGTATGCCTACCAAAAACCCTAAGATGAACATCAAAATCACGAATCAGCTTCAATTCTGTCTAAAATGATATAAAATAAAGATTTGACCTTGAACAAATAGCAACCACCTTGGATTTGACCCACAAGGCAATGTCTACATTGTCTAGGGTGCATTCTGCTTTCCCCACTGTGTCGGGCGTACCTAAAAACCTTAAGATAGATAAAAAACCACGAATCTGCTTCAATTCTGTCAAAAATGATGTAAATCAAAGGTTTGACCTTGAACAAATAGCGGCCATCTTGGATTTGACCCACGATGCAATGTCTAGGGTGCATTCTGGTCTCACCACTGTGTCGGGCGTGCCTAAAAACCCTAAATCTGCGTCCTTTCTATCGAAAATGATATCAATTTAATGTTTGACCTTTGCCAAATGTCGGCCATCTTGGAAAATGGCGGCCACCACTCTTAAGCTACTACTTTGAGACTGCTATCATAATTTTCTGTAATGTCTATAAATATACCTTTCAAATGATACCACATACGTTTGGCCACCTTGATTGGTACCCCTGTAGCTGACGGACTATTAAGGTTGAAGTCGTGATCGCACATATTACGTTATCGGATAATTAATAAATGAAATATCATGGATCACGCAACAGGCTGGCTAATTTGGTTTTGCCAGGTCGTATGACCGGCTGATCATCAAGTTGTAGAAATAACGGGTAATTAAGACAAATGTTCAACGTTTGTGCGCCCACGTTGAACTGATCTATGTTCAACTTCTGGTGCTAATAAAATTAAAAGCTTTCACGTTCATAAATTTATTACATTTCTTAGGTATCAAATTTCGTATGTATTTAAAATAAAATAAAATAAAATAAAAACATCGCCCAATTAACGATAGACATTGCAGCGACGTAAATTATTCTTGTTGTTATTAAAATGTGGTCAGAGTAAGCCTATGACACATATATGGCTGGGGAAAGTTTGAGGACAGTTGAAGTCGTGACTCCACCTTCCAAGTTCAACAGCTTACATCTGTGCTAGTCACCAGTCATGTTGCGACTCGCAGTCAGGAATATGATTCATATTCTACTCACTGAAGTGTGAAGTGCGTGAACCTTTATCAGCTAGTGGCATCCATGTCACATATTTTGAATAACATTATGAGGCTTGGAGCTTCAAGTGTGATATTATTACAAGTGGGTAGTTGATCAAATTGACTATGTTGTATTTACAATGAGGTAACAATAATTCACAGATTTCAGGAAAGAAAACTACACCAACACTTCTAGGTAATCAGAGGGTTAACCCTTAACACTTGACAAAATGAAAACTTTAAAGACCAAAGGGTTTTTTCAATTTGAAATCATCATAAATGTCTTAGTTAGCTCTTTCCGATTCATTTGAATACCTATGTTATGGGTCTACGGCCATTATAAACATCTGAATTCTTTCAGTGCGGGGATCGACTTTAGTCGTCAAAATCTGACGCCTACAGACGTCAGAATCTGACGGCTAAAGTCGATCCCCGCACTGAAAGGGTTAAACTGCTAGTCACGTTAATGGACGTTTTAAGCATTTTTATTTATTTGTCATTCACACAAGACATGGCCCAGTTTAGTCTATATGTGCACAAAGGTGGCTTAAAACCACATTCATTTTATTTCACTTCAAACAAGATAATCGAATGAAATACATAAATTTTGCTAGATTGGAATAACTTTTGATTGAAATTGTACTTATATAAGTAGTTTTCGTCCACCTGAAGTTGCGGGTTACTGCCAGAGACAACTTTAATTGTCGTCCACCTGAAGTTGCGGGTTACTGCCAGAGACAACTTTAATTGTCGTCCACCTGAAGTTGCGGGTTACCGCCTGAGACAACTTTAATTGTCGTCCACCTGAAGTTGCGGGTTACTGCCAGAGACAACTTTAATTGTCGTCCACCTGAAGTTGCGGGTTACTGCCAGAGACAACTTTAATTGTCGTCCACCTGAAGTTGCGGGTTACTGCCAGGGACAACTTTATTTGTCGTCCACCTGAATTTGCGGGTTACTGCCAGAGACAACTTTAATTGTCGTCCACCTGAAATTACTGGTTACTGCCAGAGAAAACTGTATTTGTCGTTCACCTGAATTTGCGGGTTACTGCCAGAGACAACTTTAATTGTCGTCCACCTGAAGTTGCGGGTTACTGCCAGAGACAACTTTAATTTTCGTCCACCTGAATTTGCGGGTTACTGCCAGAGACAACTATAATTGTCGTCCACCTGAAGTTGCGGGTTACTGCCAGAAACAGCTTTAATTTTCGTCCACCTAAATTTGCGGGTTACTGCCACAGACAACTTTAATTGTCGTTCACCTGAAGTTGCGGGTTACTGCCACAGACAACTTTAATTGTCGTTCACCTGAAGTTGCGGGTTACTGCCAGAGCCAACTTTAATTGTCGTCCACCTGAAGTTGCGGGTTACTGCCAGAGACAACTTTAATTGTCGTCCACCTGAAGTTGCGGGTTACTGCCAGAAACAACTTTAATTGTCGTTCACCTGAAGTTGCGGGTTACTGCCAGAAACAGCTTTAATTTTCGTCCACCTGAATTTGCGGGTTACTGCCAGAGACAACTTTAATTGTCGTCCACCTGAAGTTGCGGGTTACTGTCAGAAACAGCTTTAATTTTCGTCCACCTGAATTTGCGGGTTACTGCCAGAGACAACTGTATTTGTCGTCCACCTGAATTTGCGGGTTACTGCCAGAGACAACTTTAACTGTCGTCCACCTGAATTTGCGGGTTACTGCCAGAGACAACTTTAATTGTCGTCCACCTGAATTTGCGGGTTACTGCCAGAGACAACTTTAATTGTCGTCCACCTAAAGTTGCGGGTTACTGTCAGAAACAGCTTTAATTTTCGTCCACCTGAATTTGCAAGTTACTGCCAGAGACAACTGTATTTGTCGTCCACCTGAATTTGCGGGTTACTGCCAGAGACAACTTTAACTGTCGTCCACCTGAATTTGCGGGTTACTGCTAGAGACAACTTTAATTTTCGTCCACCTGAATTTGCGGGTTACTGCCTGAGACAACTTTATTTGTCGTCCACCTGAAGTTGTGGGTTACTGCCAGAAACAACTTTAATTGTCGTCCACCTGAAGTTGCGGGTTACTGCCAGAAACAATTTTAATTGTCGTCCACCTGAAGTTGCGGGTTACTGCCAGAAACAACTTTAATTGTCGTCCACCTGGAGTTGCGGGTTACTGCCAGAAACAGCTTTAATTGTCGTCCACCTGAAGTTGCGGGTTACTGCCAGAAACAGCTTTAATTGTCGTCCACCTGAAGTTACGGGTTACTGCCAGAAACAACTTTATTTGTCGTCCACCTGAAGTTGCGGGTTACTGCCAGAAACAACTTTAATTGTCGTCCACCTGAAGTTGTGGGTTACTGCCAGAAACAGCTTTAATTTTCGTCCACCTGAATTTGCGGGTTACTGCCAGAAACAGCTTTAATTGTCGTCCACCTGAAGTTGCGGGTTACTGCCAGAAACAGCTTTAATTGTCGTCCACCTGAAGTTACGGGTTACTGCCAGAAACAACTTTAATTGTCGTCCACCTGAAGTTGCGGGTTACTGCCAGGGACAACTTTAATTGTCGTCCACCTGAAGTTGCGGGTTACTGCCAGAGACAACTTTAATTTTCGTCCACCTGAAGTTGCGGGTTACTGCCAGGGACAACTTCAATTGTCGTCCACCTGAAGTTGCGGGTTACTGCCAGAGACAACTTTAATTGTCGTCCACCTGAAGTTACGGGTTACTGCCAGAGACAACTTTAATTGTCGTCCACCTGAAGTTGCGGGTTACTGCCAGAGACAACTTTAATTTTCGTCCACCTGAAGTTGCGGGTTACTGCCAGGGACAACTTTAATTGTCGTCCACCTGAAGTTGTGGGTTACTGCCAGAGACAACTTTAATTGTCGTCCACCTGAAGTTACGGGTTACTGCCAGAGACAACTTTAATTTTCGTCCACCTGAAGTTGTGGGTTACTGCCAGAGACAACTTTAATTGTCGTCCACCTGAAGTTACGGGTTACTGCCAGGGACAACTTTAATTGTCGTCCACCTGAAGTTGCGGGTTACTGCCAGGGACAACTTTATTTGTCGTCCACCTGAAGTTGCGGGTTACTGCCAGGGACAACTTTAATTGTCGTCCACCTGAAGTTGTGGGTTACTGCCAGAGACAACTTTAATTTTCGTCCACCTGAAGTTACGGGTTACTGCCAGAGACAACTTTAATTGTCGTCCACCTGAAGTTGCGGGTTACTGCCAGAGACAACTTTAATTGTCGTCCACCTGAAGATACGGGTTACTGCCAGGGACAACTTTAATTGTCGTCCACCTGAAGTTGCGGGTTACTGCCAGGGACAACTTTAATTGTCGTCCACCTGAAGTTGCGGGTTACTGCCAGGGACAACTTTAATTGTCGTCCACCTGAAGTTGTGGGTTACTGCCAGAGACAACTTTAATTGTCGTCCACCTGAAGTTACGGGTTACTGCCAGAGACAACTTTAATTGTCGTCCACCTGAAGTTGCGGGTTACTGCCAGAGACAACTTTAATTTTCGTCCACCTGAAGTTGCGGGTTACTGCCAGGGACAACTTTAATTGTCGTCCACCTGAAGTTGTGGGTTACTGCCAGAAACAACTTTAATTGTCGTCCACCTGAAGTTGCGGGTTACTGCCAGAGACAACTTTAATTTTCGTCCACCTGAAGTTGCGGGTTACTGCCAGGGACAACTTCAATTGTCGTCCACCTGAAGTTGCGGGTTACTGCCAGAGACAACTTTAATTGTCGTCCACCTGAAGTTACGGGTTACTGCCAGAGACAACTTTAATTGTCGTCCACCTCAAGTTGCGGGTTACTGCTAGAAACAGCTTTAATTGTCGTCCACCTGAAGTTACGGGTTACTGCCAGAAACAGCTTTAATTGTCGTCCACCTGAAGTTGCGGGTTACTGCCAGAAACAATTTTAATTGTCGTCCACCTGAAGTTGCGGGTTACTGCCAGAAACAACTTTAATTGTCGTCCACCTGAAGTTGCGGGTTACTGCTAGAAACAGCTTTAATTGTCGTCCACCTGAAGTTGCGGGTTACTGCCAGAAACAGCTTTAATTGTCGTCCACCTGAAGTTACGGGTTACTGCCAGAAACAGCTTTAATTGTCGTCCACCTGAAGTTGCGGGTTACTGCCAGAAACAACTTTAATTGTCGTCCACCTGAAGTTGCGGGTTACTGCCAGGGACAACTTTAATTGTCGTCCACCTGAAGTTGCGGGTTACTGCCAGAAACAACTTTAATTGTCGTCCACCTGAAGTTACGGGTTACTGCCAGGGACAACTTTAATTGTCGTCCAACTGAAGTTGCGGGTTACTGCCAGGGACAACTTTAATTGTCGTCCACCTGAAGTTGCGGGTTACTGCCAGGGACAACTTTAATTGTCGTCCACCTGAAGTTGCGGGTTACTGCCAGAGACAACTTTAATTTTCGTCCACCTGAAGTTGCGGGTTACTGCCAGGGACAACTTTAATTGTCGTCCACCTGAAGTTGCGGGTTACTGCCAGGGACAACTTTAATTGTCGTCCACCTGAAGTTGCGGGTTACTGCCAGGGACAACTTTAATTGTCGTCCACCTGAAGTTGCGGGTTACTGCCAGGGACAACTTTAATTGTCGTCCACCTGAAGTTGCGGGTTACTGCCAGGGACAACTTTAATTGTCGTCCACCTGAAGTTGCGGGTTACTGCCAGGGACAACTTTAATTGTCGTCCACCTGAAGTTACGGGTTACTGCCAGGGACAACTTTAATTGTCGTCCACCTGAAGTTGCGGGTTACTGCCAGGGACAACTTTAATTGTCGTCCACCTGAAGTTGCGGGTTACTGCCAGGGACAACTTCAATTGTCGTCCACCTGAAGTTGCGGGTTACTGCCAGAGACAACTTTAATTGTCGTCCACCTGAAGTTACGGGTTACTGCCAGAGATAACTTTAATTGTCGTCCACCTCAAGTTGCGGGTTACTGCTAGAAACAGCTTTAATTGTCGTCCACCTGAAGTTACGGGTTACTGCCAGAAACAGCTTTAATTGTCGTCCACCTGAAGTTGCGGGTTACTGCCAGAAACAATTCTAATTGTCGTCCACCTGAAGTTGCGGGTTACTGCCAGAAACAACTTTAATTGTCGTCCACCTGAAGTTGCGGGTTACTGCCAGAAACAGCTTTAATTGTCGTCCACCTGAAGTTGCGGGTTACTGCCAGAAACAGCTTTAATTGTCGTCCACCTGAAGTTACGGGTTACTGCCAGAAACAGCTTTAATTGTCGTCCATCTGAAGTTGCGGGTTACTGCCAGATACAACTTTAATTGTCGTCCACCTGAAGTTGCGGGTTACTGCCAGAGACAACTTTAATTTTCGTCCACCTGAAGTTGCGGGTTACTGCCAGGGACAACTTCAATTGTCGTCCACCTGAAGTTACGGGTTACTGCCAGGGACAACTTTAATTGTCGTCCACCTGAAGTTGCGGGTTACTGCCAGGGACAACTTTAATTGTCGTCCACCTGAAGTTGCGGGTTACTGCCAGAGACAACTTTAATTTTCGTCCACCTGAAGTTGCGGGTTACTGCCAGGGACAACTTCAATTGTCGTCCACCCGAAGTTGCGGGTTACTGCCAGAGACAACTTTAATTGTCGTCCACCTGAAGTTGCGGGTTACTGCCAGGGACAACTTTAATTGTCGTCCACCTGAAGTTGCGGGTTACTGCCAGAGACAACTTTAATTTTCGTCCACCTGAAGTTGCGGGTTACTGCCAGGGACAACTTCAATTGTCGTCCACCTGAAGTTGCGGGTTACTGCCTAAGACAACTTTAATTGTCGTCCACCTGAAGTTACGGGTTACTGCCAGAGACAACTTTAATTGTCGTCCACCTGAAGTTGCGGGTTACTGCCAGGGACAACTTTAATTGTCGTCCACCTGAAATTGCGGGTTACTGCCAGAGACAACTTTAATTGTCGTCCACCTGAAGTTGCGGGTTACTGCCAGAAACAGCTTTAATTTTCGTCCACCTGAATTTGCGGGTTACTGCCAGAGACAACTTTAATTGTCGTCCACCTGAAGTTGCGGGTTACTGCTAGAAACAGCTTTAATTTTCGTCCACCTGAATTTGCGGGTTACTGCCAGAGACAGCTTTAATTTTCGTCCACCTGAATTTGCGGGTTACTGCCAGAGACAACTGTATTTGTCGTCCACCTGAATTTGCGGGTTACTGCCAGAGACAACTTTAATTGTCGTCCACCTGAATTTGCGGGTTACTGCCTGAGACAACTTTATTTGTCGTCCACCTGAAGTTGTGGGTTACTGCCAGAAACAACTTTAATTGTCGTCCACCTGAAGTTGCGGGTTACTGCCAGAAACAATTTTAATTGTCGTCCACCTGAAGTTGCGGGTTACTGCCAGAAACAACTTTAATTGTCGTCCACCTGACGTTGCGGGTTACTGCCAGAAACAGCTTTAATTGTCGTCCACCTGAAGTTGCGGGTTACTGCCAGAAACAGCTTTAATTGTCGTCCACCTGAAGTTACGGGTTACTGCCAGAAACAACTTTAATTGTCGTCCACCTGAAGTTGCGGGTTACTGCCAGAAACAACTTTAATTGTCGTCCACCTGAAGTTGCGGGTTACTGCCAGAAACAGCTTTAATTTTCGTCCACCTGAATTTGCGGGTTACTGCCAGGGACAACTTTAATTGTCGTCCACCTGAAGTTGCGGGTTACTGCCAGAGACAACTTTAATTGTCGTCCACCTGAAATTGCGGGTTACTGCCAGAAACAGCTTTAATTTTCGTCCACCTGAAGTTGCGGGTTACTGCCAGGGACGACTTTAATTGTCGCCCACCTGAAGTTGCGGGTTACTGCCAGGGACAACTTTAATTGTCGTCCACTTGAAGTTGCGGGTTACTGCCAGAGACAACTTTAATTTTCGTCCACCTGAAGTTGCGGGTTACTGCCAGAGACAACTTTAATTTTCGTCCACCTGAAGTTGCGGGTTACTGCCAGAGACAACTTTAATTGTCGTCCACCTGAAGTTGCGGGCTTCTGCCAGGGACAACTTTAATTGTCGTCCACCTGAAGTTGCGGGTTACTGCCAGAGACAACTTTAATTTTCGTCCACCTGAAGTTGCGGGTTACTGCCAGGGACAACTTCAATTGTCGTCCACCTGAAGTTGCGGGTTACTGCCAGAGACAACTTTAATTGTCGTCCACCTGAAGTTGCGGGTTACTGCCAGGGACAACTTTAATTGTCGTCCACCTGAAGTTGCGGGTTACTGCCAGAGACAACTTTAATTTTCGTCCACCTGAAGTTGCGGGTTACTGCCAGGGACAACTTCAATTGTCGTCCACCTGAAGATGCGGGTTACTGCCAGAGACAACTTCAATTGTCGTCCACCTGAAGTTACAGGTTACTGCCAGAGACAACTTTAATTGTCGTCCACCTGAAGTTGCGGGTTACTGCCAGGGACAACTTCAATTGTCGTCCACCTGAAGATGCGGGTTACTGCCAGAGACAACTTTAATTGTCGTCCACCTGAAGTTACGGGTTGCTGCCAGAGACAACTTTAATTGTCGTCCACCTGAAGTTGCGGGTTACTGCTAGAAACAACTTTAATTGTCGTCCACCTGAAGTTGCGGGTTACTGCCAGAAACAATTTTAATTGTCGTCCACCTGAAGTTGCGGGTTACTACCAGAAACAACTTTAATTGTCGTCCACCTGAAGTTGCGGGTTACTGCCAGAAACAGCTTTAATTGTCGTCCACCTGAAGTTGCGGGTTACTGCCAGAAACAGCTTTAATTGTCGTCCACCTGAAGTTACGGGTTACTGCCAGAAACAGCTTTAATTGTCGTCCACCTGAAGTTGCGGGTTACTGCCAGAAGCAACTTTAATTGTCGTCCACCTGAAGTTGCGGGTTACTGCCAGAAACAGCTTTAATTTTCGTCCACCTGAATTTGCGGGCTACTGCAAGGGACAACTTTAATTGTCGTCCACCTGAAGTGGCGGGTTACCGCCAGAGACAACTTTAATTGTCGTCCACCTGAAGTTACGGGTTACTGCCAGGGACAACTTTAATTGTCGTCCACCTGAAGTTGCGGGTTACTGCCAGGGACAACTTTAATTGTCGTCCACCTGAAGTTGCGGGTTACTGCCAGAGACAACTTTAATTGTCGTCCACCTGAAGTTGCGGGTTACTGCCAGAGACAACTTTAATTGTCGTCCACCTGAAGTTGCGGGTTACTGCCAGGGACAACTTTAATTGTCGTCCACCTGAAGTTGCGGGTTACTGCCAGAGACAACTTTAATTGTCGTCCACCTGAAGTTGCGGGTTACTGCCAGAGACAACTTTAATTGTCGTCCACCTGAAGTTGCGGGTTACTGCCAGGGACAACTTTAATTGTCGTCCACCTGAAGTTGCGGGTTACTGCCAGAAACAACTTTAATTGTCGTTCACCTGAAGTTGCGGGTTACTGCCAGAAACAGCTTTAATTTTCGTCCAACTGAATTTGCGGGTTACTGCCAGAGACAACTTTAATTGTCGTCCACCTGAAGTTGCGGGTTACTGCTAGAAACAGCTTTAATTTTCGTCCACCTGAATTTGCGGGTTACTGCCAGAGACAACTGTATTTGTCGTCCACCTGAATTTGCGGGTTACTGCCAGAGACAACTTTAACTGTCGTCCACCTGAATTTGCGGGTTACTGCCAGAGACAACTTTAATTGTCGTCCACCTGAATTTGCGGGTTACTGCCTGAGACAACTTTATTTGTCGTCCACCTGAAGTTGTGGGTTACTGCCAGAAACAACTTTAATTGTCGTCCACCTGAAGTTGCGGGTTACTGCCAGAAACAATTTTAATTGTCGTCCACCTGAAGTTGCGGGTTACTGCCAGAAACAACTTTAATTGTCGTCCACCTGAAGTTGCGGGTTACTGCCAGAAACAGCTTTAATTGTCGTCCACCTGAAGTTGCGGGTTACTGCCAGAAACAGCTTTAATTGTCGTCCACCTGAAGTTACGGGTTACTGCCAGAAACAATTTTAATTGTCGTCCACCTGAAGTTGCGGGTTACTGCCAGAAACAACTTTAATTGTCGTCCACCTGAAGTTGCGGGTTACTGCCAGAAACAGCTTTAATTTTCGTCCACCTGAATTTGCGGGTTACTGCCAGGGACAACATTAATTGTCGTCCACCTGAAGTTGCGGGTTACTGCCAGAGACAACTTTAATTGTCGTCCACCTGAAGTTACGGGTTACTGCCAGGGACAACTTTAGTTGTCGTCCACCTGAAGTTGCGGGTTACTGCCAGGGACAACTTTAATTGTCGTCCACCTGAAGTTGCGGGTTACTGCCAGAGACAACTTTAATTTTCGTCCACCTGAAGTTGCGGGTTACTGCCAGGGACAACTTCAATTGTCGTCCACCTGAAGTTGCGGGTTACTGCCAGAGACAACTTTAATTGTCGTCCACCTGAAGTTGCGGGTTACTGCCAGGGACAACTTTAATTGTCGTCCACCTGAAGTTGCGGGTTACTGCCAGAGACAACTTTAATTTTCGTCCACCTGAAGTTGCGGGTTACTGCCAGGGACAACTTCAATTGTCGTCCACCTGAAGTTGCGGGTTACTGCCAGAGACAACTTTAATTGTCGTCCACCTAAAGTTACGGGTTACTGCCAGAGACAACTTTAATTGTCGTCCACATGAAGTTGCGGGTTACTGCTAGAAACAACTTTAATTGTCGTCCACCTGAAGTTGCGGGTTACTGCCAAAAACAATTTTAATTGTCGTCCACCTGAAGTTGCGGGTTACTGCCAGAAACAACTTTAATTGTCGTCCACCTGAAGTTGCGGGTTACTGCCAGAAATAGCTTTAATTGTCGTCCACCTGAAGTTGCGGGTTACTGCCAGAAACAGCTTTAATTGTCGTCCACCTGAAGTTACGGGTTACTGCCAGAAACAACTTTAATTGTCGTCCACCTGAAGTTGCGGGTTACTGCCAGAAACAACTTTAATTGTCGTCCACCTGAAGTTGCGGGTTACTGCCAGAAACAGCTTTAATTTTCGTCCACCTGAATTTGCGGGCTACTGCCAGAGACAACTTTAATTGTCGTCCACCTGAAGTTGCGGGTTACTGCCAGAAACAGCTTTAATTTTCGTCCACCTGAATTTGCGGGCTACTGCCAGAGACAGCTTTAATTGTCGTCCACCTGAAGTTGCGGGTTACTGCCAGAAACAGCTTTAATTGTCGTCCACCTGAAGTTACGGGTTACTGCCAGAAACAACTTTAATTGTCGTCCACCTGAAGTTGCGGGTTACTGCCAGAAACAACTTTAATTGTCGTCCACCTGAAGTTGCGGGTTACTGCCAGGGACAACTTTAATTGTCGTCCACCTGAAGTTGCGGGTTACTGCCAGGGACAACTTTAATTGTCGTCCACCTGAAGTTGTGGGTTACTGCCAGGGACAACTTTAATTGTCGTCCACCTGAAGTTACGGGTTACTGCCAGAGACAACTTTAATTGTCGTCCACCTGAAGTTGCGGGTTACTGCCAGGGACAACTTTAATTGTCGTCCACTTGAAGTTGCGGGTTACTGCCAGAGACAACTTTAATTGTCGTCCACCTGAAGTTACGGGTTACTGCCAGGGACAACTTTAATTGTCGTCCACCTGAAGTTGCGGGTTACTGCCAGGGACAACTTTAATTGTCGTCCACCTGAAGTAGCGGGTTACTGCCAGGGACAACTTTAATTGTCGTCCACCTGAAGTTGCGGGTTACTGCCAGAGACAACTTTAATTTTCGTCCACCTGAAGTTGCGGGTTACTGCCAGGGACAACTTCAATTGTCGTCCACCTGAAGTTGCGGGTTACTGCCAGAGACAACTTTAATTGTCGTCCACCTGAAGTTGCGGGTTACTGCCAGGGACAACTTTAATTGTCGTCCACCTGAAGTTGCGGGTTACTGCCAGAGACAACTTTAATTGTCGTCCACCTGAAGTTGCGGGTTACTGCCAGAGACAACTTTAATTGTCGTCCACCTGAAGTTACGGGTTACTGCCACAGAAAACTTTAATTGTCGTCCACCTGAAGTTGCGGGTTACAGCTAGAAACAACTTTAATTGTCGTCCACCTGAAGTTGCGGGTTACTGCCAGAAACATCTTTAATTGTCGTCCACCTGAAGTTGCGGGTTACTGCCAGAAACAGCTTTAATTGTCGTCCACCTGAAGTTGCGGGTTACTGCCAGAGACAACTTTAATTGTCGTCTACCTGAAGTTGCGGGTTACTGCTAGAAACAACTTAATTTGTCGTCCACCTGAAGTTGCGGGCTACTGCCAGAAACAGCTTTAATTGTCGTCCACCTGAAGTTGCGGGTTACTGCCAGAGACAACTTTAATTGTCGTCCACCTGAAGTTGCGGGTTACTGCCAGAAACAACTTTAATTGTCGTCCACCTAAAGTTGCGGGTTACTGCCAGAAACAGCTTCAATTGTCGTCCACCTGAAGTTGCGGGTTACTGCCAGAAGCAACTTTAATTGTCGTCCACCTGAAGTTGCGGGTTACTGCCAGAAACAGCTTTAATTTTCGTCCACCTGAATTTGCGGGTTACTGCCAGAGACAACTTTAATTGTCGTCCACCGGAAGTTGCGGGTTACTGCCAGAGACAACTTTAATTGTCGTCAACCTGAAGTTGCGGGTTACTGCCAGAAACAGCTTTAATTTTCGTCCACCTGAATTTGCGGGTTACTGCCAGAGACAACTTTAATTGTCCTCCACCTGAAGTTACGGGTTACTGCCAGAGACAACTTTAATTGTCGTCCACCTGAAGTTGTGGGTTACTGCCAGAAACAACTTTAATTGTCGTCCACCTGAAGTTGCGGGTTACTGCCAGAAACAACTTTAATTTTCGTCCACCTGAAGTTGTGGGCTACTGCCAGAAACAACTTTAATTGTCGTTCACCTGAAGTTGCGGGTTACTGCCAGAAACAACTTTAATTGTCGTTCACCTGAAGTTGCGGGCTACTGCCAGAAACAACTTTAATTGTCGTTCACCTGAAGTTACGGGTTACTGCCAGGGACAACTTTAATTGTCGTTCACCTGAAGTTACGGGTTACTGCCAGAGACAACTTTAATTGTCGTCCACCTAAAGTTGCGGGCTACTGCCAGATACAACTTTAATTGTCGTCCACCTGAATTTGCGGGTTACTGCCAGAAACAACTTTAATTGTCGTCCACCTGAAGTTGTGGGTTACTGCCAGAAACAACTTTAATTGTCGTCCACCTGAAGTTGTGGGTTACTGCCAGAAACAACTTTAATTGTCGTCCACCTGAAGTTGCG
This sequence comes from Flabesymbios commensalis, assembly GCA_964017125.1. NCBI lineage: Eukaryota > Metazoa > Annelida > Polychaeta > Terebellida > Flabelligeridae > Flabesymbios > Flabesymbios commensalis. Next base: position 42,295,155 of record OZ024906.1, read on the forward strand.
GGTTACTGCCAGAGACAACTTTAATTGTCGTCCACCTGAAGTGGCGGGTTACTGCCAGAGACAACTTTAATTGTCGTCCACCTAAAGTTGCGGGCTACTGCCAGATACAACTTTAATTGTCGTCCACCTGAATTTGCGGGTTACTGCCAGAAACAACTTTAATTGTCGTCCACCTGAAGTTGTGGGTTACTGCCAGAAACAACTTTAATTGTCGTCCACCTGAAGTTGCGGGTTACTGCCTGAGACAACTTTAATTGTCGTCCACCTGAAGTTGTGGGTTACTGCCAGAGACAACTTTAATTGTCGTCCACCTGGAGTTGCGGGTTACTGCCAGAAACAACTTTAATTGTCGTCCACCTGAAGTTGCGGGTTACTGCCAGAAACAACTTTAATTTTCGTGCACCTGAAGTTGTGGGTTACTGCCAGAAACAACTTTAATTGTCGTTCACCTGAAGTTGCGGGTTACTGCCAGAAACAACTTTAATTGTCGTTCACCTGAAGTTGCGGGTTACTGCCAGGGACAACTTTAATTGTCGTTCACCTGAAGTTGCGGGTTACTGCCAGAGACAACCTTAATTGTCGTCCACCTAAAGTTGCGGGTTACTGCCAGATACAACTTTAATTGTCGTCCACCTGAATTTGCGGGTTACTGCCAGAAACAACTTTAATTGTCGTCCACCTGAAGTTGTGGGTTACTGCCAGAAACAACTTTAATTGTCGTCCACCTGAAGTTGCGGGTTACTGCCAGAGACAACTTTGATTGTCGTCCACCTGAAGTTGCGGGTTACTGCCAGAGACAACTTTATTTGTCGTCCACCTGAAGTTGTGGGTTACTGCCAGAAACAACTTTATTTGTCGTCCACCTGAAGTTGTGGGTTACTGCCAGAAACAACTTTAATTGTCGTCCACCTGAAGTTGTGGGTTACTGCCAGAAACAACTTTAATTGTCGTCCACCTGAAGTTGTGGGTTACTGCCAGAAACAACTTTAATTGTCGTCCACCTGAAGTTGCGGGTTACTGCCAGAAACAACTTTAATTGTCGTCCACCTGAAGTTGCGGGTTACTGCCAGAAACAACTTTAATTGTCGTCCACCTGAAGTTGCGGGTTACTGCCAGGGACAACTGTATTTAACGTCCACCTGAATTTGCGGGTTACTGCCAGAAACAGCTTTAATTGTCGTTCACCTGAAGTTGCGGGTTACTGCCAGAAACAACTTTAATTGTCGTTCACCTGAAGTTGCGGGTTACTGCCAGAAACAACTTTAATTGTCGTTCACCTGAATTTGCGGGTTACTGCCAGAAAAAACTTTAATTGTCGTTCACCTGAAGTTGCGGGTTACTGCCAGAAACAACTTTAATTGTCGTTCACCTGAAGTTGCGGGTTACTGCCAGCAACAACTTTAATTGTCGTTCATCTGAAGTTGCGGGTTACTGCCAGAAACAACTTTAATTGTCGTTCACCTGAAGTTGCGGGTTACTGCCAGAAACAACTTTAATTGTCGTTCACCTGAAGTTGCGGGTTACTGCCAGAAACAACTTTAATTGTCGTTCACCTGAAGTTGCGGGTGACTGCCAGAAACAACTTTAATTGTCGTTCACCTGAAGTTGCGGGTTACTGCCAGAAACAACTTTAATTGTCGTCCATCTGAAGTTGCGGGTTACTGCCAGAGACAACTTTAATTGTCGTCCACCTGAAGTTGTGGGTTACTGCCAGAGACAATTTTAATTCTCGTTCACCTGAAGTTGCGGGTTACTGCCAGAAACAACTTTAATTGTCGTTCACCTGAAGTTGCGGGTTACTGCCAGAAACAACTTTAACTGTCGTCCACCTGAATTTGCGGGTTACTGCCAGAGACAACTTTAATTGTCGTCCACCTGAAGTTGCGGGTTATACTGCCAGAGACAACTTTATTTGTCGTCCACCTGAAGTTGTGGGTTACTGCCAGAAACAACTTCAATTGTCGTTCACCTGAAGTTGCGGGTTACTGCCAGAAACAACTTTAATTGTCGTTCACCTGAAGTTGCGGGTTACTGCCAGAGACAACTTTAATTTTCGTCAACCTGAATTTGCGGGTTACTGCCAGGGACAACTTTAATTGTCGTCCACCTGGAGTTGTGGGTTACTGCCAGAAACAACTTTAATTGTCGTTCACCTGAAGTTGCGGGTTACTGCCAGAAACAACTTTAACTGTCGTCCACCTGAATTTGCGGGTTACTGCCAGAGAAAACTTTAATTGTCGTCCACCTGAAGTTGCGGGTTACTGCCAGAGACAACTTTATTTGTCGTCCACCTGAAGTTGTGGGTTACTGCCAGAAACAACTTTAATTGTCGTCCACCTGAAGTTGTGGGTTACTGCCAGAAACAACTTTAATTGTCGTCCACCTGAAGTTGCGGGTTACTGCCAGGGACAACTTTATTTGTCGTCCACCAGAATTTGCGGGTTACTGCCAGAGACAACTTTATTTGTCGTCCACCTGAAGTTGTGGGTTACTGCCAGATACAACTTTAATTGTCGTCCACCTGAAGTTACGGGCTACTGCCAGAGACAACTTTAATTGTCGTCCACCTGAAGTTGTGGGTTACTGCGAGAAACAACTTTAATTGTCGTCCACCTGAAGTTGCGGGTTACTGCCAGGGACAACTGTATTTGTCGTCCACCTGAAGTTGTGGGTTACTGCCAGAAACAACTTTAATTGTCGTCCACCTGAAGTTGCGGGTTACTGCCAGAAACAACTTTAATTTTCGTCCACCTGAATTTGCGGGCTACTGCCAGGGACAACTTTAATTGTCGTCCACCTGAAGTTGTGGGTTACTGCCAGAGACAACTTTAATTGTCGTCCACCTGAAGTTGTGGGTTACTGCCAGAAACAACTTTAATTGTCGTCCACCTGAATTTGCGGGTTACTGCCAGAGACAACTTTATTTGTCGTCCACCTGAAGTTGTGGGTTACTGCCAGAAACAACTTTAATTGTTGTCCACCTGAAGTTGCGGGTTACTGCCAGAAACAACTTTAATTGTTTTCCACCTGAAGTTGCGGGTTACTGCCAGAAACAGCTTTAATTGTCGTCCACCTGGAGTTGCGGGTTACTGCCAGATACAACTTTAATTGTCGTCCACCTGATGTTGTGGGTTACTGCCAGAAACAACTTTAATTGTCGTTCACCTGAAGTTGCGGGTTACTGCCAGAAACAACTTTAATTGTCGTCCACCTGAAGTTGCGGGTTACTGCCAGAGACAACTTTAATTTTCGTCCACCTGAAGTTGTGGGTTACTGCCAGAAACAACTTTAATTGTTGTCCACCTGAAGTTGCGGGTTACTGCCAGAAACAGTTTTAATTGTCGTCCACCTGGAGTTGCGGGTTACTGCCAGATACAACTTTAATTGTCGTCCACCTGAAGTTGTGGGTTACTGCCAGAAACAACTTTAATTGTCGTTCACCTGAAGTTGCGGGTTACTGCCAGAAACAACTTTAATTGTCGTTCACCTGAAGTTGTGGGTTACTGCCAGAAACAACTTTAATTGTCGTCCACCTGAAGTTGCGGGTTACTGCCAGAGACAACTTTAATTGTCGTCCACCTGAAGTTGTGGGTTACTGCCAGAAACAACTTTAATTGTCGTCCACCTGAATTTGCGGGTTACTGCCAGAAACAACTTTAATTGTCGTTCACCTGAAGTTGTGGGTTACTGCCAGAAACAACTTTAATTGTCGTTCACCTGAAGTTGCGGGTTACTGCCAGAGACAACTTTAATTGTCGTCCACCTGAAGTTGTGGGTTACTGCCAGAAACAACTTTAATTGTCGTCCACCTGAATTTGCGGGTTACTGCCAGAGACAACTTTATTTGTCGTCCACCTGAAGTTGTGGGTTACTGCCAGAAACACCTTTAATTGTCGTCCACCTGAAGTTGTGGGTTACTGCCAGAAACAACTTTAGTAGTCGTTCACCTGAAGTTGTGGGTTACTGCCAGAAACAACTTCAATTGTCGTTCACCTGAAGTTGCGGGTTACTGCCAGAAACAACTTTAATTGTCGTCCACCTGAAGTTGCGGGTTACTGCCAGAGACAACTTTAATTGTCGTCCACCTGAAGTTGTGGGTTACTGCCAGAAACAACTTTAATTGTCGTCCACCTGAATTTGCGGGTTACTGCCAGAGACAACTTTATTTGTCGTCCACCTGAAGTTGTGGGTTACTGCCAGAAACAACTTTAATTTTCGTCCACCTGAATTTGCGGGTTACTGCCAGAAACAACTTTAATTGTCGTCCACCTGAATTTGCGGGTTACTGCCAGAGACAACTTTAATTGTCGTCCACCTGAAGTTGCGGGTTACTGCCAGAGACAACTTTAATTGTCGTCCACCTGAAGTTGCGGGTTACTGCCAGAGACAACTTTAATTGTCGTCCACCTGAAGTTGCGGGTTACTGCCAGAAACAGCTTTAATTTTCGTCCACCTGAATTTGCGGGTTACTGCCAGAGACAACTTTAATTGTCGTCCACCTGAAGTTGCGGGTTACTGCCAGAAACAGCTTTAATTTTCGTCCACCTGAATTTGCGGGTTACTGGCAGAGACAACTTTAATTGTCGTCCACCTGAAGTTGTGGGTTACTGACAGAGACAACTTTAATTTTCGTCCACCTGAAGTTGTGGGTTACTGCCAGAGACAACTTTAATTGGCGTCCACCTGAAGTTGTGGGTTACTGCCAGAGACAACTTTAATTGTCGTCCACCTGAAGTTGTGAGTTACCGCTTGAGACAACTTTAATTGTCGTCCACCTGAAGTTGCGGGCTACTGCCAGAAGCAGCTTTAATTGTCGTCCACCTGAAGTTGCGGGTTACCGCCAGAAACAACTTTAATTGTCGTCCACCTGAAGTTGCGGGTTACTGCCAGAAACAACTTTAATTGTCGTCCACCTGAAGTTGCGGGTTACTGCCAGAGACAACTTTAATTGTCGTCCACCTGAAGTTGTGGGTTACTGCCAGAAACAACTTTAATTGTCGTCCACCTGAATTTGCGGGTTACTGCCAGAGACAACTTTATTTGTCGTCCACCTGAAGTTGTGGGTTACTGCCAGAAACAACTTTAATTGTCGTCCACCTGAATTTGCGGGTTACTGCCAGAAACAACTTTAATTGTCGTCCACCTGAATTTGCGGGTTACTGCCAGAGACAACTTTAATTGTCGTCCACCTGAAGTTGCGGGTTACTGCCAGAGACAACTTTAATTGTCGTCCACCTGAAGTTGCGGGTTACTGCCAGAGACAACTTTAATTGTCGTCCACCTGAAGTTGCGGGTTACTGCCAGAAACAGCTTTAATTTTCGTCCACCTGAATTTGCGGGTTACTGCCAGAGACAACTTTAATTGTCGTCCACCTGAAGTTGCGGGTTACTGCCAGAAACAGCTTTAATTTTCGTCCACCTGAATTTGCGGGTTACTGCCAGAGACAACTTTAATTGTCGTCCACCTGAAGTTGTGGGTTACTGACAGAGACAACTTTAATTTTCGTCCACCTGAAGTTGTGGGTTACTGCCAGAGACAACTTTAATTGGCGTCCACCTGAAGTTGTGGGTTACTGCCAGAGACAACTTTAATTGTCGTCCACCTGAAGTTGTGGGTTACCGCCTGAGACAACTTTAATTGTCGTCCACCTGAAGTTGCGGGTTACTGCCAGAAGCAGCTTTAATTGTCGTCCACCTGGAGTTGCGGGTTACTGCCAGAAACAACTTTAATTGTCGTCCACCAGAAGTTGCGGGTTACCGCCTGAGACAACTTTAATTGTCGTCCACCTGAAGTTGCGGGTTACTGCCAGAGACAACTTTAATTGTTGTCCACCTTAAGTTGCGGGTTACTGCCAGAGACAACTTTAATTGTCGTCCACCTGAAGTTGCGGGTTACTGCCAGGGACAACTTTATTTGTCGTCCACCTGAAGTTGCGGGTTACCGCCAGAAACAACTTTAATTGTCGTCCACCTGAAGTTGTGGGTTACTGCCAGAGACAACTTTAATTGTCGTCCACCTGAAGTTGCGGGTTACTGCCAGAAACAACTTTAATTGTCGTCCACCTGAAGTTGCGGGTTACTGCCAGAGACAACTTTAATTGTCGTCCACCTGAAGTTGCGGGTTACTGCCAGTGACAACTTTAATTGTCGTCCACCTGAAGTGGTGGGTTACCGCCTGAGACAACTTTAATTGTCGTCCACCTGAAGTTGTGGGTTACTGCCAGAAACAACTTTAATTGTCGTCCACCTGAAGTTGCGGGTTACTGCCAGAGACAACTTTAATTGTCGTCCACCTGAAGTTGCGGGTTACTGCCAGAAACAGCTTTAATTGTCGTCCACCTGGAGTTGCGGGTTACTGCCAAACACAACTTTAATTGTCGTCCACCTGAAGTTGTGGGTTACCGCCTGAGACAACTTTAATTTTCATCCACCTGAATTTGCGGGTTACTGCCAGAAACAACTTTAATTGTCGTCCACCTGAAGTTGCGGGTTACTGCCAGAGACAACTTTAACTGTCGTCCACCTGAAGTTGCGGGTTACTGCCAGAAACAGCTTTAATTGTCGTCCACCTGGAGTTGCGGGTTACTGCCAGAAACAACTTTAATTGTCGTCCACCTGAAGTTGCGGGTTACTGCCAGATACAACTTTATTTGTCGTCCACCTGAAGTTGCAGGTTACCGCCAGAGACGACTTTAATTTTTTCCACCTGAAGATCATCCCCAGCATTTAATCGATTGTTTGTTGGCCCGAAAGACACCTCTGCTGAAAGTTTAATGCAAATCCGTTCATTAATTAATCAGGGGGACAGACAAACCAACAAGACCAAAAACATAACCCTCTGGCGTAGGTAACAAAACCTGTATTTCATGAGAGTAAACCCAATGCGCATTTGTCCATCTTCTTTGGGGCCTCAAACATTTAAATATACAAAATACATAGAATAATAAAATCAATAGGCCTACAGTATAATCAGAAAAAAGTATTTACAACATTCATATGTGTGTAAAAGCAATAATGACAAAATTAAGAAAACTAAGATCATAATAGTTACTTAACAATATAAATTATGCTATACTGCTATGATCATATAGGCCTATACATGTACATACATCAGTTAATCACTTACAATTATCTATATTTATTTTCCTCTAAAGCTTTTGGAATATACATTTGTTTAAATTTCATAAATGTAACTGAATCTTTTATGTTTTCTGGTAAGGCGTTCCAAATAAGTACGCCTGTATATGAAAATGATATATGATGAGTTTGGGGAAAGAATATTTTTTGATTAGCTGAACATAGTCTGTATATATTGGGGCGCATTATCAGTAACTGCTTTATATACACGACTGGCCTGTGTAAATTGTACTATTTCATCAAAAGGTAACCAGTTTAGCTGTTGAAACATCAGTTTACTTGGGATGAGCGGAGGTGCATCTAATAATGTTGCTTTCTTTTGAACAAATACCCTAAACTGAGGTACACTATTCAATGAGTGGTTTGAAACATTTAATTGTGGTTTCTAATGGCAGGTAACGATATTTTCTTATTTTTCCAAGGAGGAATAATCGGTAGGAGGTACACTTTTTTTAGTCCGAAATGACGCTTCATTGATCGTTTAGCGTCAGAGCTTGATCCATCAGCTTATGTTGTGTTTTTTTCATGAGCAACGTATTGTAATCGATATTCTCCAACATGAACTGAGGTTTCTGTCAAAATTTCATGAATTTGTTAGGTCCAATTGATTGCTTGGTCAAGGTTAAATCATAATGTCGTAAACACGACTGAACGCAGTGGATAATCTATACCATAAGTTGTTCATTTCAAGCTTGTTCACATAGCTTACTTGCATACATAACCGTTTACGAATACATGTATAAAATACCCAAAGCACAGGACCGTCTATTGTTCTGCTTGCTTATATATATAATCTTTGAAATGCCGATAACGCAGCTTTTAATTCTCAGATATGAGCTATCAATATGTTTTTTTTTTATCAATTTCATAATTAGAAAAATAAAACAAAATAATACACAGTTAATTTTTATTATTATAATGATGTACATTATCTCTGAGATTTAGAATGTGTGTGCAGTCGCCAATGTCTACCAATTTAGTTTCTTGTAATAAGGCCAGTATAATTTAAACATTGTGTACGCCATAGGCCTACTTCTGAATGGGTATGTACATATGAAACGAAATATCCACTTTACGTTTTTAATGCGTTCGTCATGGAATCTCCAGATGCGTTCTGTGTAAAAGAAAATTCATCAAACGAAACAAGGGATCCAGCAAGACAAACATAAATACAAAATTTCGCAAAACAGGTGTTACGCCACGTTCTGTTTTAGACGTAATTAATCCGCATGTTCAGCCGAATAAATCAAATTTTGTATGCTTTCCATGTACCACACGATCGGCGCTATTGCTAAAAGTGTCACGGATTTTAAAACAGCTCACAAAGTAGTAATAAAGATACTGAATACGGCATCAGATCAAGCAGGTAGGCACACAAACTTTTCACTTTAGTGTAGTAATTAATATGCATTCTGGTACTCATATTTCAAATTAAAAAAAACTTTATAATTATAGGTCTTTGTACATCCGAATTTTATATCTCCTTCAAATACAATAATATAGCTGTAGGCGTATATTAACCCTTTGCATTTGTAATAAAAAACACGAAACTTGATGGATGTGTCTGAGGTGAGGTTCCATTTTACTTCAATCTATATATCATTATTATACCTATAGTCACAAAATTATACATTTACTGGCCGTCTCAATCTGTTGTTTAGACGAAACTACACAATATCTAGATAGTACACCTCCCCTAGAACTGACTATCACTAAAATTGTTAGAGGACACACAGAATCAATAGCAGCTCAGACATAAAGCTCACAAATAAAGGTATTTATATTACTTGAATATTTATGTTTAAAATCACGTTTGTTATCTGATCTGGCAAAATGAGTCATAAGTCGCACTTTGACAAACTATGCCAGAGCTTTTAAAAGCTAAAATGATATTGATTTGACATATTTTCAATTAATAGTGTAACGGTTTAACATATATGTTATTTTAATATTAGCCTCAATTACTTTTCAATCAATGATATTTGTTTCTATTCACATGCTACCATGGGAAATTCGCTGATAAATAGGAAATATTGATACAGTGTAAAAATCCTGACAATGCAAATTTGTGGCATCTACTTTTAACATTTACAAAATGGCAGAACTAGACGTCTATTATTAGGAAAACGGGGTCGAAATGAATATTTATTGAATTTCTTCAATTTTAATCCAATGGTTACAAATGAACTTCAAAGACCATTTTCGCAAAATTACATGATTTCAGACTTCTTATTGGCACAATGTTGTCTCAATGCTTTGCCAGCATCGCATAACCTCCACAAATATTGAGACAACACTGAATCAAGGCCCAAATTTACTAAATTTATTAAAAAACTCAATAATTCTTGTGATAATTCCCAACGTTGTTCACAACAAATGTAAAGAAATCACCAATTTGAACTTATATTTATGGAGAAATGGAACGTGAGTCGGCCGAGTAAGTGAGTTGAGATAAAATAAGGGAGGGAACATATAACATAAGCTTTTCTCGAAACCTGTTGGCAAATTGACGAAGAAATCTTTCCCCAGAATCCAGAATACATTACAAAATATTAATTTCCGCCATGATTGTATTGCTGTTAAATGAATATAATAAACACAATTTTACTAGATTCGTCGCGCTAAAACGCTACAAATGCTGATAAATAAGCTACCAGTAGTGAACACTGCAATAATAAATCATGATAATTGCAAATAGAGGACAATGTTGTGTAGTTGAGTTAGTCTGTACAATTCAATTGATTTTAAATATTGATTTTGAGTAGCATGTACGAGGCCACACACTGACTTTCACTGTACCGTATGTCATGCTAATATAATGTATGTCTAGGCAGGGTTGGGGCAAGTACATCGACACAGTACTTGGGTACAAATACAAGTACATTAAAATTGTTCAAGTACAAGTACAGGGTTTTGCGAAATGTACTTGGGTACTACCCAAGTACATTTCAAATGTACTTGGGTACAATTACCAAGTACCAAGTACAAATGTATAATATAACGCATAAAAATATACCAGTAAATGCATAAATTAAGAAACAAAGGTCATATTGAGTTGAATAACTTGTTTATTAATTGCATATTGTAGTATTGAATTATATTAATAGTCAATGTGAGCTCAATAAATTGTTTATTCATTACATATTCATGTATTGAATGATATTAACAGTCAATGTGAGATCAATAAATTGTTTATAATTCATTGCATATTGGTGTATTGAATGATATTAATAGTCAATTATTTGAGCTCAATAAATAGTTGTGTATTGAATCATATTAGCAGTCAATGTGAGCTCAATAAATTGTTTATCCATAGCATATTTGAGTATTGAATGCTATTATACAGTTATTCATTTCTGTGAATTACATCCGATGAATATACGTTTTTGAAACGTTGAATCGCTCATTTGGCATCTCTCTGGTTGATATACCTCGATTGCGATACTAAAAAGTCTCTCGAATGCAACAGATGGTGCAGAGACAGTCAGGTACTCTAACGCCAGTTTGCTTAAATTGGGGAGAACATTTATATTTACTTCCCAGTATTGAAGAGGATCACTACTATGGTCTATTGTGGGTTGACTGCAGCGGGCACGGCGCAATAGCCCAATGTTGGCTTATTGCTATGTAATCATCGACGCTGTTGATCCACAACTAAGACAACGTCTCGTGTTCGCTGAGTGCAGTACAGGGAGGTGTAAAAATCGCTCCCGTGTTTTTAATAGCTAGGGTATGTCTGTTGACATTAACCATAATGACTTATGTGTTACAAAAAATATTTATTTCCTTTCAATGTCATAGTTATTAACTGTCATGCTGTTTAATTGTATTCTAATTTGTTATGGTGCATTTTAACTACCCTGTACTTGTTTTAGTATATAATATTATTTGGTTTTAAGCTTACCATGCATATTAATTTTCATGGAACCATGGATTTTATGGAACCAATCCTGTTGTTACGTACATAGGCATGTACATATATATTTTACACTGCTCATTTTTAATGACGCATAGACTTCCTGTCGTCAAATATCTATCTATCTATCTATCTAGTTATTATAAACGAGGAATATGATTAAACTTAATTTGTTAGAATTCCTGATTTGCCAACAAAAACACCATGGGCAACCACATTTTCCACTCAATTAAACACATCAAATATTCAGCAGAATATAATATTATTTAACATAAAAAAAAATAACTAGAGGATATGCAATTATCATAATGGCAATAATGTGTTTAGTGCTGAAATGGTTTGGTGTCGTAAATTCAAATAATAAGAAAAATTCAGAGTTTATAATTTTCAGAATTATTGCCCATTTATTTGATCTTGAGGGGTATTTATTGTGGTTTGACACTTGAATATAATCATGAAAATAGCTCGCCGCACTGAAAGTGTTAATGAAGGCGTGATTAGCGCAGCTGTTAACTGCTCTCACAGGCGCCTGGTCAATCTGACACTTCTAACCCTTCTAACTTTAAGATATCTGCAACTAAACTTTTATTTTTATTATGCGTCGTGTTTGTAATCATTTAAGCACAACAGGCGATACTATATTTCTCAGACCAATTAAAATATAATTGCAATGCTTTCATGTTACAATATTGATCAAACAATACTTTTCGAAACGTGAACATGATGACTCTCGCAATTACAGGGTTTTATAGGAGGTAATCGCGCAAACAATAAAAGTTCCCCCCCCTTCTACAGCAGACACGAGACATTAATCCAATGTCGATTCAATATTGAGCCATCATCTGCAACGCGGACCCAACAATAAACCGACACTGGGTTAATATCTCATTTTTACCGGGTCAGGCCTGTGCATAGCTGTGTTAGATAACGATGGACGATAACCATTGCTGTGACGCCTGTGTGTTGTTTCAACAATTTTATCAGTATATCTATCTGCACGGCTCACCAGAAGTATGAATGAAAGATCAAAGGGACAATATACTGCTCACCGAGAACAAGAACATTTCATAACGCTTTACATTGATACATGTAGATAAACTAAATTTGTTTTGCTTTCAACAATTGAATTATTTTAAAATTTATATTATCAAAATTATTGCACCGAATAACTGAAAAAGTAAATTATAATATATTATCTTTAACAAAACGGATGTACTTGCAATGTACTTGTCTTCAAGTACCAAGTACTTCGTAATGTACTTGGGTACAAGTACAAGTACATTTTTGAAGCTCAAGTACAAAGTACAAGCAAGTACTCGAAAAAATGTACTTAAGTACAGGTAAGTACAAGTACCGATGTACTTGGCCCCAACCCTGTGTTTAGGCCTAAACATACAATTATAGTGTAATAATACACTGTAATTATTGTCGTTTAAATCCTCAAGCATCAGTAATTTTACAATGTTATTTTAAAATTATAGCGATTACCCATCATGATCAAAAATAACCCATTTCCGATAATTTTCGCTGATCCACTTTCCAGATTGAGACTGATTTTTCTTCTAACGTTTAGGTGAGAATAATAGGGGTAATCGTATCTTGGTGTGTACCGGACCCTAGGCAAAACGGAATGCGGGTGACCAGCGATTTTTACCAGTACATGTGTACCCGAAAATAAACACTGATTCTGCCAATTCTGTGCAAAAATGTGAGGGTTACCCTATTCAAAGACAATATACACATATTAAAAGGAGACTTAAATGACATCGTCAAGGCATTTTTCAAATGAGATGTAAAGCTGTTATTTTCAGTTAAAATATAAGACAGTCATCAAACTAGGACGTTTATATTTGATGCGCAATCAATCGGATGCGCACCGTATTTTGGGGGCACAACATCACGAATGGCAATGATTACAGACTCTGTATCGCACACAGAGTCTGTTATTACGGACTAACTTTTTTACCCGAGCAACCTGCATACCCCAGGAAAGTGTATGGTCAACAGTAACCCATAGGCTTTGATTTAGTCCATTTCATACAGAGAGTTGTATTCACTTCCATACAAAATATTTATTATATTCACCTTTCTGAGAAGATGACAAATGAGACACCTAAGCTTGAATGGGTCACCTATTACACCATTTCAAGCCTGAATTTACCAGTGTCATCTTCGTCCACTACAAGCCGCAAATTGCTGTAGCAATTCTAGACTTGTAGTGGACGCAGATGATTTGAAGTTGGTGGCAAATGAAAATAAATATTGTTAATATGAAACAGTTCCATGAAAATGTTCGTTCTAAAAGCTCTAGGTGTAGGAAATTAAGTCATTCTTCGGGGATATAAAATGATGCTTTAATGCAGGTTTTAAAGGGTTAATTATTCTCGTGACCCTGGATGTGTGTACTTTTCAATGGTTCAAGATTGTCAATCTAAGACGATGGATAATATCCATTGCAAATGAGGTACCGGTGATCAATCAATATATCAAGGAGGTGCCGCGTTTGCAACGTTTAGCATTTGATGGACAAACTCATTCCCACTTAGAAAATAACAGCAGCTAAGAGCAGAATTAGCCCTCTTTTGTAATGATCATGATGATAATAACAGTTTATTATGAACAGTATCAACCCAGTAATTAAGCACAATGCGTTTACCCTGTGCCGTTTCAATGTTGACATACCGTCCGCAACACTGGGCCAGCATTAAACCAGCACAAGGTGAGCGTATTGTGTTTACAGGGATTTTAGTTCTTGAAATGGAAAAAATTATATAAAGATTTCAAATTTCAGGATGTGTTCAGAATGGCCTCTTTTTCACCTGTAAAATCTCCCAAAGTTCTGAACTATTTGACATATATTTTAATCAGTCTATGATTTTAATGTAATACCTAATTTTCACATGTTTTTTATTGGTCAATATATTTTTGAAGTTTTATTTTCCATTTTAAACATTTCACGCCGCTACAACCCCTGAGGGCTGGTGAAATATGACTTCATTTTCTGATTTAAATACAAAAATATTTTCAGACAAGCCAAGCCATATTGCCCACTTCCGGATAGGCGCAATGTATGCAAACGTATATGTGGCAGTACCCCAATATCATGTGAAGTGTTCCCAGCAGTTTCCAAGGTCATTCTGCCACTTAGGGGTAATAACCACCTGATAGGGGGTAATAACACACTGATACGTGACCCCATTCCAGTCCTTACCAGTTCTATCTCAACAGCAGCAAACTCGGAGATGCACTCAACTAGGTATATATCTAGGTTTACCATCTCATTCTGTCATCAAGAGAAAAATGTGGTCTAAGGTACTGAGGCTCACATTATCTGGGTGAGAACTACTCAGGGGTGTTACAGTGCTACTAGTCTTCAGATCAGCCCAGGGTCACATCGAGGTCAGCTCAAGGTCAAACTACAATAAATGTACATAAAACATCCATTTTAGACAATTTGAGCTACATTTTCTCACCGAGAAACATTGATATATATATGTTATTTAAAGGAATCTTCAAAATGTTGAAATAGGAACAAAAAATAAGTTTCTCATGAACTAATAATTATGTTGACTCGCTAGTTCCCTGATATTTTAATAAGCTGGTCCGCTGATACGCTGATATGTTGATTCGCTAAGTCCGCTGATACGCTGATATGTTGACTCGCTAGTCAGCCGATACGCCGATATGTTGACTCGCTTGTCCGCCGATAAGCCGATATGTTGACTTGCTAGTCCACCGATACGCTGATATGTTGACTCGCTAGTCCGCCGATACGCTGATATGCGTTGACTCGCTGGTCCACTGACTCGCTGACTTACTGATGTGCTTGAATGTTGACTCGCTGGTACGATGATGCTCTGGTATGTTGACTCGACGGTCCGCCGATGCACTGGAATGTTGACTCGCTGGTACGATGCAGCTCTGGTACGTCGACTCGCTGGTCCGCCGATGCACTGGAATGTTGACTCGCTGGTACGATGATGATCTGATACGTCGACTCGCTGGTCCACCGATGCACTAGAATGTTGACTCGCTGGTACGATGATGCTCTGGTATGCTGACTCGATGGGCTGCTGACCGATGTTATGATTGTTTATTCTCCATTCCGAGGACTCACTGGTCCGCGGACTCGCACAATATTGGACAGTTCATCTTGATAATAATTATAATGTTATGATGGACACTGATAATTAACAGTGACGTTAGCAACTGGATATGTAGTCATCATACCGCAAAGCTTCACTGATCTGTTTATTAATAACCCTGTCCCTATTAGTCAGTCACGCTGCCATGCGAAGCAAAATAGCAGTAACTGCTTATTATCAAGTTAAGGAGTTACTGCCTTCTGGCTTTGCATGGCGGTATTGTGACAGATGCGATCAGTTCACTGACTGGCCCAGCAAACACGAGAGGTTAACCCAATGTTAGTGGAATGTTGGGCCAGCGTCGTAGACGATGGGCCAACATTCCACAAACATTAGGTTAACGTCTCTTGTTTGCTGGGGGGGGGGGGGGTCTTCTGGTGTGGAGGAATATGTGAAGGGCCCGAGGTATGTCAGTCCAGCGGGAAAACCCAGACCTCAGACCCCGCGTGCTGATTGGTTACTGGCCAGGGTGACGCAAAGGGCACATATTTCTACGGGGAAATCCAGAATCGACATGCACCTACCTGATTGGTCAAATGATGGACTGTAAATTTCAATCTATGCTGATTTGCATTATGTGTCCAAATGACGAGGAGCCAATTGATATATTTTAATGTAATTTATTGTGACAATTCTAAAATAAAGACATGATATATGGCGCCATATTTATGTTTATTTATTATTATTTATATGTATATGTTACATTGACCAAGTCCTATGGATGTGGCATGTGACATCAGAGTAGCAAACAGCTATTTGAAGCGACTAAGTCAGGCTAAAATCATCAACTCGGTGATTTTATTTTGGCTTCTTAATATGACCATATTATGTGAGCATGTCCATTGACTAAACTGCAAAACTTTTTTTAATTTTTGTGCTGAGCATTTACCAGTTAAGCAGTTCTAGTCTATGGACATGTTTACATCATATGGTCATATTAAGAATCCAAAATAAAATCACAATTTGTTTATGCTTTTACCCTGATTGTGTCGCTTTAACACAGTAATTTAAAAGTAAGTGTGTAACATACTTACAAGCATAATGGCCACAAGACAAATAAAACTATTACGGGGTATATAAAAAGCCAGGGATAAAAATACCTATAAACTACTGGATGCCTCTGCCAAGTGCGGTGGTGGTAGATTAATATCATATTAAACTTTCATACTTTGTGACAACCCGCATAAATTCGTGAAGATACACGATTTATTTGCCAACGAACAAATACCTCCAGGGAACATTTAATGATTTAAATGCATTTTTTGAAACTACTATTCCTAAAACTACAGTTATCGCTCCAAAGGCCGGGACAAAGATCGGGATCACTATGATTAAGTATGTCTAAGACAAAAGAAAAACATAGAATACCAAATTTCACACCACACCACACTAGACCAGATAATTATTGTCATAGTATTATAATAAAAAAGGTCTTATTAAATAGTACATCACGACAGATAAATCATCCACATCTATTGATATCTAAGAGGGAAAAAAGAGTCATTGTCATTTCAGTAGCTGGTTATACAACTGCTTTACTTGATTACTCAGGTCTAACTATGTTGAATTAACTATTTTTATTGTCGCGTGTTCATTTGTCGAACTACAAGGTGTGTATCGCCGGCTCCAAGTGATTCACAAGCGCAGTCACGAGCCACTGTGCCACCTGGTGAATCAATCAGTATAACTTTATTATTAAAGGGACTGGCCCAGGCTAAAATCATCAAAAAATCGGTGATTTTATTTCGGGTTCTTAATGTGACCATATGATGTAAACATGTACATAGACTAGAACTGCAAATTTTTATAATTTTTGTGCAGCGCATTCACCAGTTAGGCTAGATATAGAGACGAACTTCCCGTATTTCCTATTTTTGACATGGTTGTCAATAATTAGAAATCAGGAATTTCGTCTCTATATCTAGCCTAACTGGTGAATGCGCAGCACAAAAATTATAAAAATTTGCAGTTCTAGTCTATATACATGTTTACATCATATGGTCATATTAGGAACCCGAAATAAAATCACCGATTTTTTTATGATTTTAGCCTGGGCCAGTCCCTTTAATGTATTTTATTCGTACTCGTAGTACAGAAACAACCACACACACTATACTTAATTATATTATATATGTAGGCCTATATGTATGTGTGTTTCCAAGGTCTTTAAACTCTTCAGTGTTAGCCCTCGGCGGCCGGCCTATGAAGAGTTTCTGAAAAGTTCACTCATATGTATCGGGCATCAGTGATAATATTTTTTCTTCTTTTTTATACTACACAGATCCGAAATAACACATCCTAAGAAAATCAACTGTTGTGGAATAAAAACAAATTACACATTTTAATTTTTTGCGGAGAGATAACATGATTTTGCAGCAAAATTGCTCGAAAAATAAAAATCGAAGAAATTATCTGGTATAAGTCTTGTATTCTACCCTCGACCAATCGAAAGAGTGGTTCAGCCTGTCACATGACGAGATCGGCCAATCACCGCCGTCATTCAGTTGTTATTTAAATTAAGGGGTAGATTACGAGACTTGAGCCAATCATCTTTCTAGAGTATTGATGAAAAATTCACTGCCTTTATAATTACCACATGCCGCTTGATTTTGGGTTGCGACGTCCAATAATTATTATATAATATAACACCCTTTGAATGATACTGAAGTTTTAACCCGTTGGCATATCTTCACTTAATATAATAACTTCTCTTACCGGGAAAATTAATGCACACTATTATGCTCAATTACATTTTTTTTCAAAATATTATTCAAGATATAATGATAAAAATGTCCTGTATTATCGTATTATTATGATTAACATTGTCATGTCGTTTTAAGACGTTGTAATTATATATTTCAACATACCGGTACTGCAAAATGTGATGAATTATCCTGACATTACAGTGACATATCGTGATATTTTCGTGATAATTTTTAATCGTTAACTATAATCATGATAATTATTGTGATTTGTTGACATTCTAATACTATTCATTAACAATAACGAGGCATATCAGGACATTACTATAATGCCGTGTGCAGATGTTGTGCAATTTATAACGACAATATTATTATTCCATGTGAAGGAAAAAAATAATTTATTCAACCTTGAAAAATAATGCAAATCACTAAAATGAAAGGAGCAATATATAGTGGTTTAGGAGACCTTCATTGATCCCCATGGTCGCTGACATGGGGGCCACCCATTGGATAATGATAGTAAATTATGTAAAAAGTAAATTTAGTATAGTGTGTATGTTATAGATTTAATCTATGCAACCTGAATGAGGAGAATGTCATATGTTCATTATCAAATTTAGTGAGGAATATTATAGTAGGAGTAACAGTTGCTTATTAGTATAATGCAATTTTTTTTATTAATACAATATCGTATGCTGATATCGATAATATTCTGTAGTTATAATAGCATATCCCGACACTATAATAGTATGTATTGTCAAAATTATGTCATATTTTGATATTATACAATAGTTTCATTAGTATGTCCTAATAATTTTGTTAATAAATGTATTTGTGATGTCCTAAATAATATTACTGCTATTATAATGACATATCCTAAAATCATAGTGCAATATTCTAATAATATAATTATATTATAATGATTATTATAATTTAATATATAACATTATAATATTGTCGTTATACTGCATATCTGTGCATTGTAATGGATTGTGGGGATCCTCCGTGACCGAGAGGTAGCGTGCTCGGCCTCAGACCGCCAGGGCTCGAATTTCGAAACCTGTGTCTGGAGGACAGTGTCATCTCAATCATCTCACCATCCTCAGGAGGTTCTCCTGGCCCAGTTTAGACTATATGTGCACAAAGGTGGCCTAAAGCCCGATTCTTTTCATTTCATTTTTGCATTGTAATGGATTACTCTGAAATGTACTGAACGCATGTCATTTGAAGCTGGAATTGCTAACGCAATCTCCAGCTCCCAACGAATGAAACATATATATCTTTATATGACAAATAAATATACATACTTAAGTGTCATTTCTAAGATATAATGCACCCGACATGAAAGGTGAAAGTACTATATGGAACACAAAATATAAATAATAGGCGACACTGACTTTTTATATGTCGATGACTTAATTCGAACAACTGTTTTCATTGATTTTTAGCAATATCTGCAGATATACTATTTCGAGCCATATGTATTAGATTTGCTTCTTGAACACGCTAATATATAAATTTAATTATAAAATTATTATTTTATTATCAAATGTCTGAAACTGGTTTGACAAGCTATTTGGTATTAGCTAAAATGTCACCAACGTTATTCAACATTCTTCCAGATTATTTAACAACTGACTTGAATAGCTACACTGTGGTACAGAAGCATATGTTTTCTCACATGTCATGAAGTTGATATTATTATGTTACATAATGGTATGCGCCATATAATCCTATGAGATATAGCACAATACAAATGTATTCTGTAGAATATGTTATATTAATAATGATATATAACACAAGGTGGGATGAGTGTTATAAGAATATTTATAAATTATAAAAAAATATATGTTATAAATATAAACAATGGTATGTCTGCCGTATATCAAATTATTATAGTTAACTTATATTAGCAACCTTTGCAAGGCTATCTATACATGTATAGCAAACTTATATTGTAATTTTATGATATCATATCTATAAACTTCGAGTTGAGGGGGTATGTAGGCCTACATTTGCGGACAATAAAGTCTCTTCAATTCAAATGGATTTGACAAAACTGACATGCAATACAAGCACATCAGCCCAGTCCTATTTCCTATTTTATAAATAGGCTCTCATCTAGCAGCTAGATGTACATCTATAAGTTATAAGTGCGCCATTGAATCTCACAGGGTGTTAGATTAGAGCTTCAGCCTGAAAATCGTGTGGTATCATGCTAAAAGCTGACGATAAGTTTCATTAGAAAGCCGTTTATTTTGACACGGTATACAGACAACTCCGCGTTGGCTCTCACTCTCAGACGCAAAATGTCCTAGCGCTGCCTCAATATCGGGCCAGCGTCTACAACGCTGTCCCGGAATTGGAACAACGTCGGTCTAGCGTCACACCTCCGTTACCACAGCTTCCTATGACAAAAACGAGACACTGAAGCAATGTTGATTTAATTTTGGCCCATCGTCTCCGACGCTGGGCCAACATTAAATCAACATTGATTCAGCGTCTCGTGTTCGCAGGGTAGTCAGTGGATCCGCAGAATCCGCGGCTCAACCACATAGCGCATGCATACTTCACCCTTACATCTGGCTTTACTTAGCAGGGATAGGTCTGACACCGCGATCCTCCATACAAGCTGAGTGGTTCTAACGAGCCTCATACTCCATGCCATGTCTCTACAAATCAAAGTCAATCTATCAGCATTTTCAGTTCACATAAGACATATTTTATCCAGCTCTGCATATTTTGTTCAATAAAATACGGATTGTAGGTAGGTATGTAGGTTATGTGATCTGGAATCTATGTTATTTCTGGGAGATGTTAATCCTGAGTTGTAAGTGTCTCAGTTACAGCTGGCATAAACCTACTAGCGCTGGTATACACCACCCGGCACTGTCTTTTGATCCACACAGCAAAACGCAGTAAACGTGGACGCTTTATCAAGATATTATACTGATAATTATGGACCCGATACAGCATTTACATCATAACTCGCGCATTGCGAATGGGGGAATATTATTAACATGCAACTGCAAGTAGCTACAAGTGATGACAGTCCTATTTAGACCACAACGATACAAGGTATGTTCACCTATTGGCAATTTCTTCTTTGTCTTTTTTAGAATTTAATGTTATCAAATATTTTCGAAAACATACATTCGCTTTTAGATGCTATGTAGCTTATGCACATAGATTCACTGCTGCATACTTATTTCCATTTTAACTTTTGCATTTCATAATTTTTATTAGAATGTTTCTTCTGGGATCTATGTATATTTATATCGCTGTAAGCCTATGTTCTTGGAATCATATTTATACTGCACATTATGCCTCTATAAAATATTGAATTTACTCCAACACTCCTTTTAAAAACTTTCTTATGATGCAATTATAATTTTTAATGTCATTTGAAAAACTGTGACGGTCTTAATCAACCTATCTACTCTAGCATGTTGCAGTCCCGATAAAAAATATGTTTCGGTATAAACATTTCTACGTGTGCCGGTTTCAGATAAAGCTATCAGTTTTTATACAGCCCAGGAAGTACAGTCGGCTTCAATATAAACAACGCCAGCAAACAAGATACGCTAAACCAATATTTGTACAATGCTGGGCCAGCGTCGCAGACATGAGCCAGGGATAGAGTGTTCGAGTCCAGCGAATCCAACGCCGTCCCAACATTGGCCAAACCGTAAACTTAAAGATGTGTGATTCTGGAGAGGACAGCCTATACCCCAGGGGAGATATGGTCTCTATAATCGTGCGGTGACAATCATAATAATGAGGGATACTATTACAGTTGCATTTATCATGTTTGTAAATGCGTCCATCCTGTTATGTTGTGCATGTGTACACATGCACGGGAATAGGGGAATCCCAGCAGACACCCGATGTTGTTTTGATGTTGGGCCAGCGTCGTAGACGATGGGCCAACATCAAAACAAAATCGGGTCAGTGCCTTGTCTGCTGGGATGGTCCAGCTAAAATGCTAAACACAGTCTAAGCTCATGACTTGGACCAAATCAGTTTTGGCGATGCTGAGATATACTAATTATCAGCTTATCATGGCCTACATGATGTAGGCCTTAATGTTTTCAAAGCGCTGGTGATTGTCAAACGCGTTTTTTATATTTCGCCAGCGGGTCTATGTGATGTAAACTTTAAAACGGAGCTTTTGCGAAGTATCCTTAAACCTTAGAAAAATTGATGAATGCCGACATATATGTTGACACACCTAATTGTTGCTAACAACGAAACATAGAGAAAGTTTGTCAGAAGTGCACCGCAAAAAAAAATATTTCTTTCAGAGGTAAAAAACAAATTGCAATCAACAAAACCTCTACACCCCCCCCCCCCTCCCGAGATATCTAATGGTGCGTCCATCAGTGATTGATAGTGAGCGGCCGTTCAATGTCAAACAACCTTCGTGTTGAACACATTCAAGGATAAAACATATTTAGTTAAGTGCAGCAATGTGGAAGAATATACGGCAGCATGCGTGTGTGTGTAGGACGAGGAAGAAGATGAAAAACTGTCATGATAATTTACTTTCTACTTTAGTTTCGAAGCGACAGGCGCAGCTGGACTAAACATTTATCCATTTTTCTGCTTCCCAGTGGCGTGTTTATCTTTCATTTTCTCTCCAGTGGTAGACTACTAGTATTTAACTGAAGGGCTCCCAAAAAACACGATACACTAGCCCAATGCTGGTTCAATGTTGAGCCAGCGTCGCAGACGGTGGACAAACATTGAACCAGCATTGGGTCAGTGTATCGTGCTGATTGGGTCAGGGCTAGAAAGACCCATGATCCATTAATGTTTGTGATTTTATTTTTAAGTGAAATAAAATTATATAAGGCCTATATACGAAATGATATGCAAAAATATCTAACCAGTATATTCGTTTGCAATTTCGTTTGATATCAATCGACAAATGTTTGTTTTCGCTACTTATATGAAATAGTTTATGGAATGCCATTCTATTTATTATTTTTTGTATTCGCCATACAGTAACACAGTAGACCTGCATATGAATACATTTGAGTTAATTCATGTTCTAGACTCTTTTATATTATTGACTAAATAATTACACAGTTATCAGGTGCTCGATCCAAGCTTGATAGCACTCTGGCTACGTTCATACTAAGTGATATTTGTACGGTTTGTAACAACGCATGTGTAATATCAAATAATTGCTTTAAGCATAACTGTGCCTTATTATCAGAGTTCAAGTCAAATAACATAGTGGGCGCGTGCGCATCATTTCCAGCGTATTATTGACTAATTACACAGTTATCCATATTTTTTAACCAAGTATTGATATTGATAGCACATTATTTTATAACTGCATGTGTAACGTTATTTTATTATTTTCAGTTCTAGTCATCATGAAGTGGAGACTTCTTCTGGGGCTTTTGGCGGTGAACCTGGTCTACCTTATACTGGGAGGTACTATGTTTCATCTGCTAGAAAGCAGACGCGAGGATGAAATAAGACAAGAAACTAGGCAATTACTCAATGACTTTCTAAGTGAGTGGTAGGCTGATACATAAACACATATTATTATACTTTATTCGTGTTGAATATGTCTTCACTAGATCAATTGTTCCAAATGACAAGTGCATCCCCTACACAAGCAGACGATATTATTGTCTGCTTGTGTAGGGGAATCTGATTTATGAGGTAGCGGCGCAATAATTGTGGTTGGGTCATTTTTCTGGATTTCGTGACTATTTTCATGAAAGCTCAGTTTGTTGCAGGTGGTTGCAGGTATTTTAGAAGGTGATCTTTAAAAAGAATTCCTATGCCTAGGCTTCCAATTGGGGGGGGGTGGTCCTGGGGTGACATTTAGTTGTTAATCATATTCTTGACCATGAATTCAAGATGGCTGCCGCAAACAACGTAATTCAGAGGCAAATTTAATATTTTCATCTCCGGGCCTTTTTTTGGCTGATAAAAAGACAATTTTAGGCTAAATTAGGTTTAGATTTTTTTATCGAAAGAGCTGGGTCGTACAGACGTGGTGAAACACAAAATGTACACTGACAGTATTCCTCGCAAAAATATAAATATAATATTGAAAATACATGGACTAATATTTATTAGGATTTATTACAACAATCTAAAGTCAAAAGAGACTTTCCTAATAATTTTATGATCAATGGGGAAAAAGTCACTGATTCAAACAACATAGCTAATAAATTTTGTAAATATTTCACCGACATTGGCCCTAGCCACGCCAAAAACATAAAAATGTCTAAAAACATTAACGTTAAAGACTTTCTCACTGGCACGCATTACTGTACATTTTAATTTAAGAAAATTGACGACATTTCGATACTCAGAATAATTAATGAGCTACCAAATAAATCTAGTACAGGTTTTGATGATATTTCTATAAGATTAATAAAGGCAATAAAAACAGAAATAATACCAGCTCTCACATGTATTTTTAATCAGTCTTTAAATATCGGTATATTCCCAGAAAAACTAAAGTAATACCTATTCATAAGAAAGGGTCTTTGAACGATATATCAAACTACCTTCCAATTTCACTCCTTCCCTCGATATCTAAAATTTTGGAAAAAATAATTTTCAAACAATTGAGTACATATTTAAATGAACATAAACTTTTATATGACAGTCAGTATGGTTTTAGGGCTGGTCATTACACTGAATTAGCATCGATTGAACTAACTGATAGAATCACTCAAGACCTTGATAAAGGCAAAATACCGATATCAATTTTCTTAGATCTCTCAAAGGCATTCGACACTCTTGATCACGTCATTTTACTTCAGAAATTAAATTATTATGGTATAAAGTCAGTAGAGTTAAATCTTTTTAAAAACTATTTACAAAATAGAGCCCAATATGTTTCTTATGATAAAACTAATTCTGATATGTATCGTATATCCACTGGTGGAATGCCAGTAAACTGTTTAAGATGATTATTTATGCTAATGATACTACTTTATACTCCACATTGGATTTTTTTGGTAATTATATTTCCAAAAATTTAAATATAGAATATAAAAAAGTTGCAGACTGGTTAAAGTTGAACAAATTATCAATCAACATACAAAAATCAAAATTCATGGTATTTCATATGCCTCAAAAACAAGTCAATATACCAAATATAGAGATTGAAAATATCAAAATAGAATTTGTTGATGAATTAAATTTGTTAGGGTTAACAATACACAAGCATTTAAAATGGGATTCACACATAAACAAAATAGCTTCTAAAATTTTAAATATTCTAGGAATTATGTACCGGCTTAAACACATGGTTCCTTCTGAAATTCTTTTAACCATATTTAATGGCCTGATTCAACCACATATACTTTATGGTCTTAAGTGCTGGGGTTTCAACAATGAAAGAATTTTAAAATTACAGAAGAAAGCCATGCGAATTATATGTTCGAGTGGTTACGTCTCTCACAGCGAGCCCCTCTTTAATAAGCTAAATGTGCTTAAAATTGATGGTATGTTTAAGCTTCAACTGTTAATGTTTTGTTTTGACCTCATAAATAACAATTTACCTGCATATTTCATTAACATGTCTTCACTTTTACAACCAGTAATCTACCATCATAACATCAGACAAAAAAGAAACTACTCAGTTGCACGAGGAAAACATGTTTTTGCTCAAAAATGTATGCGTTTTTGTATTCCGGATATTTCAAAAATTGCTGTTTCGTATAATACACGGTGCACTTTGGACGCTGGCCCTCTCTGGCCCTATTTTTGGTCAAGGTGAAGGTTATTATATAAGATCGTATTATTATACTTTATATCCATGCATTCCGCTAATTTTAACGTTCTCAATATATTCAATTTGTGTCTCTGTTTTTGCGTTGATACATAGACTATACTCATATTTGTCTGCTTCTCCCTCCGCATTAATATGTTACTATTTTATTATTGGCCGTCTTTTTGTCTCTCCGTCTTCCCCGCGACGTATGCAGTTTTTCAGAAACAATATATTACTTTATTGAAGGGTGGCCTTCATAGAAGCGACTTGTCATAAGCCTTTTGCAGGTCTTCTTTGCATCTGTTTTTATAATTATTTGCATGTATGTATGTTTGAAGCATAAATAAATAAACTGAATTGAATTGAATTGAATTGACGTCAACCTTGTCAGAGACTGCCGTTAGAGAGACTGGCAAGTCAAACATAAGCCCCTATGCTCAATTTAGGGGGTTCAACCATCCACTAGACCATGGTATTTTATTGATGTTTTGGTAAAAAAAAAGATGGGATTTTGTGATTTTCTGTGGATGTTAGAAAACTTAATGAGGTCACATTGAAAGCTGTTCATCCTCTGCTGGAATTGATGATTCTCTAGACTCTATCTGATATTCGCTGGGTTTTTTATGCTTGAGTTATGGTCCTGCTACGGGCAAGTGCAAATGGAACACATGGATAAGCAAAAAATGGCATTTATCAAATGTAGTTCCGAATAATTTCTTTGGGCATTACATAGTTCCTTAATTATATGAAATATTAAGGGGTCATTGTGCTTGCAGTTTAACAATGGGAAACCTGTCTGATATATAAGATGTCATAGCTTTGGCAGGTCGTTTGAGGAAGAGGTGGAGATATAATAGCCAGAGCAATTGGGAAACTCAGCTTAAGTAGGGGCCTATTCTTCCTATAGGCCTATTCCAAAACCGGGCTGGGCAATAATGCTTTTTTAACCAAAGTGGGAAATAATGGGCAATTATGGGCAATAATAAAAAAAAAAAAAATACTAGAATATTACAAAGTGAAAAAAATAAAATATTCTCAAAGTACGCAATAATAGGCAATAATATCAGCCAATTGTAGAAGAAAAAGGATAAACAAAAAATAAATGACGAGGTGTGGCAGTCGAATTGGGCAATAATACGTAAATATTTAAATAAGGGAGAAATAACTGAAAACAAAACATTCTTTTTATATTTTTTTATTATAAGCAAACTTTATATGTCAAGCTAGTTCTTTACGACTGGAAGATTCATATCCAGGCCTAAGCAGCTAGATCATTTTTTTTAATTGGGGATGGTCAGCTACATTAAACGAGAGATATTTTTTTAGATAATATCACCACTAAATTTATAATTGTGCAGTCCCTTGCTAGTTTTTGTGCTAAATTTAAATAATTGGTATCGATTACAGTGCCTTCCAGTGAAATGTACAAATCAATCGTAAAAAAAGGTAATTCAGATATTATTTTACTTATTATAAGGGGGGCTATTCGAATGTACTAAATGTGTTTTCATAGATAATCTCAACATTAAATTTATAATTGTGTGGTTTCTTGGGTACTGAATGCGTGCGATCATGCACGACTGCTCATATCATGAAATCTTTTGGGTTCTAAATGTGCAATTCACTAGTTTTAGTGCTATATTTAAATATTTGGTATTGATACACAGCGCCTTTCAGTGAAACTTCCAAATCAATATTAAAAAAAACGCTTATGGATATTATTTAGCCAAGAAAAAACAGTCAGCCATGTGCTGCACTAGGTTACGCAATCAGAGAGACGTCCTCCCCGTAGCTGGGCTTATGGCTACGTAATGTGTAGAGGCCTCCAGACGGTGAACTCTATTAACAATAGGTGTGATTGCAGCGCGTCTGAGAAACACCTAATTCGGCCGGCATTGGGTGAATACCCACTGTGCACCAGATTTTGACCCGATGTTGTTTTCTTCTTCCGCCAGCATCGCGAACTGTGGAACAACGTTAAGTCGACATTGATATATTGCATCGTGTTTGTTAGGTAAAGAAACAACCATTGTCCACGATGGCCATGCAGCTTTGATCTCAGAATGCAATATGTGACACGACAATTAGCGTTTGCGGTCTAGGGTTCGTATTTATATATAATTTAAAAGCCTGTCGTTGTGTTCTTCCTTTCCCAGTTTATAACAAATAATGATTGATCAAAATGAATTGGACAAGATCATTTATTAGTGGCAGAGTAGGCCTTTTTCTTTATCTAATAATAAATTATATTTGATAAGAAATTAAATTATTAGATGAGAAATTATATTAGATTATATACAATGTACTTCTATAATAACCGAAAATACAGGCATCAAAGGGTTCATCAGCTGCAGTTTTCGAGTTAATTTAAGCGATAAACCACTTATATTCCCACCCACAGATTTCACTTAAAATCATAAAATATGTTCTTGTGTTTTTTAATTATATATAAAATAAAAATAAGGTGACATCGTGACTGATATTAAAGTATTATGTTTATTGTAAATAAAGCAATCATAGGTATCAGGGGGTTTGAATTAAAAATTGTGAGAAATGGAGAATACAGGCAGCCATCTAATATTGCCCATTATTGCCCAATAAAACCCGTATTTATCCATATTGCCCATTATTGCCCAGTGGGCCGGGTAATATTAATATTACCCGGGTTTTTGCCAACCCTGTTCCAAATAAATATTTTTACAGTATGTGACGGACTATAACGTAATAAATTATTTTGTATTAAAAAACGACTCATAAAAGTGATATGATGAGTAACCATGACAAATGAATTTGCCGAGCTTGGCAGGCGACCCATGGCTTTCACGAGTTCCAAAAGAGAGCATAAAAGTAGGTTAGCTTGTGAGAAGTTAACATTCCAACGATGTATGATAGATTTGTGTCAGGAATAGCAGAAAATGGGAGAGGTGTAGGGGTAATATGTACATGGCTCAAAATGAACATAGCATGTATAGGCCTATGTGACCCTATATAAAACGTGCATTCTATTGATTTTGTGGAGGGCAAAAAGGAGGCCGTATCCGGGACCTCTATTTATATTATATTTTTTAATAATATGTTATGTATTCTAACTGAACAAAAAAGTACCTATACATTGTCACATATCAGTGTTTATTCCAGAGGGGAGAGTGGGGAGGGGGTTACAACACAAAAGAGCCTGGGGACCCCCCCCCCCTTAACACATATTCACCATAATATTGTTAATTATACCATCGTGTTATCAATATAAACACACAGACACACACATGTATAAAGTACTGGAATAAATTATGTGATCTACTCAGCCAACACGATACGTTGACCAAATGTTGTTTTAAAATTGGCCCACCGCATACGAATTGTTTTTAATTTTGGCCCACCGCCTACGTAGTTGGTCCACCATTTAAGCACCTGGGCCATGTCTCGTGATGGCTGGGATATTGGGTATTTTGATCATGAGAGACTAAACCCATGATGGTCCATGCAACAAATCTTGACACACTGAACACCGTATTCTACTACCTTCGGAGTCAATGTTTGTTGTAAGGAAGATGAGTAAAGCAGACTTGATGCTGTTATCTTTGTTTAGAGCGTTATGAATGCGTGGACAGAGATGACTTTGAGAAGGTGATGATGATAGCACTGAATGCTTACAACAAAGGTCTCATTACCATCAACAACACCATGGACAACACCACGACTGTTACTTCAAACTGGGACATCTACAGCTCCATCTTCTTCTCTGGCACAGTGGTCACTACGATAGGTGAGTACCTCCTTGGTATAACCAATAAATAACCAGCCACAGTATTTTTATCTTGAATTCTCAATAATTGTATCTGGAAAACACAAAGGTTCTATTATAAAATGGATGCAGATCATAGTTTGAAGTGCGAGCTTTTAAAAGTTATTTTAAGCCTTTCACCACTGACAGTAAATACACTGGATATCAGCAAACATGAGACGTTGGCCCAGCGTTGGTTTAATGTTGGGCCAACGTCAACACAGGTTAACCGCAGAACACATTCAGAGCGAAAACAGGGCGATAAAAAGGAGTGGAGGGTAATAACCCCATGATAAACTAGTTATGGCGACCAAGGAAATACAGGCCTAATTGGGCAGTTAAATTAAAAAATTTGGAGCATAGCATTAATTTTTTAATCCAGGAGAGTGACCCTATCAACTGGATGCAAGGTTCCACATGGGTTATGGGTGCCCACTGCCCACATACAATCCCAAGGCCATGTCCAAGGCATTTCAAATCAGTGGCGATCCAGTGTCATGGGCGCCGGGTATTTTTCGGATAAAAATAATATTTTATTCTTTGTATAAAATAATTTAAAAACCTGACCTTGTTCATAGATTTTATACATAATATGTCGCATTATGGGCTCGCCTGAGACGGGAATATGTTTCATTCTAGCTGATACTTGTGCAAGTTGTAGCCTGGTTTTGTGGTATGCGGTGAACCGTTATTATAGTGCAGTTTCTGAATAAATATCATGGATTGCACCACTTTCAAAATGTAGGCCTTAATCCACCATGGTGATGTCCTGCCAACATCCCTAATACCTGGTATCATAAACAATTATCTCGCTTTTAATTATTACCTACCTTGTAAAACAATAAGCCATTTTGGTTAGATTGGCTGACTGATTAAATAAACTTTATGCACTGAAGTTATGCAATGTATTTTTAGGATATGGTCACATCTCACCGTCGACAGAGGCAGGTAAGGCAGTGTGTGTATTGTATGCCATTGTGGGCATCCCTTTAATGCTGGTAATGCTGGCAGGCCTTGGCGAAAAACTACTCTCATTGCCATACAACATTCTGCTGAGAAAAAAAAGTCTGCGGAAGAAAGCAAAGGTTGGTGGGGGGCATCTCAAAATGGAACATTACTATTCACTTACATAGCTGACATTATATATCCCACAGATTTTTAAAGGCACAGCAACTGCGCCATTGGCTTGGCCATAAAGTTCTTGGTTTGACGATGGGTCTTTGTCAAAATTCAATTGACTCATATTCTTGGCAAAATAAAATAGGCCGGGTAATTGGAATTGCACGCCACATTTAAACCATCAGCTCTCCAGGAATTTCATCGTTATTTTCAGTAGGCCTAAAATGTCACGTTATTGTCGTAAGACAAAATAATATTGCCTATATAAAAATCGGTTAAGAATCGAATGATACACCAACAAAATCAACAAAACATAATCATTTTTATTTTCTTTATTGCAGCTTTCAAAGCTTATCCTCGTGTTGCTCATCTTGTTATTGGGGATGATATTGTTTCTGGTGATTCCTGCAGCTATAATGGCCGTGATTGAGGACTGGACATATGGACAGGCTTTCTATTACGCATTCATCAGCCTAAGTACAATCGGATTTGGAGATTTTGTTGTGGGTATGTTTGCATGTAAGGTCTCCTAATTGTGAAAAAATGGAAAAGTTATATAATAATTACCCACTACACGCTTGCAATCAATAGGTCTTTATTATTATTGGTCACTATGAATTGTTGATCATCAGAATAATAATGTTCATTTTTGCAGTAGAAGGGGGATGGATAGGATACCAGAAGCGCATAGCAAAAATCAGCATCGGCCTGCTTGATTAATATCCACAGGGACGAAAATTCACCACCGATATTATCTTAATTTGGGCTTCCATCACTCACCTCATATATGTTCAGTAAAGATTGGTTGACAGTCTGTCACATTGCATCTCGTATCTACCAGTGTATACTGGGGTACTAATGGCAATTTGTTTTACAGGACAATCGCTAGATGAGAACACTAGAGGACGAGGGTTTTACCGTTTGTGTGCGTGTGTCTGGTTATTGGTGGGCTTGGCATGGCTGGCCAGTGTCATCTCCGGCATACAACAGCTGATGAGCAGTCTCATTGAAAAAGTGGAGAAAAACGTCGTGCGCAGAAAACAGCTACCAACAAAGGTGGGCCTTTAGTAAGTCATACTCCTAGGCATATATTCATGGGGCCGTGTTTTGAGACGATCTTTGTACGTTGAGTTAGGGGGCAAAGCTGATAAGTAACTATGTGAAAGTAGGTCTACTGGCTAAGATGGACTTAACAGTCCGCTTATTTTTTAGGATCGTCTCAGAACACGGCCCTTGGTGAAGCTTTTGTCTCGACTATTATTGTGTACTTCATATAGATATTTGGATGAATATAAAAGTTTGTTTTATTCTATCCCAGCAAACAGAAGATATTGTTTGTTTAAACTAGCCCAAATGTGACTGCTTTCGGCACGAAAACATTAAAAGCATTCCCGTTACATGACTCAAATTTAAAGAGATTACAGTAACACAATAAAAACTATAAGAAAAAAAATTAACCCCACCGGGTAATTTAAAAAAATTACCCCCACCAGGTAATTTTTTTCAAGATGTCCACCATCAACCATCTTGTTTTTAATGAATTATTTCAAAAAGCTAATGAGATCACTAGAAATGCCTAAAAACCACTGCATCAAATTTGAATGCGATCATACCTACGGTTCATAAAATATCGCGCCCACAAGCTTTTTCGGGTGGATTTTTTTTTAAATTTTCTCCGTCTGCCATCTTGTTTTTGTGGAAATTATTCCCAAAAGTTATGAGATATCTCGCCTACAAGCTTTTCGTGTGGCTATTTTTTTTTAAATGTCCTCCGTCGGCTATCTTGTTTTTAATGGATTCTTCCCAAAAGTTAATCAGATCATCAGAAATGCCCAGAGAACCACCACATCAAATTTGAATGCGATCCAACCAATGGTTCATAAGATATCGCGCCCACAAGCTTTTTGGGCGGCAATTTTTTCAAAATGTCCTCAATCAGCCATCTTGTTTTAATAGTTTTTTCCCAAAAGTTAATCAGATCATCAGAAATACCCAGCAAACCACAACATTAAATTTAAATGCGATCGAACCTAGGGTTCATAAGATATCGCCCCCACAAGTTCTTGGGCGGACATTTTTTCAAAATGTCCGTCGTCAGCCATCATGTTTTTAATTAATTCTTCCCAAAAGTTAATCAGATCATCAGAAATACCTAGAGAACCAGCCTATAAAATTTGAATGCGAGCCATTTAACGGTTAATAAGATATCGTGCTCACAATCTTTTTAGGTGGCCATCTTGGAAAATGGCCGCTTATGACTTGGTGCAAAAAAATAAATGGGGATGTGCCCATCTGGTGTCAAGGTCCAATTATCCCAATAGACATAGCAGATGAAGATGATACATTAGAAAGTGATGACGATGTAGCAAGCTCATCAGAGGAAGTGGTGTCTGATGACAGTGCAGTAGTTGAAAGTGACAGTGATGAGGATTAGGTTTAGCTAATCAGTAGCTGGCGATATGTTTATTTTGTTAGTGCAAACGCGTATCATACTCTGGTGGAACAAGGACTTTACCACCGCTTCACCACAATTTCTGCTGTCACCACTATACAAATTTACCGACGTGGCAACTATTATGTTAGAAACTCTGTTTTTAAATGTGTGTTAGATAAACTGGTGAAATGAGTGTGCAATACATAAGAATGACTGTCAATAACCAAATCTTCCCCTTGGAATTGAAAGGGTGTATCTGCTGTTTTACATTTTAAAGTGGCGATATCATCTTGTGTGAAAGTATTGTTTTTTTGCAATGAAGGAAATATTCTACTCAGCTACTGGTCAGATCTAATATGGATGAAGATTACATGTACTTCCATTCGGTTCATGGAACAGTCACCACTTTGTTATTTTAATATTTTCTACACTAAGTTTTTTTCATTTATCATGCTAGTCATAAGAAAAGTTTAATTTTTATTTACAACTTTCAAGTTTTATTTAAATATTAGTTTTTTCTGTGCTTCCACTAAAATACACAAAAATGACCGAAAATACACGACAAATACTTTTATTTAACTGTTTATAAATTATCTACAAGACATATATATTTTTTATTTGGATGATTGGATTTCTCATCCCCAAAAACATATGTATATACACCAAGTTTGTGACTCTAACTGCCTTAGAACTCAAGTTATGGCACAAAACGTGATTTCCAAATTTCAATGGCGGCCATTTTGAAATGACCTAAAATAGGTAGTCCATCCGACTAATATTTGATGGCATTGACTTTTGATATTGGGGGAGCCAAAGAGCAAAAAAAACTTGGCCTCAGACTTTCATGGGTGGAGGCTGCACAGTAACCCTCTCTGGCCCATGGACCAACACAAAAAATGACCGAAAATGCACGAAAAATACGTTTGAATAACTGTTTATAAATTTTCCACAAGACAGAAACATTTTTATTGACATAATTGAATTCCTAACCCCCAAAAACATATGCATAGACACAAATTTTGTGACTCTAACTGCCTTAGAACTCAAGTTATGGCACAAAACGTGATTTCCAGATTTCGATGGCGGCCATTTTGAAAATGGCCGAAAACAGGTAGTCAATCCCAACTTTTTTTTTATGGCATCGACTTTTGATATCGGGGGAGGTCCAAGGAGCAAAAAAACTTGGTCTCAGACTGTCCTGGGGGGTGGGGGTGCACGGTAACCCTATCTGGCCCATGGACTAACTGTTTTAATACAGGAGCTCAACTCTCTCCTTAAAAAGAGGAGCACACCCTCTAATTATAGTTCCCATTTATATAATCTTGTCATTCTTCATATTTCTCTTTTCCTGATCTACCGCGCGTGTAGCCGTGCACAGCTTTCTGTGCTGTAATGTGACGTCACTGACTGTTGTCGGGTTTCAGGCAGACACTAAACCAAGTGGGCCTCGACGGGCTTCTTTTTGGTCAGGTAGTTATGATTGTATCAATTCATCTTTTGTATGGTACCGGTACTACGATGCACACTCTGTATTTTCAGTACGAGTTACGACAGGAAGCAGAGAGAGCGGGTCAAACTAAAGCTGAAGACAACGATATTAAAACCTCGGAGGAGGACGATCACACCTGGATGCTCAGCTCCACAGCTAACAGTCTGGACTCTCCAGATTTACACTCCACTCGTGTATAGCAGGCCGGGTTATAATATCGTCCCCTTGCATATGAAAGGGTGTATCTGCCACTCTGTAAAGTGGCAAGATTCATATCCAAGGTAAAGATATTATAACAATACATGTTCTTGGGGGTAATGTGTTATTTTTAGGTCTGACTTGTGCAGGTGAGCCCTGCTGCTGGGACATTTAATCCTGAAGCTATCCTGCAATAAGACATTAAATCGATGGTCTAAAACAATAGTGGGTCAAGTCGACTTGACAGCGAAATTGTGTTTATACTTTTGCTTAGAACTACAGTCTGCTAAATCCACTTATCAGCATGTAGACTTGGACTTATAATGATGAAACACACAGTGATTGGAATTTGACAGTAGATCAAGTGTAGTTATCAGAGTATTTTTTACCAGTAAAAGTGATTTACAGAAGCAAAATTGGGATCAACAAGACACCAAGTTGACTTAGCGCTTTGTTACACCAGGAACACAGAATATACAGAGATTGTTCCTAGATCAACAATAGACTAAGTCCAGGCATTTCCCCTGTGTTGTCTCCACATGTATCAGAATAAGAATGCGCTAAGTGCACTTGCACCGCTGTTCTCCCATAAACTGAGCATATAACACGAGAATAACAATGTGTCAAGTCGGATTGGTCCTGTGTTGAACAGATATTATGCTGATATGTGCTCCTTTTCTCGAGAATAACAATGTGCTAAGTCGACTTGATCTGTTGTTTTAACCTGAATTTGGAATAAATTCAAACTTTATACATATTATAGATGACTTAGCTGGTTATTATTCTAAAGGCCAAAAATGTCAATTAGCACACTATTGTTTTAACCCATCGAAATAACATAAACTATGCTAGGGCTCAAATCCAACAAAGAGGACTTAAACTAACGCATTTCTCGACAAAACGCAAGTTTTTAATCAATCTCAATTAAAATGTTGATACTCACGATGATCCAATGTGGATTTAGTGCTGGGCCACCGTATACATTAAATCAAAATCGGGTTATTGCTCAGAGATACCATTTACGCCTTCATAGAACTAAAAACAGCCTCATGGACATGTGTGAGCATGCGACGATGCCTTATTTTACTGATGATGGTAGGCATATACTGCAAGATATTAGGTTTGGTGGCGCTTTATAAGGCAGATTTACGGTCCTGTTTAAAACTGTTGGAAAATATACTATTACCTGATCGCAGTGATCCTAGAGAGACAAATATGGGATCTTTGTTCATCCCCAGCAACTGCAATCGAGATGCGAATGTAACTGGACAGGAGGTCTATTGTCAAGCTCACCTCATATCTAGTCACATAATCCCGTGTAAATGGTAAACTGATGACAAGACAGATCGGCTGATAACTCAAGATCGTCTGCTCTAAACTTAGTCATTTTTATTTCATGTTACTGTTCATCAATATTTATGTGCAGTTTTAACCAAGTATTTTAAAATGGATTATAATCCAGATCTATATACTTATTCAAGTATAATGAATTAATGTACATTTTTCACATTTATAAGAAACTTATATTACTACAAATCTCAAATATGAAATGTATTCTATATGATTTATATAAAACACATTTTAAGTCAAACTTTGTTGTTATTTTAAAGATATGTCATTTACACAATATCGACAGGATTGACCGATCCCCCTGATCTAAAACTTAAAGAATTTGTTTCTCTAGAACTGTTCCATTCACCATGCAAGAAAACATACAAAACAAGACTACATAAGTCCAGGAACTCCCGCTCCGAATTAGAATTTGATTTAAGCATTTTTGTGTAGGGTTATTAATGTAGTTCTAGGCTAGGTCAAAAATCAAGACGCAAGACAACTAGGTCTAAGAAGCCCAGTCTGAGAGTAAGATAAGAACTAGACAGTCTGTCGGAGATTGCAAACCTCCATTGAAATTAATGATCCTAATCAGTATCCCAGTAATGGTCTACCTATCTGGCACGGTTTACCCGATATCAGGCCAATCGAGGTAACTAATAGCTGATTTACAGTCATTTTGAATTCGATATAAACTAGTTAAAAACTTAGGGTGCATCCTCCCCTGAAACCTCAAATTTTGTTTTATAGTAATGGAATAACATCTAACACAGTTTGCAAAATATTGGGCATGTGAAAGTAAATAATGGCCGATAGGGGGCCATTTTGAATTTGATCGAGTCAGAATTTTTCAAGATGCATCCTCAGCTGAAATTTCACATTTCATTCTATAGTAATCGTCTAGCTATCTAGCACGGATTACCAAATATCGGCCATGTGAAAGTGAATAATGGCCTAAAGACGGCCATTTTGAATTTGATCAAGTCGAAATTTTCCAAGATGCATCCTCAGCTGAAATCTCACATTTCATTCTATAGTAATGGTCTAGCCATCTAGCACGGTTTACCAAATATCGCCCATGTGAAAGTGAATAATGGCCGATAGGCCATTTTGTATTTGATCAAGTCAAAAATTTTCAAGATGCATCCTCTCCTGAAATCTCACATTTTGTTTTATAGTAATGGTCTAGCAATCTAGTACGGTTACCGAATAACGGCTATGTGAAAGTGAATAATGGCCGATAGGCGGCCATTTTGAATTTGATCGTGTCAATTTTTTCAAGATGCATCCTCTCTTGTAATCTCACATTTTGTTTTATAGTAATGGTCGAGCTATCTAACACGGTTTAACAAATATCAGCTATGTGAAAGTAAATAGTGGCCGATAGGCGGCCATTTTGAATTCGATAGAGTCGAAAGTTTTTAAAAGGCATCCTCTCCCGAAACGTCACATTTTGTTTTATAGTAATGGTCTAGCAATCTAGCACAGTTTACCTGATATCAGGCCTATCAAGGTAAATAATGCTGATTGTCGGCCATTTTGAAATCGTAAGTTAAAAATTTTCAGGGTGCATCCTCCCCCGAAAACTCACACTTTGTGTTATAGTAATCAGGTAATCGTCTAGCCATCTAGCACGGTTTACCAAATATCAGCCATGTGAAAATGAATAATGGCCGAAAAGGCAGCCATTTTGAATTTGATCAAGTCAAGTTTTTTCAAGATGCATCCTCATCTGAAATCTCACATTTCGTTTTATAGTAATGGTCTAGCCATCTAGCACGGTTGACCAAATATCAGCCATGTGAAAGTGAATAATGGCCGATAAGCGGCCATTTTAAATTTTATCGAGTCGAATTTTTTAAGATGCATCCTCTCCTGAAATCACACATTTTGTTTTATAGTAATGGTCTAGCCATCTAGCACGGTTTACCAAATAACGGCCATGTGAAAGTGAGTAATGACCGATTGGCGGCCATTTTGAACTTGGACGAGTTGAATTTTTTCAAAATGCATCCTCTCCTGAAACCTTACAATTTATTTGATATTAATGGTGTAGCTATCTTGAGCGGTTTTCATGATATTCCGCAATATCAGGCCTGTCGAGGTGAATAATGGCCGATAGGCGGCCATTTTGAATTTTATCAACTTGAAATTTTTCAAGATGCATCCTCTCCTGAAACCTCACAATTTGTTTTATAGTAATGGTGTAGCTATCTTGAGCGGTTTTCATGATATTCCGCAAAATCTTTCAGTCAGATTTACCGATGTTATAAATCAGGACAAAGTGCTGGGTCAACTTCAAGGTCAAGGTCCAAAAACCTGAAAAGGCACAACTAGGGACCTTAGAGAACATGTATGTGCAATATGACTGTCATCGGCCCAGTACTTTTCGAGATCTGCTCCAGTGCGCGTCAAAACGTCTAAATAGGTCATAGTTCTGAACCAGAAGTAGGTCAAAGTTCAAATACCCCAAAAGGCACAACTAGACCCCCTAGGGGTGTTGTGTGTAAAATTTGAAGACAATCGGACAAGTACTTTCAGAGATATGCTCCGGAAACGAATTGTTTACGGACGGCCCAACGCCGTAACATCATCATTTTCTCCTCTGCGACCTTGCGTATTGAATTCAGATTAAAAATATTTTACCCGGCCATTATCCACCTGGAAGTAGCCCACATACCAAAAATTGTTATCCTAGCTTATTTGCTTACAAAGTTATAGGCAAAAGAAGAGGCAAAAAAAACGGAGGCGGAATCCATAGCATAGATTGAGTATGCCATCATTTAGATTACATGGACGGTATAAATCTTATATGAACAGTTTGGATATTAGCAAATCGTGAGTTTCTAAAACATAAGAAATTGTTGCTTATAATACATTTGAAAAACAATTTGTAACCATGGATGAAAAAAACAAAAGAAGAACCCTCTGAAAGACATGGGAGTGTCGCGGCTCGTCACCAATTATCAAGTACGTTGCAGGCTTTGTTGATACTTGCTAAAGTCATACAACAAAATGCGTGCATATCATAGGGGCGGATCCAGAAAATAATCTTACTCATATATATATATATATTATCGCCTTTAAAACGTTATATTACTTATGTGGGTCCTAGGACACAAGGGGTGATGCGAATGTTATGTAATAATCAAGGCGCCACCGTCGGCATAATCCATTGTTTACACATCAATGAGGCGTGACAACTGATTGTAGGCCTATCAGCTACATGCCCATGTAGCCGACCCCTCCACACCTTCTAGCACCAACATCTGGCTGATTTACTTGCTCGGCCGAAATGCTCAAAATATCTACGCTCCACTAATTCGAATAGATTTGTTGTTCCACGTATAAAGACTAAGACTGGGTCAAGAGCTTTCTCTATATCTGGTCCAGCCTGTGCCAATACGTAATGCCAAATCAATCTTAACATTTCGGCAATTACTTAAATCACACCTATTTGAGTCCCTTAGCAGCCCGGCTCCCTGTTGACGAACCTGCTTAGGCCTCGATTAAGACACATGATCACGCTAAGGATTTGTGCGTCTCTGAGCTCGGTCCGCTGAGGATATAGGCGCAATAGAAGTTTTATTGATTGATTTATTGATTGACTAACGATTAGGCTTATCAATCATTCTAAAATACTTATTTCCTCAATTAATATTAGTGGAATATACATTTCACTTTTGTTTTGGAACCCGGTCATTTTAGTTCTAACCCTTTCGAGCCTGAATCTACCATTGTCATCTTCATCCACTACAATCCGTGAATTGCTATCGCAATTCTCGACTTGTAGTGGATGAAGATGATTTGAAGTGGGCGAAAAAATCAAGAAAATTGTCAGGTATTGGTAAATCAGTTTCAAGAAAATTTTCATCAGAAAACCCTTAGTTGTAGGAAAATTAAGTCTGTTTACAGTGATGTAAAATGATGCTTTAATGCTATGTGAAGGCTTAAAGGGTTAACACACTGACAGGGTCCCAAACCCCAAAAATACAGTTTTTTAGTTCTGAAACCATGCTATCCGATCTATATGAAAATGCTGACAGGGTTTTGGAACCCTGTCAACCCGGTCTAAATCCGCCTCTGTATCACCTGTCTTCCATGCGAGTTCAATATGTTATACAACATGACAAAGACAAATATAGATGTACTTTTTATTTTCGTTATTTTTATCACATAATAA
Organism: Flabesymbios commensalis; assembly: GCA_964017125.1. NCBI lineage: Eukaryota > Metazoa > Annelida > Polychaeta > Terebellida > Flabelligeridae > Flabesymbios > Flabesymbios commensalis. The sequence goes on from OZ024906.1 coordinate 42,335,344, forward strand.
ATATAATTCCGAAGGTCTGTAGGAACACTGTTGCATGTCATTTTTTTTAATTAACAAGACCAATTCTTGCACAACAGGCTGTGTTGTTATCAAGCTTAACAACAGTATTACTCTATGATTTTGCAGCGGTATAAAGCCCGATGACAACACAATCGGTTGTTCAAAGATATAGTTATGTTAATTGAAACTATATAAAAAGTCACACGGAACAGTGTTGCTCCAAACCCACGATTTATAAAGCATCTTTACGTCATTATTATCAATCATTTAAAAACATTTCATATTGCTATTTGATGTATAGGGTCAGCAAATAAATAAGCAACAAGCATATTGTACTCTTGGAGATCATGTGTACTTTGAAATATATTTCACCAACGAAGGATGAAGATGAGGCACCTGTGAAAAAAAATGTACCAATTTAAAAATATATTATTATTACGAAACAGTAAAATTGTTATTGTTCAAATATTATACTCCTTATAATGTTAAAGCTGCTCTTTGGGATGAGATATTTTCAATTTTGTCAATTTTGAAAATTTAACTTAGATGAAACTATATAGCCTACTGATCTTAACTGAAAATACAAGAAAAAAAAAACATTTTTAAACCACCGAAAAAGAGTGAAATAGTTATATTTCCAGGTCGTATATTGCCATGTAAACAAAACAAGTCAGCGATATACAGCACTTTACACAACATATTCCCACGTCTTGGACGGTAAGATCAAAGCAATCGCCGCTAATTGGTGTTTTATAGTCAGGACATGAGGGGATACACCTGCAACACTGATTGTCTGCCCAGCGCTGTGCCGACGGCATCAATATGTGGCCCAATGCTGTAGGAACATTCAACCGTCCTTTAGCAAGTGTTCAGGTATAAACAAAGTTTGTTTGGTTTTTACTCGGATTCATAGAAATGTTGATAAAAAATATTTTTAAAAATCTAAATTTAATAGTCATAATAGTCCATTCATACTATTAGAACTATGCAATTGGATTTTGTACCAGTGTTCTTTTTCTGTTTATTTAATTTTTTTCCAATTTTTATCCGGCCTACACAATGTCTCGACCTATGTGTCGAAAACAACCTGAAGGATCATGTCTGCCGACCACATAACAGATTTAGCTAATCCTAATCTGTCATTCCGTCCTAATGACGCAACAGATAGACTGACAAATGAGCACACTTCCTTCTGATTGAAGGTGGAATTACTACAGCTTTAAAATACACCAGTGACGTCAGTCCATTGTTCAAAAAGTAGATTCGGATCTACGAATCTACTGTTATTTTTTATGCTGGCCCGGGCGAGCGCAGTGATTATTATGCAGGTTCTAACGTTACACTACATGCCTAATGTTTCTTGGTTAACCACACTGACTATTTATTCTATCAATTCTTGGAGCACATGTACCTATTTTGTGTATTTTAAGTAGAAGAAAGAATTCAATTACGATAGATTCCTAGCCCGCCTCATACATTCAGATCTACGAATTTATCGAATTTCGTTGCTTCTCCTTGACTTAATGAAAAGAAAAACTGACAAACAGCACAATTCCAGCACAACTCAAAGAGTAAGACACAAAGTTCAAAGGGAATAATCAGTTGGTCGCTTGACAATACAGCTCAGCAAAACCGAAAGACAGTAACTGATTTACTTCTTACTGGAAAAGTAAGCAGTTACTGCCTTTTGGCTTTGCACGGCAGACTAAGATGTTACCTGCAGCAGTTGCCGGTAGATCTGTTTGAGTTGTGGGTGAGTTGAGGAATCTCCGCAGTGTCTAACAGCCACCCGACTGTATGCTACCAGGGATATCACCATCTCGTACAATACCTTATGATAACCAAATCCAAGGACTATAACTGTAAACAAAACCAAGTAAGAGCAGTCCAGCAAGCACGAGATGTTCAGCCAATGTTGATACAATGTTGGCACAGCGTCGAAGACGATGGGCCAACATTGTAACAGCATTGGCTGAACGTCTCATGCTTGCTGGCCTCAGGCCAAATATTTCTGTTATAATTAAGACAGAACTGGATTTTGATACATAATGTTGTAATTCACTTCTAATGCGTTACTTAGTATCTATTGATAAGATCATAATGAACAATATTTTGAGAATACCAAGAAGTAAACAATCTCTACGAAATTATCACACTTTTATTATATCCATTAACAGCATGTTTTGCTCTGATACAATAAAAAAAGGATTACATATTGTTAACTGTATCACCATGCCGACTCGTAAATCGAATAACAATACAGGATAATGTTCACAAATGTATCTATGTATTCCTTGCACATTGAATTTTTTCTAAAAAATCTGAAAACCTTTCCGTGCATTGAGTAGGTCAACCACACTTGTCATTTGATCACACAGTTCTACGAGTCTTCGTCGCCACCATTCTCCGTCATCACTAGCATGATGAAGCTGGTCATAATAGCAACACATTCAGTCCAACTTAATTGACACTCTAAATTTACTAATAGACTTACTTGAAACTGCCATTTAAATTACTTTATATAACATAAATCAACATTTCCTGGTGCAATGCTTAACAAAAAAAAATGAGAGTCATATTTCCTATCTATCCTAGCTATCATGACCCACAACTTCAGGTGCATTACAATTAATTTTTTTTTGTTAACTTTGAGTACACTATATTGTAAAAGTTGCCGACATAAACGGCCTCCAGATACAGTTATTAAAAGAGCAAATAAAATTGTTTGATAACGGACAAAACTGTTGTTTCACCCTCTCAAACCAATCCATCTCTCCTGCTTACTAGTAGATCCTCTTACTTAGCAGGCACGAGACGTTGAACCAATGTTGTTTTAATGTTGGCCCACCGTCTTCGACGTTGGCCCAACATTAAAACAACATTGGTTCAATGTCACATGTCTGCTGGGTACTGGCCATTTCATTTGTTTGCTAACGTAGCTTGTATACTTACCAAACATGTGGTAATAAACTGGTGCAATACTACCGGCTCACAAAATGGGTTCAGCTCTTGAGCCTCAAACATCACGTCTATTCTACAAGACAATGTCAATTCATACATACATTTATAAATGTGTACATACTCTAATTTGAGTTCGAATTATCATGTTTATTTATAAAGTACACACTGCATTTAAATATATACCGGTACTACAGCAGTAAAATAAGCAAATTGTCTTGATAAAATTTTGTTAATGTTTTCATGTGGCTATAATTCACCGTTCATAAGAGTTATAAACAAGAAATCATTTATTGTTTGGAAAAAGGGTTATCGAGGTGTTCAATTACAGTATGTGGGAATTTTTTATAAATAGGCAGACAATTATAGTAAGCTTACTCCTCCATGCTTGTCAAGGCTTGTTCCAAGGTTGAAGAGGTAGGTATTTGTGATACACTAATACTAAACAGTTTCTTAATCAAATCTTTGTGACATGAAATAGCTTCGGAAAGGTTGGAATGAAGCACCTAAAACCAGGAGAGAAAACTATTATAATCATACAAAAATCTCATCAACATATTTTCACTTCATCAGTTAATTTTCACCAATTTAATCACATGTATATTGAATTGTGATAGTATGTTTAATGTCCCAAATGAAAAAAATGTTTTCATTAAAAAAAACACAAATATATCATACATAACATTTATTTCTAGATATTATGATCGTACAATATGTTACTCTACAATGGAGTGAAAAGACAAACAGCAGTAACTACTTATTTTTACAACAATCAGTTAATATTGTTTGCCTTTGACTATGTTACATTAATCAGGATTGCTAAAGGTCTGCACAGTAGTACTTACATCTAGCGCCAGGCTGTTATTAATGGATCTCAACTGAAATGTATAATATAGCACAGGTCAAGTAATAAGAAAATATTATACATGCCCAATATCTATACAAGCCAAGTTGTAGATTAGTACTAGCTCTGCTGTATTTTCAGTTACTATATGCAGATTAGTCCTAGATCTGCTGAATTGGCAGTTACTATTTTACAGATTAGTCCTAGATCTGCTGAATTGTCAGTTGCTATTTACAGATTAGTCCTAGCTCTGCTGAATTGTCAGTTACTATTTACAGATTAGTCCTAGATCTGCTGAATTGGCAGTTACTATTCGCAGATTAGTCCTAGCTCTGCTGAATTGTCAGTTACTATTTACAGATTAGTCCTAGATCTGCTGAATTGGCAGTTACTATTCGCAGATTAGTCCTAGATCTGCTGTATTTTCAGTTACTATATGCAGATTAGTCCTAGATCTGCTGAATTGTCAGTTACTATTTACAGATTAGTCCTAGATCTGCTGAATAGTCAGTTACTATTTACAGATTAGTCCTAGATCTGCTGAATTGTCAGTTACTATTTACAGATTAGTCCTAGCTCTGCTGAATTGGCAGTTACTATTCGCAGATTAGTCCTAGATCTGCTGAATTGTCAGTTACTATTTACAGATTCCTAGATCTGCTGAATTAGCAGTTACTATCCGCAGATCAGTCCTAGCTCTGCTGAATTGTCAGTTACTATTTACAGATTAGTCCTAGATCTGCTGAATTGTCAGTTACTTTTTACAGATTAGTCCTAGCTCTGCTGAATTGTCAGTTACTATTTACAGATTAGTCCTAGCTCTGCTGAATTGGCAGTTACTATTCGCAGATTAGTCCTAGATCTGCTGAATTGTCAGTTACTATTTACAGATTAGTCCTAGCTCTCCTGAATTGGCAGTTACTATTCGCAGATTAGTCCTAGATCTGCTGAATTGGCAGTTACTATTCGCAGATTAGTCCTAGATCTGCTGAATTGGCAGTTACTATTTACAGATTAGTCCTAGATCTGCTGAATTGGCAGTTACTATTCGCAGATTAGTCCTAGATCTGCTGAACTGGCAGTTACTATTTACAGATTAGTCCTAGCTCTGCTGAATTGGCAGTTACTATTTACAGATTAGTCCTAGCTCTGCTGAATTGGCAGTTACTATTTTTCATTTATTACAAGTTGAAATTGAGTTAAATTTCTGCTCATTAAAAATATATGTCTCCGAAAAATGAAATATTTAATTCACTAATCATCTAACACAGAAGATGCTATCAATTAGAAGCATTTGATTTGCTCTGAACCTTACTTGAAAACTTATATAACTGGGTCTAGCAGGACAAAGTAAATTATACCAAATTTAGCAAAACATTTATTTAAACACCAAAATTATATTCATTACTGAGGTATTCAACTGTGATACACCTGTGATACATCAATGAAAACTGAAATGTTCTGTGTTGATATATGTTACTCCAGCCACTGGACAAAATGAATATATTTCAATAATTGTTATCTTATTGGTGAGTATTCAACATATAGTTGATTGAAAATTTCGAAAGCAGCAAATTCTGCTCACCTTGTCGAAGGCTTCTGGTTTCCAAGGAAGTTGCCAAACAAATTTAACTGTAAGTGCTCTCATTTCAGTATCCTCATCCACCAGAAGATTCCGAGCGGCACAGAACAAACTGAAACAGCAAAAAGGGTGATATTAAGTTAATAAAATGTTTGCCACTTTGTCAATTGCTAGTCACAGCCATTGTTATTCTTTTTAATTTCCAATATCTAATATGACACTTCAAAGGCTATTCATATTATTACCAATTTCAATTGTGTGCCAATCAATTTATTGTTTTTTAAATGATTAGAAATAAATAAACATTTCAGTTTCATTTGTCTTTCCAAACTTGTGTAAACTATCGAAATATGATTATCAATATCTGAGAAAGGCAGGGTACACATTTTATTGGGAGTGCCATGAAATTGTGGATTTATTATTTGAATACGTCAAGTTCCATAGATAATTCAACTTACCTATGGATGATTTCAGTAGAATCAAACAATGGATCCTTTGAAGATAAAGAGTTCTGCCATAAGTAGCTGCCAGCTATTTGCAGAGCTGCCGCAGTATGCTGCCTCAGTAACGGAGGACAGTCGGGCTCGCTGCATGTCCGCACTAGTCTAGCCCACTTGTCAGCCAGGTTATCTTTGTTTCTAAATGGAACATATTTCTTAATTTTTTTATCTTTTTTTTCAGCATTTGAAACTGGAAATTGTGTTCGCAATTCCTGTTTCAAATTAATAAAAAATTATCAGGACACATCTTAAATATTGCTGTATATATACCAGTCAGTCATATTTCAGACAGTCATTTCTTTCTTTCCTTTTAACATCAGTATTGTGTTAATAAAAGAAACAGGAAAAACACATTTCTCTATTCAAGAATATTGTTTTTATTACGGGTAGTCAGATAGAATACCGGTAATAAGAAATAATCTACACTAGTTTGCCAATAATAAAACTTGAAAGTGAGAAAGTATTATTTCAAATTAATTTTTACTACACAAGAGGAACCATGTGTTGAAATTGTAGGAAATTATATTTAGATCTAGTTGGCATGTGTCTACTGCAGCTATCATTGGGCTGTCCCTGGAATACCTACTGTAGAAGCTCCCATGGTGTGGACTTAACCACAAAGGCTGATAGCTCCAGCAGCAGAGCACGCGGCCTGGAATGTGATGATTCTTGGAGCTCCTGGAGTAGTTTGGACAGCAGATGTGGGCTGTGTGTCAGTAGATCCTGGTTGTCAGTGTGGTGTAGGGATATCAGAAGCTGTAAACCTTCACAGCGCACATCCCAGTCTCTGTGCTGCCACATCGCTAATAGTAATGTCTGCAATCAGGCACACATTTATGTTTATCAGAGGATCCTACTTAAAAAATACAGCACATGTACCAAGGTGCTCATTCAAGAGTTCTGAAAAATACAAGTATTATTGTTGTCATTACCTATGTCATTGTAAGCCTAGTCAGCGTCACCATCATCATTACTATTATTGTCAAATAAATCGTTCATGCTTTTGTCGTTACAAAGCTAACTATATCACCTGTAATCCTTCCATACAAAGCGGTAGAGTGGTAACGTCTTCCTTGTGCTGCGCTAACCATTGTATAGAAGCCAACTGCTGGCTGGTGTCCTTTGAGGAGAGATACTCATGTAGCTTATTTTGTAATGTTTCACTTTCATAATAAAGTGAACACTGTAGAGACATGTAGACCCGCTGCTTTATTTCAATGGCTTCTCCAATCTATTAAAACATATTCATGACACTAATAAATTGGATGCATGTCTAATTGAAAGATATGCATTTACATCAATACAGAACTAGAATTGCATGGTTGTTTTCAAAATAATACATGTAATAATAAATACATTATAGAGCACATTCCACATATATATAAACAGAGTGTTGCCTTTCTTATCATCCATGTAGTTTAAATCACACATTGTAATCTTGTACCAGCTGAATGTTTTAACTTTTTTAAATATTTTGATAATATGTTATGGACAACATGTGAAAACCCTCACTCTAATGTTCTGTGAGACATCCTGCTCCGCTGTATATGTAATATTGTGACTGTCATCTAGTAATTGTTGTAAACCATAATGTGGAGCCCCTCGTCCTATCCGACACACAAGATCGTTCATAACTTGGAAGTACTTTGATTTTAATACAAGACATTTACTTTCTCGAGGAATCCATTTTGCACCGTGTAGTTTTTCAAAGATGGTCAACGCCTCACCTTGACTGTAAACAAACTCTAGTCAAAATTTGTAACAAATGATCGTGATACAATATATTTTGTTTGTGAAACAAAATATACCAAGTTGAAAAAATTCTAAGCCACACATTATTCTTCTTTATTCAACCTTCAATCTCAGGCTATTGAAAAATTGCAAAATAATTTTAAAATTGAAAGGGATTGATTCATTAACTACATAAGAATAGTAATACATTTTCATTGACTGTGACCTGTGTATTGTTACAGGTATTGCCATTCCCACCATATAGTAAATGAAAATGACCTCATTTTATAAAATATCCAAGTATAAAATATCAAACAAAGGTTTAAAACATCTTTGTTTGGATGCGTTTAGCCATATCTATATAATTATTTTTGTTGAAAATATGCCCAGAGATACATATATGCCTCATGTTTAGCTAACCCTTCCCATGCGGGGACCAACTTTATACGTCAGAATCTGACGTATAAAAACGATCCTGCAATAAAAGAATTGAAATATTTATAATGGCCGTAGACCCATAACATAGGTATTCAAATGAAGCGAAACAGCTAACTAAGACATTTATGATGATTTTACGTCAGAATCTGACGTATAAAGACGATCCTGCAATAAAAGAATTGAAATATTTATAAAGGCCGTAGACCCATAACATAGGTATTCAAATGAAGCGGAAACAGCTAACTAAGACATTTATGATGATTTCAAATTGAAATAAACCCTTTGGCCTCCATGGTTTATACAAATATATTTCAATGCTTAAAGGGTTAGCCTTTTAACTGAACATGATCCAAATATAGTAGAACCTGCTATAAGAAGCCACTCTTATGAGCAGCAAACCTCCTATGGGAGGCCACTGGGACATTCCCCAAAATGACATTTCCTATATAAATGAAACTCCTATCAGCAGCCACCTGCCTTAAAAGGCCACGTTTTCTGTGTCACAAGAATGGCTGCTTATAGCAGGTTCTACTGTACGCTAATGTACATAATGATAAACCCACCTTGGTGATATAGCTTTAACCAGTTGATGGACCTGGAGAAGTGTGCCATGCTGCATGTTATGACGACCACGACATAGGGTGCTACATAGTTTGACTATCAAATCATCCAACATCTTGCACCAATATTCACATTTAATCATGGGAACTAAAGCCTGTGCTGCAAGCTCACGAACATTGTAGATTGAACTTTCCGCCAGCGTTACTAATGGCCCTTTAAAGGCAGAAATCCTGAAAATTTGCCAAAAGCAAGCAAAAACCTATAAAATATAAACTCAAACGAGATGGAAAGAACTAATCAAGCCATTTATGATGTTTACAATTTTACAATTTGAAAAAAATTGCACAAGTATCTACCAAAATATATTAGCACTGTATGGTTTAACCCTTACAGTGCGGGGATCGGCTTTAGTCGACAGAATCTGACGTCTGTAGACGTCAGATTCTGACGACTAAAGTCGATCCCCACACTTTAAGAATCAACATATTTCTAATGGCCGGAAAGCCATAACATAGGTATTTAAATGAAGCAGAAAGAGCTAACTAAGAGATTTATGATGATTTCAAATTGAAAAAACTCTTTTGGTTGCGATGTTTTTTTACAAATTAATTTAGCGCTTTAAGGGTTAACCCTTTCCATGCCCAATAATTCAGCCCTGTCAATTTCTACAATGCCTAATTACTTGAGCATAATGGTTATTTTGGCTAAAAAAAACTAATTAAGATTCATCAGTAGGCCTACAGAATATCATTAATAGTGAACTCCCATATTTGTAACTGGCAATGTATGGTGGGACGGGTTGGGGTTGCACTTCACTGGGGTTGAACGCAAAGGTCATACCGAGGTCATGTCAAGGTCATATGAAGGTCAATCTTGATAAAAAATACAAAAAATACCATTTTATGCCTTCCAGCTTGATTTATGCGTGAGCTAGGTGTTATATATGACTGTAGTTGGATCATTCAGGGTCAAGCTCTATTTCAGAAGATGTCGCAAGTAGTTTTAAGGTACCCGAGGAGTACCCGAGTAGTGATAGCCCCTTCGGATTTCCCTTATTTTCACCTTCAGATAAATTTACTATTCAATTCCCCCTTCTCCAGGACTAAAATTTAATGCCAAAAGTCACCAAATAGGGGTCTATAGTAGTGTGGAACTATGCCTTGAATTGCAACAAATTTATATATGACTGTGTGGAAAGGGTAACACGGGTTGGAGCTCCACTATACTGAGGTGGTATGCAAAGGTCATTCCAAGGTCATATAAAGGTCAAACTCGATAAAAAATGCGAAAAAATTTATTTTATTTTATGCCTTCCAACTTTATTTATGCGTGAGCTAAGTGTTATATATGACTGTAGTTGGATCATTCAGCGTCAAGCATTATTTCAGAAAGTGTTACAAGTAGCTTTAGGATAATAACGGTACCCAAGGAGTGACATTATTCGTGCGGGACGAGATTCTAAAAGGCAAAGTCGTTGCGCTACCAGGGAGCTCTCATAACACATATTCAGAACAAGAGGTCACGCCAGTGAGACAGACGCTGAACAGACCAATGCTGACTAATGAGGTTGCAAACTGATACGATTGGTTTCTCGTATTGAGGTAAAAATTACACGTCAACCAGAAATAGTGCGACGTGACCCCAGATAGGCCTATATAATTATAGCAGACATCAGATAGCGGCGAGACACCCAAAAAAAACAGCCGTAATTTTCACCAATGCTTGGTTAATGTTGGTGCAACGTCGCAGACGTTGGGCCAACATTAAACCAGCATCTGTTGAACGTCTTGTGTTTGCTGCAGAGAGTGGATAAATTGACATAGGCTACTATACCCGCTATATGAATAAGAGTATTGAATAAGGGCATTGTGATTGAATACACGCGAACTGTTTAATTCACGCCAAAACACTGTTTTGTGAATCAGCCCAACAAAATGCCCATACACGGCCTGACCAGAGCGTAGCAGCGGTTGGTACCAGCCAAACAGTCATCAGATGGCACTGTAGTACACGCCCATAATGTTTTGAAGCACGCTGGATGCATCGGGCCATACTTGGCGACTGTTCAGCATATAGTTAATTAATTGTAAACTAGCCCGGACACGGTCCGGGATTGGCATTGTAATCAGTATTAAAATTCCCGGACGCATGGAAAGGGTTAAAAGAGCTCTTACTGTGAGTTTGATTGGGAATCTGTCCCGGGAGAGAGCCTGGCAAGAATAGCCAGCACGGGACAGAGGGCCGGGTGAAGGGCGAGGATAGCCTGGTCATCGGCGGCCTTCTCCACCTCCTCCAGGAAGAACTCTCGAAGTGAAGGGTGATGTGCAAAGAATTCTGACACAGTGGTGGAGTATATATAGCCGTCCTTTGTTTTCTGCTGACTAACAAGTCTTGCTACAAGCGTACCTGAAAAAATTGGTTTGAAATTTATTATCTAAAGATATTCTTAAATAGATCAAGTTTATCAGATATATAACTTTCTAAACTAACTAAACGGTAATAATTTTCTTTTATAAAGAAAAGTCCAAGAAAATTTCCATTTATAAAACTAAATAGGGGCCAACATCTATTTCATAATCTATCACAATATGGATGAGAAACGACATCGAGATGTACACATCAAATAAATCTTCAAACTATTATTAAACACCTTTAGCAGAATGATATTTTAACATAAAATGTATAACCATAGAGATAATCAACCATCGTGTACCCTGCCTGAGGTGTACCTCTGTTTTTTTTATTTTAAAATTAATATTGTTTTATTTCCAATGAGAAACTCACCAAATAGTTGCGTGGAAGCATTACGTATTGCCCAGACAGGGGACGAAAATCCCTTAATAGTGTGTATAGTGGCTTCTCCAAGATAAGGGAGTGCTGCCATCGCTACGCTGGCTTCCCTAAAAATTGCCTTAAGAATGTGAAGAGCATGAGCATGTGGTAAGTCTACGCGCTGATCAGGATCATCAGGAATAGGAAGCTTCAGTATATCCAGCAAGCCAGATATCGCAAATGAAAGTAGTCGTGTCTGCAAAAAGAAAAGATTTTATTATAATTATACAGAAAAAGGTCTTGATTTAATACTCCAGACGGCAAGGTATCTCATCCACACTAAAAGCTAAAAATCAAAAATGATTTCTGCTGCTTGCATGGTAGGAGAAATAGAGCAGTCATTGTACCTGTCTGAGTTTGCTTTCACTAGCGATAATACTCTGCACAATGAGTGGGAGTCCAGCTGATCGACGTGTGGCAGACACTGCTTCCTGTGATGTCACTTGCTCCAATACCTACAATAAAATGAACAGCATTTCAGGTTATCTACAACAATAACTTTTTGTGCTTCAACTCAATAATTTGTTTCGATTTGTCATCGATGGTGATCGTTGGGGATAGAATCAAAGGTTGGTAGAGGGGCTATCACACCTTGACGATCAGCGTCAAAGCATGCGTTATACATGTAAAAACATTTTTAAATAATTGGGAATGCTGGATGTGGATGGACTCTCATGATCGGGAATGATTGTCTACAGTTCTCAAGCGCATGAGTAGCATTGGAGTAACGTGAATGATGACTGAAGAACTCATATCACATAATCCGTAATTTAATTTTATTTCTACGCACAGCGATCAACAGCGACTGCCAGCAGAAGAGTAGCGCATTCAAAGCACATATGTAACACATTTAACTACTGGCGAGTGACTGTCAGCACGTGTTCGACATTCCACAATGCACAATTACGATCACATGATTTATCTTTAAAACATAACATTTTAATGCAGTATTTCATCTCATATTATTATTGATCAGCTGATCACAAAATGTTAGAAAAAGATTGATGCATTTTTAGTTATCATTATCATTATCAATATCAATAATTCATTCAAGTGATTTTAGTTATCATTATCATTATCAATATCAATAATTTATTCAAGTGATTATAATTCACATGTAGGCCTAGAGGTCTATTATAATGTATATGTAATATAGTAGATCGACTGGATAACGCTTCACTAGCGTGTACAACGATTGAGTAACGCTTCCCTAGCATGTATGTACATACAATTGAATATTGACCAGCCAACGCTCATCTAAAATCTGCTCTTACAGGAGGTATAAACATGTTTAAAAGCTTCAGCATTCATCTGCAATCAACAAGGATTGCGAAGCGCACACTGCGATAGCATAGCGATGGCCCACTGATGGCCAGCGATTGCCAGCGTTAGGATGATTTTTATAATGTATAATGTACGTCCTTCAGTCATCAATCACATTACTCTAACGTTACTCATGCGCTTACGAATGCTACACAATCCTTCTGGATCATGAGAGTCCATCGCTCACCAGTGCTTCCAATAATCTTTTCATAATTTGACATGTGTTACGCATGCGTTGATACTGATTGCCAAGGTATGACAAACAAGAAGGAATGTCAAGAAGAATCAACTCAACAATATTTTTAATTTGTAAACAACATTTTTAGATTATTTGATATTCAATTATTTATATAATTGTAAAATTAACAGTTATTTAATTTATCAACCCCTAAATAATTTTTTCAGGAGATTGTTTCAAAACAATATCTGTGATAATTCATAACACTTTTCACAATAAGCACCCTGATGGGAAATAACATGATGAGCTGAGATAGGTAGACTGCAAATTGAGCACTATGTGAAGTTGTGCATATTTGAGCGCTGGATGCAGCTGGAAAGAACTGTACATGTTTTTGCCACAATGACCTTTATTTTGATTATGTCCAGATCATTAAGCCCGTAGTTAGTACATATAATACATTTAGTGAGAGAAATGGCTGCATAGGCAGATCTCGAAATTAGTCAGGATGTATGAATTTGTTATCCATATTGGCTATTGCCATGATCCACTTCAAACACTAGCAGGTGTTAATATTTCAGCAAACATGAGACGTTGAACATTGGGCCGATGTTGCTGATGGTAGGCCACTATTAAGCCAACATTGGGTAAACATCTCATGTTTGCTAGGAAGTGTCTGACAAGGGAAGAAAATTGAAGCCGAAGCAATAAATCTCACACAGATGGTGAATACTCAGATGGTGGGTACAAAGACATCAATTGTTCTTACTGGTAGTAGACTACCTACCTGTTTTAATATAATGTATGGTATTGTATGGAATTTCTCTATTGGTGATTTCAACAAACTCCAGCAAAACCTTCCAAATCCTAGATTACAGCCTTCTATTGCACCCTGCCAAAGTCTCTTTATTAGTCATACAGTACAATAAGAGGGAAAATTAAAATTTTACATCACTGTATCCAAAACAGCTGCAATTTATTTAATTTCTCACTATTGGATTTAAAATGATTTATACGACCCAAATCGAGAATTTATTTCATTTTCATACATGTAATATTATATAAGAAATATGATGTACTTCCCTCTGATACTCTAGTAGCATAGTAACATAGAAATATTCTACTAAAACACAAAATATTTCTAAAAGTTAGGAAACTTATTTCAGTACAGTAACATAAGATGTGATGCTTACATAGAAAAAAGTTCAATAATTACCTTGTGTCTACACTTAGTCAAGACATTATAAAAGATGGCACTGATTTTATCTGCCTCCATCAACTCATTGGCCCCTGTATTGTCAATAAACATACAGTCTAGAAGACTTCCAAGCAATAAGCTGTATTCCTATAAAAGAATAAACAATAATGAATTGTCATGTGTAGTATGTTTAATGGGTTGAGGATAACATAAAAAATGATGTTCTATGCCAACATAAATTGTGTAAACACTAGAGGGATGTGACACAATGGCAAGACTGTGGCATTTTGCAAAAACTGCTGCCTGTCGGGTAATCCCGGCTTGCTGAAGGTTTCAGAGAAATATCATGTTTCTCCCCTCTCAATGTTGGGACATAATTGTTTTGCTTTTGTGCATCTGAGTAAGGCACTTCAAGCTAGCGTGTTTCACTTCTACTCAGGTGTAAATGAGCACCTGGTATGACAAAGATGGCAATTGCCGGGCAGTTGAAATGGCACATAAATGAACAGAACCCATGACCAGAGGGCAAAATGTAAAATCGTCTGATATCAAGGTGTACATTCACTTTAAGCCTTTTTTGACTTTTTTTGCATCAATGAAATAAATATTGAACTGCATAAACGTATGACCTATTTCTATACATGTAGTAACTGTTTTCGTTTAAAGTAGGCATTTACTGCTGTTTGCCATTGCACAGCATCATTCTACACTAACCCTGATATTAAGCCAGCACCACGTCATCACCATCTGGTGCTGAGGGGATAAATTAGTTGTATCCTCATCCATCTCATCGCTCGGTAGGTGAGCAGCTCCACTTGTCACTATAGACATTATTGCAACATTCATTTGCTCGAATGAAGGAGCTGTCTCTAAAAAACAAGCATTGATATCAGCTATAAATAGAAGTCATAAAAAATAAATAGTATGAAAAAAGTGGTATGATAAACTTGTGGAAGATTTGTAGAGATATACTGATTATATGGACCAAAAATTGACCTTTCTATAAATTCACTAATCCAGGACAACACTTCACAATAGTGATAAGCAAAATTTTTAAAAAGGATTTTCCTTTGAAATGTTTAGTCTTAGCAAGCTTGTTTTATTATTTATTATTTTAACTCATTAGAGGCGGCTCTCTCAACAGATACATGTCTCTGAGGACAGGTCATTTTTAAAAAATGCATGAGTTATCTCTGGCTCCATCTTTTACTGTCAAAGTAGCTTGCCTGAGATATCTCATGCTTTTATATGGACATTGCTGTAAGCATACATTTGAGACAAAATAGTGTAATCTATCAATATATTCAACATAT
This sequence comes from Flabesymbios commensalis, assembly GCA_964017125.1. Classification (NCBI taxonomy): domain Eukaryota; kingdom Metazoa; phylum Annelida; class Polychaeta; order Terebellida; family Flabelligeridae; genus Flabesymbios; species Flabesymbios commensalis. The sequence continues at coordinate 42,350,802 of OZ024906.1, forward strand.
TATACTACCGGGGTAGTGTATTTTTCTAAACAAGATCATTTATATTCACCTTGGGGTTGAAATTATGACAACAATTCAAAAATCAAGTTGAATGGAGATGACAAGAGCAGTCAAATGCTAAGCCTGGAATTTTTGTTCCTACTTGTCATTGATGTGAGGCTGGAATTGCTAATGTAATATTCAGCCATAGATGACGAAACATATTCTTTACATCAAAACATGTCTTAAATCTACCCCTAAATCATCAATCAATTTCAGTGGCTTTTCATTTGGTTTGAAACTGGCTAGAAACTATATACGGTAGCATGACAAGGGTTAACCCTTTGCCTGCTAATCACGACAATAGTGATTTTAATCCATTTTATTAGCCAATTAATTCACTGTCATTGGGAATGAAATGGGCATTTAAGTATCAGGATTTGTAAATGTTTGGTCTAAAATTAAACAAATGTGACCCATCTACACGAAATGAGTCGCATGTCGGCTCCATACAAGTTGAGAAAATGGACAATATGCATGATATGGGCTAATATTAGCGAATTTTGTTTTTTGTCAAATTTTAATGCTTTAAAGCCTAGAATTATCATTTTAAGGCCGAAAATGAATTCTACGCCCCGATATCAGTCAGAAATGACATATTGCATGATATTGATTATAAGATTTTTTGGTAATTTATTTACAAAATGGCCGCTGGTGGCCATCTTGGATTTGACCTATTTTTACAAAAACGCTCCCTATTAACCAAAGTCCATCCAAAAGATTCAGAAAGTAAAAATCCTGGGCTATAAAAATCAATCGTTAAAAACTATATATATAAAATGTCCAGGTTTGGCCGAAAAATCCTATTTGGCCATAAGTAACTATTTTTTCATGCTATAATAAACTACAATCAAATTTTTGCCATGACTTTTAAGCCAATTTTCTCTATTTAATTTTTTGAAATATTGACCTATTCGCGTCACTAAAATGATCATAACTCAGCCCCGGATCAACATAATTTCATGTTCTTGGTGTCATATTGAAGCTCCAGCTCTGTGCTATTCAATAGTACCGTAAACTCCATATTGTATTTTTCCGACATGCAACTTATTTCGTGCAGATGGGTCACAAATATGAATAATTTTCAACCACTTGAGGTTGTGGATCGCTACCACGATCCGCAACCTCGAGTGGTTGAAAATTTAAATAAATTAACTTAGCAGGACAAGGGTTAAGAGGGTTATTATTTGCTGTAAATTGCCATGCAGTTCAAATAATTTAGCATTTTAAAGGCACTGTATATTTATTTGTAAACATAATAAAATGAATCAGATACCATCATTGTGTAGATTCCCACCAAGTACGAGTAGTACTTGACTCATAAGTCTATCGGCTAGCATGACCAGTTTGTCAAAGATAGGACGCCATAAGGAGTACAGTCGAGGAGGATGATCACGGGTGCACAAACATTGTCTCAATGCCAACACAAACCCTGTACATAAAAAAAAACATTACTGCTGTCCGGCTTGTATGTGACTTAAAATGTACTAAATATAACTGTACATATATATAAAATTGTATTTTTGGTATTTTTCCATTATTTTGTATGCCATGAGTGTGAAGCATAATATATAGCAACATAATTATATGAAAACATATGGAAAATTAGAAGAAAAACATTTGCACCTATATTTAAAAAAAAAACACATGCTACATGACAAATAAAATTCAGTAGAATTGATACCCATGTCCTTCCTGTTTTATAAACTGAAATAATTTTTGAAATATATTTATTACTTTTAATTTTACAAGATTACCGTATATCCCCGCGTATAGTGCGACGCCATGTATAATACGAGTTAAGATTTGAGGCCTAGGATGACCTGAAAAACGTCTACCCCTCTGTATAATACGACCTCAAATTTTGGATGTCGGCAGCGTTCCGGGCCATCTAAATGTGAGGCATGGATATTATCTTATTCTACTAAATAGCGCTGTGACACCTGCATAGACGATGCTCAATGACGGGAACAGCGGCAACAGTACAGCTCTACAAAACCAAAGGGCAGTATCTGCTTACTTGTAAAGTAAGCAGATACTGTAATTCTATTTTCCACGGCAGAGTGGATGTCATCGGGACTGTCTCGATGGGCAGACATTCTGAGGCCTGCATAGGCTACATATATATACACACAGATTTTAAAATACCCGTATTTATATTTCGCCGACAAATTTATATTATTTTAATTTATCTATTACAAAGACCATATTTTAACATCGTCGTGCTCAAATAAGAACATTCCAAGATGCAATGTGATTGTAAAACATTTGCAGACTAGCCGCGTTGTCTAGACACAAGAGGTGTTTGGTTGTATAAGGTGTCCGGGTGCAATAACACAGCAGCGCTCCATGAACTACAGCTAACAGATACCACCATTTGCTCAATACCGTATCAGCCGCGGCAACAGCGGTACGTGTTAATGTTATCCCAGCAATATGGACATTCTGAGGCCTACATGTATAGAATTTGCGATAGGAGATATAAACAGTGATATCCTGTTATATTTCATCAACGCATTCTCTCATTCCAATAGGAAAATATCATGTTCAGATTTGTCGTACACAATAGAACACGCCCATATGAAAGGCGATCTTAGATTAAATCATTATTAATATAAATGAACAGGTCAGGAGTGTGAATTGGTTGCAGACTAACGGCGTCATATATCTGCCCGTGGTTGTCAAGCGTGCCACGCGCGTCGGCGGGAATGTGAGGCGGGGGCTCCCAGCAAACACGACACATTCACCCAATGCTGGTACAGTGTTGTGCCAGCGTCGCTGACGGTGGCCCAACATTGTACCAGCACTGGGTGAGCGTCTCTTGTTTGCTACTAGTTGGAAAGGCACAGTCTTGTTGTATCGTGTGTATAGGCCTGCTTACCATACACGCCGACTAACCTACGTTTCTACCGCTAGAAAACGTACCGCTGAACTACCGCTACAGAGCTAAAAAATTGTATTAAATTCTACATCTATGTATGATACGAGGTGCCTTTTTGTGACATGAATAGCTAAGAAAAAACATCGCATTATACACGGGGATATACGGTAAAATACGTTTCAAATATTAGTTAAAACAGCATTTAAAATTAAACGAATGTAACATAATAAATAATTGGACACAAATGTTTCTCAGTAATGAAAGTACAAAAGTTTGTAGTTTAGGTATGTAAAATGCATAATGCTATAATAAAAATATTATGATGGGTTATATTATCAGTATTATGAGTTATAACGAACACAGATGAATAACTACCATGTCCAGGATTATTAGTGGCTCCATGAAGTACATCTTGCTTAGCACAATGTAGACTTTTCTCCAAATGGCCAACTAAATATTGGTAGAAACACAAATCTGCTTTGGCGCTATCCGAAGTAATGACAAACTCTAATTCTGCTTCATTCTCGGCTACAATCATCAGAGGTCCAGGAAGCAGGTAACTTTGTTGGGAAATAAAAGTTTCAATATGTAACACATTTTCTAGTACATTTTATTCAGAAAATATATACTTTTAGCCATTAAGAATGAATTTTAAATAAATATAAACTTTAAAATGAAATTCCTATTCTGTCGCACAGGGATTGAAGATTCACGTCAAATATTCCCTTGCGCTGATGAATTTGTCATCACTATTTTTCATTTATTTAAAGCGGGAATTGCTAATGCAATTTCCACATAATGCAAAAAAATACTCCCAGATTGAATTATTTGATGAACTGATCACCTTCCACACCCACAAACTAAGTCACAAATCTTTTAATTTGGTTTGTGCTTACCAGTAGTGGGTCAAAGGTGGTGAGTACTTATCAACGACAAATCATTCATCCTAATATGCTTTACTGGTTGACTCATTATTGAAGCAAGATAGGGTGTTTGGCTGCGGTTTACGAACTAATCAGAACAAAAGACCTGCAATGCGTTTTGATTTAATTTAATATAGTATGTGCATTAATCTAGAAACACAAAATAAAGGGAGTTTTTGACATTTGAATGGCTGCAAAAAGCCTCCATGATATTCATACAACAGATGTACTCACGCCCTTGATTGTAAGGGTACACCTTGTTATCAAAACATATATATATATATATATATACTGTTTGCCTTAAATGAGCGACATAATGACTAGTGACATAATTATCTATTTCAGCCAAGTACATGTAGTCATTACTCACAAACACTCAAATCTGGCTTGACACCTCCCTACTCTTCCCATACGTTGTCAATTAGTGCCCCCTTATTATTTAGTATCCTGTCTGCCTGCAATCAAGTTGCAATGGTCTGTTTAGATTGGTGTCAACAGGCTTAAGAATAAGCATAATAAGTCAATCTGGGATCAGCTAGCAGAATTTTAATATTAATTTCTTCATGCCATTGCATATGTGTCATTTATCATGCATAATAAAAAAATTATTATGACATATAGAATTTGAGGTTTGTATGGGAATCACACAGAAAAAACAATAACTTGACGACAGCAATATCTAAAATATCAGCCTGAGTGAATGTATGTGCACTTAGTTTTAAAACAATTAAGTGCATGCACATAATATTCAAACATAAAATCGGGGTGAACTATGTTCCTCAACTTAAAGAATAAGTGATTCAGAAACCGATAAAAGCTTGACAATGGGAGTATCACCCATGTCAGACACCATTGTAAGTATTGTCAGTCACACACACACTCGGGCTACAACAGCGATTAAAGATTGTGACTCATAATTTGAAGTTAATAACCTTTAACAATTTGCACTATTCAGCTAACCTTTTATAAACCAGTTTTATTAGCATTGCACCGCTTTCACAATCACGTGCTCGAGGACTGTTACACAAGTTAAGTGCTGTTTTCATCAACTCATGAATGTTGTGCTTTTGTAGTGAGTCATCAACGCCGGACTGTATATGTAAAGTGAAGTGTCTCTCCAAGATTGTAAAAGCTACCTCTCGCACCTTTTATAAAATATAATGCATACACATCAGCAGCACATACAGTTCATAAGCAGATAATAGTAGCTTAAACATGTCTAGTTAAAGGATGATCATGACTAGTGTAAATACAGAGCTGGACAAATTTTACCAAATTTTTATCACAGCCATAATAAATTAAATTTGTCAACCTGTGTCTGATTACAAGCACTTTACTGCTTATCAAGGGCTTCTTTAATAAAGCACGAAACTCTGGGTTTGCATCCTACGCCAGGATTACTAGAATAATTATGTATAAATGTCTTCAGAGCCTATTTTAACAATTTTTGGAAATGTTCAGTTTAGATAGTAAAATTATATTGACATAAGCATACACAATTTTTCAAAAACATATTTTTATATTGTAATTGAAAAATATACAGTGGTACCCCTGTCCAGCCTTGCCCCTCAAGAACGACTGCTCCCCTTAAACGACTGTTTTTCTGTGCACGGATGCCTTCTACACTGTTAAGGACCCCTGAAGATCGACGACCCCTCTAACACGTTATATGACGGCAACAATTTGGCTGATGGCCGTCACTTACCTCACAACAAATGACCGCTGGGTATTAACCAGACATTCTGAGTGAGCCATGACGATTTCGGGTGGAAATAGGGAGTGTGTGCCGGGATTGGCAACCAACTGACAGACCGGGTATCGTTACATGCGTTGGTGTGAGCTTTGTCGCCTGACTATGAAGTCAATTAACCATCTGCGTCCCAATCTGAATAATACTATGAGTTATTTTTAAATTAAACTCATGTAAATTGCAACATACTTGTCGGTTGAAAGCAGAAAAAATTAGTTATGTTGATGAAATTTCACGATGGTAGATGATTTTAAACGTCACATGTAATAGAAATATCACTGTATTGTTATTGTCTGTAGGGCTGAGATTGTCGTCATAACAGTCTTAATTAGAGCTGTAGGAGTACAAAGCGAAAGGTGGTGATGGTGCCGTGGAAAGGTAATAGGCATTCAATGTTCACTTGTAATTATTTGTAGTTACTGGCTTTTGGGTTTGTAAGACGTTATTTTACAGTTTTCTAACAGGTGATGGCCTCTCCCTAGACGCAGCCAGCCGATAATTGAATATCAGCCGCAACATAATAATTAGGGTCACGAGAAGAACAAAGCGACTTGCAGTGATTTACCAATCAGACCAACAAACACGTGTTGATCCACCGTCTCGACGCTGGACCACCATTAAACTAACAGTAAGCCTACGTCTCGTGTATTTGCGGGAGGTACCCAACAAACAAACCCACCCAGTGCTTGAATGTCCGCTGTCAACAACGCTGGCCCAAAATTAATCTGACACGGATCAATCTATCGTTTTTTGCTGGGTGGTCAGTTTTGGCGGGAATATGTCGCCACAGTAATGTTGTAACAGCCGTCTGCCCCGACGACCCAACATTAAACTAACATTTCTTAATGCTGGCACACCGTCCACAACGCTGCCCCGGCATATTGAGTCTCCCGTGAGAAACACGCTGACTGTATTAACCCCGCGCATGGCATTGACTGCGATAATGATGAAATACTGCTCTAGAGCTAAGTTGTCTGGCTAAACTGCGGGAGTTACCGGGAGGAATTACCGCTGCCTGTTGTACAAAAAGTAGGGATGTGGTTTGTAAGGAGGCCACCATTCAATCTCCAGGCGGGGGGGTTTGGAGTTTTTGTCGCAGACAAATTATTTATTTCAACCCACTCGGCGGCGTGCTGAAAATTTCTATTTACATGTTTATATAGAACAGTTTTTGAGGTAAATTGAAGGAGGTAAACAGAAGTAAATCCAAGCCAAAGTGCAATAAATAATTTGAGCTAAGTCAATGAAAAGTCATTTACTAAATAAAAACATGTTTTTTATACAGCGAAATTGTTTTGTTCATTTTTTTCTGGTGTTCAAAATAATTCATGCCACTGACAAACGACAACCCCTCACATATGACTGTTTTTATAGGCAGTAACTGGGGTCGCATAACAGGGGTACCACTTTATTACCATTTTGCAATATTAAGCATGAATAAATACTGCATGATATTCATCAGAATTAGTGTATTTTACCTCGTCAGTCCCATGCAGCAAGCATGCCATTATCGTGCTTTTATACCCCATGGTAAAAAATTGCCATTGGTTATATGAATGCGCAATTTTCACAAGCTCAATAGAGGCCACTACAAAGAAAATTATAATACAGATCAAAATCACTTCAATGTTTAAAAATGTTACTGCATGAAAAATATGCTTGACAAAATGAAAATAAATTAGATTACCAAATCCATTTTGAGTAGTTATGATCCAATAATATCAATCATGAAAACAAAACTTGTGAAAAGATCACTCAAATTCTATATTGCGCTATTCATTCAAGAGGTTTAATCAGAGCAATTTGAAAAAATATAACATTGAGCTGATCTGTCTGAAGTTGGGGTTGAGGTACTAATTAAACAGGAGAATCCATCATCTAATTTTTAGATCTAAGCTACTTGGATAAGCTATACAAAATATTTAAATATGTTTAAATACATACACGTTGGAGGGAATCAACAAATGAAAAATGATATAATCCATCACAACATGGAGGGCATTCATTTCAGATATTGTACTTGGTTATAATATAAAGACATATTTATTCACACCTAAAGGTGAAATAAAATGAGATTAACCCTTGAAATGCTGAGATACTTTCGTATAAACCACGGAGACCGAAGGTTTTTTTCAATTTTTAATTATCATAAATGTCTTAGTTAGCTCATCCCACTTCATTTGAATACCTATGTTATGGATCTACGACCATTATAAATACTTTACTCTTCCAGTGCGGGGATCAACTTTAGACATCAGAATCTGACGTCTACGAACGTCAAATTCTGACATCTAAAGTAGATCCCCATGCTGTAAGAGATAACTAGGGGTGCTGGGCGGGTTAACAAAATTGAAGAGATTCTTGTGTGAATAAAACTCACCGGGAACCTTGCCTTTCTTCTTGTGAATCTCTGATGGGCTGTGAATTGTGGCTTCCAGCAAATTTAAAGCCAAATCAAGACACATTTTAAGGCGCTGGAAACAAGCACCAGGGTATAGGTTGTCCAGACATAACTTCCACAACCAATCAATAAAATCTATAAAAATGTGTAAAAAAATAAATCAACTGAGATAACACAAGTCAGAATAGAATGGAGAAATAATGTGAACAGTTCACGAACAATAAAAACTGTGCAATGAAAGCCAACAAATATAGGCTACTTTTTCCATTTTTGTAATAATAATATATTGAAGATATCTGGAAATTGGAAACAGATTTTACCCCAATCTGATTATGGCCTACATTTACAATCATTTCCTTATAAATAGATAAAAATACAAACCTATGTAACTTTTCACATAACAGTCTTTGGATGAATCCTTCTTTTTAAAAATAGCAAGCGAGCTATCGCGAAAACGTACGAAAAGGGTACGTAAGTAGGACTGAAGCTGTTGGCGAAATGGTGGTGAATCACTGGTCAAGCAATGGGGTAAGCTTGATTTAAGCAAGTTAACTTCCACATCAGTAACAGGCTCTGTCAGAAAACATCAGAGAGAACCTTGTATATCTAAAATTCTAAAATAACCATTTTAGAGAATAACCCTTTACCTACATTGAAACTTTACCATAACTTAACCCTTATCCTGCTAAATTAAATAATTTAAGTTTTCATCCACTTGAAGTTGTGTCTCGCTACCGCAACCCACAACTCCAAGTGGCTGAAAATTGCTGATATTTGTTTAATTTGACACCAAACATTTGCGAATCTTGATGTTTAAGCTCTCTTTTCATTCCCAATAACTGTAGTTCAATCGGCTAATAAAACAGATTAAGAACGACTATTGTCGTGATCAGCAGTCAAAGGGTTAACACTAAAAGTGACAAGTTAAATAATCTAAATTTTTAGTCATTTGAAGGTGTGTCTCGCAACCGTGACCCACAACTTCAAGTGACTGAAAATAACTCTTATTTGTTCAATTTGAGACCAAACATTTGCCAATCTTGATGTTTAAACACTCATTTCATTCCCAATAACAGTGATTTAACCTGCTAATAAAACATAATTATTAAACATGACTATTGTCTCACTTAGCAATTTACAGTTAGTTCACTGTGAGCTGTTAATTGCAGCTGTAATTCCCACATGACACTTGTAATATATCAAATAGGAGCTCCAAATGTCCTGATCTTCAACAATTTTAAAGGATAGTGCATTTTGTTTTTAACTAATTTTACTGAAAATATGTCGGATAACACATACACGTATATGTGATACTAGCAGGTTCAAGGGTTAAACTTTTGATGTCATTAGTGCCGTTAGTGAAGTAGTTAACCCTTGTGCTGCCGAGCCAACAAAATAGAAATTGATAAAATTATTTTTAGAACATCAAATAATTTCAGTAATGTCTATTTTTCATAAATAGAAATAGGTTATTTTTCATCATTTGAAGTTGGAAATTACATATGCAAGAGTCAAAACAATCAATGTCCTATGCTTAATATAACAGGCACATTGGTTGTTTTGACTCTTCACCATTTTTATCCAGCTTTCAATGAATGAAAAATAGAAACAAACAATTCAGCAGCAGAAGGGTTAAGATCTTGCTGACGGTTGTTAAACCAAATATTCTTGCATTATAAAGTTTAACCCTTTAACCGCCAAATCATTCAATCTAAATTTTCACCCACTTGAAACTGTGTCTCGCTGACGCGATCCACAATATCAAGTGAGTGAAAATTAGTCAGATTTGACAAAATAGAGGTCAACTGTTTTCAAACTTTGCTGATTGTTGTCATATTTTATCTTTTACATGTTTAAAAGGTAATACTTAATGTGCTAATAAAAAATGAAAACCGGAATATATGCGACACCGTGGTTAAAGGGTTAAAGCCTTAGTTTTCAGTGAGTTCTTGGTTTGGTTTATAAAAGTATAATCAGTGTGCAATATTTCTGAAAATTTGATTTTTTTGGTAACTTACCTGCTGTCCTTAAAGTTACGCAGATAACACCAAAAGCATCCAATCTTATATATTCATCAGGCGAGAAAATACCCTGCTGTATCACATCTACTGGCTAGACACAAAGTACATTTAACATTTATGTAATGGAACTGCATTACTTTGTATCAAACAAATGTGCTTGAATAATGAACTAAATTGAACCACATACATTATAATAGCTCATATGTAAAATTGATTATGTGTAAAATCATGTGCAAATGAAACAAAATGAATCAGGCTTTAGGCCACCTTGTGCACATATAGGCTAAACTGGGCCAGGAGAACCTCCTGAGGATGGTGAGAAGCTTGAGATGACACTGTCTTCCAGACACATGATTCGAAATTCGAGCCCTGGCGGTCTGAGGCCGAGCACGCTACCTCTCGGTCACGGAGGCTCCCCACAATACTGACTTTTACACGTGGATGGGGAAGAAACATTTTTTGTTTCTTTCAAACCGCCGAGACCGGGAACCGAACCCCGAACTCTGGCATGAAAGGCAGCGGTGCTAAACACTACCCTAGGGCCCCCGCCCAAAATCATGTGCAAAATACATATAGCATCTATATAATAATATAATAACATCTGCTCGATGCTCGATTATCTATATATAAGCTCGTGTGTAAAATCCAGTTAATTGTCTAAGCTGCCCTGTCAAATTTATGTACCACATGACATATTTTGAAAACAATTTATGTCATCAAAAAATGTCATCAATAATCGCTATATCAATCTTGAGCTTTTATTTGATATATTTTACTTGAGTATTTCATATATCATAATCTTGTATTTCATAAAATCAGGTCGATCATTCACATTTAAGTGAGAATTGCATCAGGTTTAACCCTTAAAGCGCTGAATTAATTTGTAAAAAAACATCGCAACCAAAGGGGTTTTTTCACCATGAAATCATCATAAATTTCTTACTTAGCTCTTTCTGATTCATTTGAATACCTATGTTGGGGGTCTACGACCATTAGAAATATTTCTTCTTTTACAGTGCGAGGATTGACTTTAGAGGTCAGAATCTGACATCGACAGACGTCAGATTCTGAAGACTAAAGTCGATCCCCGCGCTGTAAGGGATAAACATGAAAGGAAAATACCAAAGAAAATATCAGGCTACAGTTATCCTGTATATTTTTTCTATTATTTAAACTATTTTCTAAATAATTAAATAAAGATTAACCTACCAGATCATGTAGCAGTTGTTGATTTCGAGCTGCTTTCAGCAGAGACATCTGTGCTTGTAAGCTGTTAGCTTCTTCACGCTTTTGTAACTCATTCAGCATTATATTATAGCTGCCACTAATAGTCTTGACAGTCCACTGAAGCCAGTGCTGACTAATATTCTGTCTCAGTAGGCTAGAAATAAACATCAGCAATGGTGAGAGACTCTAGGCCAACATTGGCTCAATGTCTGAGTCTTTTCTAGTGTCACAAATACTTCATGGCTTCCTGTAAGCCAGTTCTATATAAGGCCTATTCTTTGCGCATGGGGACTAATATAATAAATGATTGCACTCTTTGTTATTTTGGTCTTAAGGGCTTGTATTTTAATTTATATTTATTAGTAACATTATAATTAAATATTGAAATGAAGTGACAAATAGACCCGGCAAATTATACGGAAGAACCTGCTATGGCGCAGCTACCTCTTATGGCCAGCCCACCTCTTATGGGAGACATCTTGGTAATCTTCCAAAGCAGAGATTTGATAATCTGTTGTTTTGAAAAAAAGATAGCGAATGGGGGCTGGGGGCACTATAAGTACATGTACTAGTAAATATATTCGACACACTTTTTTATCTGACACTTTGCGAAAGGAGAATAGTTGGCCAGAAGTTATCAAACTATTATTTGGGAAGAATGTTTAATACATTAATCAGTTATATTATAGTGTGGAATAAAAATATATTATCTGAATACTTACATGTCATTTGCCAGAGAACCTCTTGTTACCCAGCTCTGACATAACTTCTGCCAGCCATGGTTGTTATCAAGAGCATGGCTGTAAAAATATTACAATTAGTTTAATTCTATTGATGATAATATAACTACATGTAACACTATAAACCATTCATCTGCTAGTGAGATGCATACAATGTGTCTTCTGACATCTTTTGATAATTTCAACAAAAACTGCAACCACTGATTTAAAATGAAGGTATTTGGAAAAGAAATTTATATTGGGCATGCCGCAGCCCCGCTATTTGGCAAAATGTTCTGCCACCCGTGACGCTCAGCCAATCAGACTAATAGTTTCATTATGTTAGACAAAGACCATAATCTGCCAGCAAAGATCTGACGGTACAAAATGTAAGTTACAAAAGGGCGGGGCCGGACAGCAACATCTACCAGACATAAACTGTAACTATTGGCACATACTAGACATATCACATTGTTAAATTTATATTGAGGATTAGCCAAAATCTGAAAAAAAATAGAATCCATGCTGTCTACAATTGCGTATCTGTCCCTTTGACATAATGTGACTCCATCTGGCAAATTGAGACAGAAGTCACACTTCGACTAATGGCCTTTTGCTAGGGCCCTTAAAAGCCAAAATGACCTTGATTTGACATATTTTTATTTTTTACAAATGATTACCTTTCACTCCTACAACAATGTGGCATAAAAATTGATGTACATGTTAAAAAAAATATTTTAAATATATTTGTTAGTTTAATTTAGTCTCAATTACACTCCAATCATTGATATTTTTTTCTATGAACATGTTACCATGGAAACAGTTGCTATTACGCAGGCTATATTGATACAGTGTAAAAATTCTGATGATAAAAATTTCTGACATCTACTTTAAAAGTGTACTAAATGTTATAACTATAAATCAATTAATATAAAAATAGGGTCGAAATGAATATGTAGTCTATTTTTTTCTTTAATATTAAACTGTTAAACCAATTGTGTGTTATTTTCAAATAATTTACAAATTGCCTTTTTGAACTTCAAAGGCCATTAGCAATTTCACACTGCATATTTCGGTGAGTTGGGGGGAGTCATAGTTTCAGAGCTAACCATGCTAGAGAGTTCTGATATACCATTTTGAAGGTAAAAAAACATACATAATAATGATAATTAAAAGGCATAATTATACCTTAAAAAACACAGGAAGCATTGAGCCGGTGTCCGTCCAGTGTAGGAGAACAAAGAACCAACACCGGCCCAGTACATCGCATATCTATCAAACACGAGAGGTTTGACCAGCGCTGGCGCAATGTTGTTCCAGCATCATCGACGCTGTCCAAACCTTGCCCCAGCATCGGACCAAACCTCCGCGCCTGGTGGGTATCTAGAAAACACGACACATAGACCCAATGTTGGTCCAATGTGGGCCAGCGTCTACTGGCCCAACATTGGCCCAGCACCGGGTCGATGTATCGTGTTTGCAGGGTATTGTATCATGTGTGAAATCGAAGAATATATTACAGGGTGCATAGGCAGAGGCCCACGGTCCGCCATGACATAGAGGTGAAAAGTGTATTACACAAGTGACCTGAAAGACATGCCAGCAAGGACGAGACATTAAGCACAACGCTGGTCCAGCGCTGGGCCAACATCGACGATAGTGGGTCAACACTGGACTAGCACTGCGCTCATGTCTCGTGTCTGCAGGGATGTTTATAGAAACGTGTGGTTATATAATTTAGACTACAATAGGGTTGTTGGTGTGAACACCCTTTTGTTCTCGAGGTCAGCCATTTACCATGTTTACTGCATAGCACAAACTGTGGGCTATCCAGCATTCTAAATACTGACCCCGAGATCAGGGTTTTGTGACCTCACGAATATTATGAACAAAGGATATTTCACTATGCAGCTTTTGACTCATTTTCCAGATCGGGTCACATACATGTATGTACCCCACCACAAGACTGCTCTTTTATATCTGGTACCGCGTTTTTTCTATGTACCCCACCACAAGACTGCTCTGTTATATCTGGTACCCCAAAAAAACTTTTTTCCTATGTACCCTGCCACAAACTGTTATCGCTGGTCCCTTGACCCTTACCACACTGAAAATTTTTTGTATAAACTATGGAAATCAGAGGGGTTTTTTCAATTTAAAATCAACATAAATGTTGTACTTATTTGTCTTACGAATGTAAAGATTTATTCATAATATAATGCAAACTGTTTTAGCTACATGTACATGTATATGTGAGAGTGGGATATGGCCTACCCGTGTGCTGCAACAGCTTTGTATAGATGAGTGCCTGCTGAACACATGTAGTTGATTGACATGCACCCTAATAGATGTTGTTCAAGGCCTTCAGAGAGACAACGCAGCTGTTAAAGGAACAAGTTTGAAATATTCAAAAAACCAAGAAATATCATACCAAGATTAGAAATCTAATACTGTACAAACTTCACTCACATGAATACATTTTAAAAAAGCGGACAGCATTATGTCAGCCAAAAGATTTATCATATTGTGTCTGAAACAAGATGCCACATAAATGAATGTATAAATATACTACATATATTATCATTTTAATAGCCATGTTATGTAAAAAATACTAAAATTAGATAAATTGGAGGCATAGTATTTTGAAATCTTGCCAATATAAGGCAAACTAACTTTTAACCCTTTGACCGCAAAAAGGGAGATCTACCATTTTACAATCTTGCTGATTTATGTCACGTTTTTTTTCAACATGTTTAAAAGCTGATAGGAAATGCTCATATAAATGTTAAAAGACAAATATAATCCGTACAGGCTTTTTATCCCTTACACCCCGGGGATCGACTTTAGTCGACAGAATCTGACGTCTGTAAAGTTGATCCCCGCACTGCAAGAATTAAAGTATTTGTAATGGCCGTGGACACATAACATAGGTATTCAAATATCAGAAAGAGCTAACCAAGATATTTATGATGATTTCAAATTGAAAAAACACTCTGGTCTCCATGATTTATACAATAGTATTTCAGCGCTTTAAGGGTTAAGGGTTAAAGTGCTAATCACATCTATAGCCATTTTCAGCTTTTTTATTTGTCTTTTAACAAGAAAATTTGAGGAACATATAACATTTAAATTTGGTAGATAGGCATATGCCTTGCCCGAAATTGCACATACCGTATACCTCCGCGTATAGTGCGACGCCATGTATAATACGAGTTAAGATTTGAGCCACGGCAGAGTGGATGTCATTGCAGCTGTCCCGTTTTAGGGCCAATGGGCAGACATTCTGAGGCCTGGACAGGCTACATATACACACAGATTTTAAAATATGTATATTTCGCCGACAAATTTATATTATTTTAATTTATCTATTACAAAAAACATATTTTAATATTGTCGTGCTCAAATAAGAACATTCCAAGATGAAATGCGACGGTAAAACATTGCAGACTAGCCGCATTGTCTAGACATAAGAGGTGTTTGGCTGTATAAGGTGCCAGGGTGTAATAACACAGGGTGTAACTACAGCTAACAGATACTACCATTTGCTCAGTACCGGACCAGCATCGGCAACAGCGGTAGGCGTCAATGTTATCCTAGCAATATGGACATTCTGAGGCCTACACCTATATAATTTGCCATAGGAAATATAATCAGTGATATCTTGTTATATTTCGTCAACGCATTATCTCATTCCAATATATTTCAATCAAATATCACACACACTAGAACACCCGTGGTTGTCAAAGGTGCCACGCGCGTCTTTGCCTTTTGCGGGAGAAGGGGGCTCCTAACAAACACGACACATTCACCCAATGCTAGAACATTGTTGTGTTAGCGTCGCAGACGGTGGCCCAACAATGTACCAGCATTGGGTGAATGTCTCTTGTTTGCTGGGAGCTTGCACACACAACAAACACACTCAATGTCCAATTCTGCTTTATAATTGTTGGGCCAGTGTCGACAACAGTGTCCTAACTTTGACCCACAATCGTCGGGAGGCCGCTAATATACGTCGTCCGCGAAATGCAGTAAACAGGTAAATGACATTCTACTGGGTTGGAAAGGCACAGTCTCACTGTTGTTCTTGCTGTATAGGCCTGCTTACCAAACACGCTGACGTGCCTACGTTTACAGATATGTTTTAATGCTATAGAATTTACCGCTGAACTTACCGCTAGAGAGCTAGAAAATTGTATTAAATTCTACATCTATGTATAATACGAGCTGCCTTTTTGTGACATGAATAGCTAAGAAAAAACATCGCATTATACACGGGGATATATACGGTATGCAAGTACTTTTTCACACACATTTACACACATCACATTACACACATTTTTACAGTTGTGGGTCACGGTAGCGAGACACAACTTTAAGTAGGTAAAAATTTAAATTAAAAAAATAAGCTTTTTAAGAGTCACAACCTAAATCAGTGTGACAGAACAAAGACATATTTCACAATTAATTTTTTTTATCAAAGTTGTCATAAAAACACCACAAAAACTAACACAGTCCACATTAGGACCCTAGGAGTTAAAACAACTCAAGTTGGGCTTTGTGTGATTTGCTGATTGCTAAAACACTCACCTGATCAAAATCCATGTATTTGACAACTGTTGCTAACAGGTTATACTTCCCCTTGACTTGCCACGACACTTGTAGTATCTGAGACACAAGTGAGTTAAGCCAGCTGCTATGTTTATTGTCAAGAAGTCCTTCAGCACTTGGTGGTTCTTCAAGATGTAAAGGAGTTGTAATTTCTCTATGCCAAATGGATAGCATTATCTCAAATGATTCTATGACATTTTCATTCACGCCTTCGACATGGCTATCGAGGTGTGTCCAAATGAGACTCAGGATCTGATCTTTCAATTCACATTGCTCTTTATGGTGTGTATGAAAAAGTTTAATTATTCCCTGCTTAGATGTTACTGACATAGCCCTGAACCACACAACTAATATTTTAAAACCATGGAATTGAAAATCTGATGTAGAGCATAGAAGGTGAATTTTTTGGTACATCCAGACACCTAGTGATGGCGAATTGGTGATTCTCAGAGGTTGATTGAGTACATTTTCTCCAGCACAGCATATAATACCATTAATTAATGCCAAGTGACCAAATGTCAACTGGTGAGATGTAAGCACTGCCCTCAACTTTATTTCTCCAAAATGCAAACGAATGTCACCTGAAAGTACAAATACTCTATTTATTCCAATAGATACCCGGGGCATTAATTAGAATATCCCCTGAGAGTAGGTTTTTTAAAAATCATGTAGTGTACATGATCATGGGTTTTATTTTCAAATCAAGGGGGTGGGCGTTTATTGGAATATGGGCGTTTATTAGAATAAATATGGTACATCTGGAGTAGATTAGAGAATGATTTTACTACCAAAGCAATTCTTGAAATTAAAATTTACTTAAGCGCTACAAATGGCTGCCACACTTTCAACTTTGTTAGTAAAGTTACCAGAATATTCATGAACAAGAGTGCACGCGACAATAGCCCACTGTCATTATTGCACTTGAAGTTATAGCGCACACATAGTCAAATTATTGATGTACATGTACAATGCCCAAAATCACAATAAGTCGGCCATTTTTCAGCCATTATTGAACTTCTCTGAGAACTGCTTATTAGTAACACTGGAACGAAAACTGGATATCTGTAACATGCATGACAAATTTGGTAAATATACCTGAAAAACTTGGAAGTTAACGCGCCCACAATTTCGAATTATTTACATAAAATGCCAAAAAACGCAATAAATAGGCAATTTTGAGTTTTTTCCGGTGATTATCAAACTTGTCAAACTTATTAGTAGCATGCATAACAAATTTGAGGAAAATATATGCAAAAACTTTTCAAGCTATCGCACCCACAAGGTCAAATTATTGACGTAAAATGCGAAAAATCTCAATAAATCTGTCCGAGAATTGGATATTTGTAACATGAATAACAAATTTGGGAAGGATACATGAAAAACTTTTCAAGTTATCGTGCCCACAAGTGACGCTGACGCCGCCGAACTTCAATGGCAATGAGCATTTGACATAAGGCATGTTTATATTGTTTAGCTTCATTGGGTAACTGCATTTACTTAAATGTATGGGAAGGAAAAGAACCTGCTATAATGAAGCTAGAATAAAGCCACATTTTTACTATGTATATGAGTTCTCAATAACTCCTCTAAAGTTTTTCTTAATTTGCTTGTATTTTTTACACCAAAAGATTTGAGCTTAAACATTATTATCATTGTAGGCATTACATTTAGTAGAAACAAATAATTTTAACCCAAAGTATACATCATACAGGTAGATGAATTATTTATTGATTTATAAAATTTAACAGAACTCTCAATCTTGTCTATTTGTAGGTGTAACTGCACCTTAAATCCTAGATTTCTGATGTAGACTATGGTGTTGTTTATGCAGTTTTATTTGCACTTGTATAGCTCGTTTCTAGATGTGAAAAATGTCTTAGATCTCTGCCACTGATAAACAATGCCACTTAATTTTACAAAACAAAGTCAGTGGAACTCGATAGCGAGACACAACTTCAAGTGATTGAACATTAAACTACCATCTTATGATTTCTATGTATATTATGCATATGACATATCTCGGATAAAATTTTGTTGATAACAGAAAGAGTAATTTTAACTTTACCTTCACTCTCGTGTCTCTGGGTTAAAAGATCCACAATTGTTTGTGTCAGATTGACGTTGCTTGGGGCAAGGCCAATAAAAAATCCCACCGTCATTCCCACTAGTAAAGTACAATCCACGGGATAACCCTACAACAATACATACATACATACATACATATAACTTAACAAATTCAATAACAAATGTCAAGAAACTGAATGAGATAAGATGTTTAATATTGATGTGTTTTATCAGTAATTATCGGGTTTTAATAGGAAATCATGTTCTACGAGTATTTCTGGACTTTTTAAGCACAGAATTGTTCTGTGGCATATTCTATTCCCTAAAGTACTAAGCATATGTTTTGATTCACATAATATGTAAGTGATTTTTACACATTTGAAATTGTGGTAGCGAGACAAAACTTGAAGTGTGAAAAATTCAAATTCTATGATTTAACGCTTCAGGTTTAAAAGTAGAATTGCAAATTCAAAGATTCTCGTCACAATTGAAGGTAAAAATTAGAAGAAAACAAACCTTGGAAAAGAGGATATTCAACAGTTTCTGTAGGATGAATTCAAAGTATTCTTGATTGGTGAAGAGGGCATGCTGACCAGTGGATTGAGAATTTTCATTTAAATTAGGCATCTCTGGCACTTTTTCTGCCTTGTCTTCTGAAACGTTTTCTTGAGTAAACAATGCTTCCATAGATGTAGGCATATGCTGCAATAACTGGAGCACCCACTGAAATGTAATATTTTTTAGAATATTTTTTTATGGAATATGTTATTTATAATGGTTAAAATATGCATACTGCTGACTAGACCTACCATATTTACAAGAAGGAAGTGACCTATTATATCGCCAAATTAGAAAAGCCATTTTCTCGAGCCAACAATTACAACAGTGTTAACATTATTAATATTTGTTAAAATTAACCCTTATCCTGCTATTAATTTTCAAACAAAGTAAAAAAAATTCCAGCTAAAATTATCAAAATCTTCTGTCCCACATGAAATTTTTTATTAGAAAATATACTCACAGCAAACACAAGACGTTGAGCGAATGTTGGGTTAATGTTGGCCCAGCGTCATAGATGGTGAGCCAAAATTAAACCAGCATTGGCCAAAAAAAGTACAGAAATGATTGAAAGTGATAAGCACTAAGAGTAGCCAAATTATCATTTATCACCTTTAAGATGTCGGTTCAGAATATTTACGGCTATTTGAAAACAATGTGTGGTAAATCTCTTCCTTTTAGGAGTTTCAAACCTAATAAAAAAGTTTATGGCAGATACTGAGTTAATCAAACCCCTCATTCAAATAAGTTAATCAAATTGACCGGAATTCAATTCGGGGATAAATATTTTTCACAAACAAGATATTTTTGTCTTTTAAATATAAAATGTCAACTGAACATTCAGCACAACAG
This sequence comes from Flabesymbios commensalis, assembly GCA_964017125.1. Taxonomy (NCBI): domain Eukaryota; kingdom Metazoa; phylum Annelida; class Polychaeta; order Terebellida; family Flabelligeridae; genus Flabesymbios; species Flabesymbios commensalis. The sequence continues at coordinate 42,370,845 of OZ024906.1, forward strand.
GCATATTACTTTCATAATGCAGATTTTTTCAGTGAACTATAAAATGTATAAGGAAAATATTAATTATTTTACCTTTATCACCATATGAAGGTGTTTCTGTCTTACAATGGTCCAAGCTGTATCTCCACTTCCTTCAAGATGTGTTTGAAGAAGAATATTTATTCTGTTTAACATGCTCGTCAAATGATACTTCATAAGTTGTTTAGCCACACAACTCATCTCAAGAAGTGAACACCCTGTAAACAGGTTTTAAGAATGAATGAGGTAATTGTATGTTTATCCTATGTATTATCATCCTGGAATACAATAGTCAAATAATATGGTGACAATATCGCACCTGAGTATTTAAATGACATAGACTCGGATTGGGTTTTTCCAAATGGAGGGTATTTCCGAACATTGGTAATAATTACACTATGTTTCTGGCTGGACATGAATAAATTGTGGCAATTCGAGCTGCGTGTTGTGAATGGCTGTTCTGTCTAATTACAAGCACTTGGCCCAAGTACCTCAGTTTTATTGTGACAGCCTCATTACGAAGGAAAATACATCAATGGAGCGATAGGTAGGCCTGAAAACAGCTGTGACATCACTAGTAGTGATGTCACAGCTGTTTTCAGGCCGTAACGAGCGTTTGAAAAAAATATGATGGAAATGAAACAAAAAAATAACCAGGATTTCAACAGATTCGGGTAATTTTAAACAGTGCATTTCCAAATATATTTTTGTTTTATATGTTTTGCTATGGATGAATTATATTGTGCATTGATTCTACTTGTGTCATATTTAGGTATAGGCCTACTGCAAATGTTCCTGCTTCAAAACTGGCGATTTTCTCATTGATTGTTTGTGATTGTTGGTGTTCGAATATACAGTAAAACCTGCTATAGCAGCCACCCTTGTGACACAGGAAATGTGGCCTTTCAAGACAGGTGGCTGCTCACAGGAGGTTCGTTTGTATACAAAATGCCATTTTGGTGAATTGCCAAGTGGCCTCCCATAGGAGGTTGGCTGCCCATGAGAGTGGCTGATCATAGCAGGTTCTACTGTACACCACTTAGTGTTAAAGAATTCACCCTTTATTTTTAAAATATCCGCTGTTACCTTGGGCAGTACAACTTCCATACTGTCCTAATCCATATTTAGTCATGCTATTAAGAAAATAAACTCTCACCTAATCTTTCACCCATCCTTGTAGTCACTAGGATTTGTATTTAATATAGGGCCTACATGTACTAGTAGCACAATCATTTTTTTATATTTGCTCATCTGAGTTCTGACTAGGTTATAGCCGTAACTAAGCTGATCAGATATCAAAAAGACTATAGATGGTACAGATGTCGTTCTGAACTTCTGGAATTCTAAATTTTCATGAAAAAATAGATCTATGATCGATTTGTACATTAGACAGAAGTAGATGGGTTTTTTCCCATCACTAGAGGCTTCACATCTTGACTTGTATTATACACAGTGTTGTATTATGCATGGGACAGTATGGCACTATAAAGAAGATCTGAAGATCTGACTAGAGCATACTACTGTTTAGAATGTAAAATTACAAATTCAGGTGTTTAATTGCTTCTTCCGACCTGCGCATGTTTATTGTGCTAGGATTTGCTACTGGTACTACATGCTTTGCAAAGATACATGAGTGTATAGAAGTCCATATGAAATGAAATGAAAACTTCTAATGCGCCTAAATCCTCGGTGTCCCGAGCTCAGAGGTGCTGCAAATCCGAATCAGGCTCGATTATCATTGTCCGTTTGACGTTCCAATTTGTAGATCCAGCATGCCGGGACACAGAGGATTTAGGATGGAAAGGCTTGACCGAAATATGAAGTCTTCAATTTTTTTCGAAATGACTGTGCAAATTTAGATTTTTAATCTCAAGAGGGATACAATTCCAAAGCTGGGGGGCCGCAACCGAAAAAGCCCTTTCACCCATCTTTGAACTCACCCTGGGAACAACCAGTTGATCATCATCTGAGGAGCGGAGATTAAGGGTTCTGTTTAAAGGCTTAAGCAGATTATGTAAATATACTGGCTGACATGAATGTATTACTTTATATATGCATTGAACAGGGAGCCAGTGGAGGGATTTTAACAAAGGTGTAACACTGCAGAATCGTGGAGAAAGGGTCACAACCCTGGCCTGTTCTGAACACTCTGCACCTTGTTTGTTTCGCGATTTGGGATGTTATAGAGGATAGAATTACAATAGTCTAGCTTGCTCGAAACAAGTGAAGTTGATATTATCTTAGTCACTGCCGCTGTTAAACATCTGCGCAAGCGACGCAAATCACGTATGTGATAGTAGCATGATCGACAGACTTTTGATATGTTTCTTAAAATTATATCCCTAGATTTCGTGCCAAATCAGTTGGTGTTACATCCTGATCAAGTAATTTTGTAGGGAATATTTCTTAAATTTGTCTCGTTGTGATTTAGTGCCGATTAGTATAAATTCTGTCTTGTCAGGATTCAATTTGAGTTGGCTAGGTATCATCCAGTCGGATACGTCTTGCAGGCACTGCTGGGCCAGTGACATCTCAGGATCTGTTTTGGAAAGAGAAAGATAAATCTGGGTGTCATCAGCATACAGATGGTGGCAGATGTAATGCCTACTGATCACAATACTCAGGGGCGTTGTATATAGAGTGAATAAGAGTGGTCCCAGGACAGAGCCCTGGGGAACACTATAATCCGTCTTGAACGGTTCCCCAAGTTTATCTAGAAGTTTAACCCTTTGCACTTGATTTGATAGGTAGGAACGGACCAAATTTAGTGTTGTTTCAGAAATACCATACCAGCCGGACAAGAGCTCGATGATGCTGCTATGGTCCAAGGTGTCAAAGGCTGCGGACAGGTCCAGCAAGACCAATGCTGTGGTCTTGCCACTGTCCATGTTCATACAGATATCGTTGTGAATTTTAGCAAGGCTGTTTCTGTAGAATGAAGAGGTTTATATGCTGATTGATTGGGGTTTAATAGGTTGTTTTTGTCTAGATGGGACCGGATACGATTTAAAATTACTTTTTCGATTATTTTAGAAATGAAATTTAGGTTCGAAATTGGTCTATATTTTTTCATGTCATCCTTAGACAGTGATGGTTTCTTTAAATAGGGTGTGATGTGTGATACTTTCAAAACGTCTGGGTAAGAGCCGGATTCCAAAGACAAATTGACAATGTTCGTGAGGGGAGTTAGCAATATATCTAGACAAGATTGCAATAATTGGTAGGCAATGGGTCAAGATCACAGGACTTGTCCTGGGAAGAAAGGATTAATTTCTTAACTTCATCTGCAGTGGCTGGTTCGAATGATGTCATTGGAAAATTAATTTCTGATGGTGGAATATGAGGCACACTCTGTTTAGGATCGCAAAATTGCATTTTTATTTTTTCTATATCATGTATATTGTTTACAAAAAAAGGTGGAAAAACTGTGGCAAAGTGTGGTGATATCACTTGTGGTAGGCATTGATGATGCCCTCCAAAGTTTTCCAGCGTCATTCTCATTTTCATGAATGTAATTTGCAATATGTTCTCGCCTAGCTCTATCCATCATTTTATTGCACAGGTGGGCCTGCTTAACATATTTTGATCTATCTGATGGAAAACGAGATTTCCACCAGACGCGTTCAAGATATCGTCGTGTGCGTTTGGCTGCTTGAATTGCTGACGTAATCCAAGGATTCGGCGGTTTAGGAGAAACTGATTTTGTTTTGAGAGGAGCATGAGTATTCAAAATAGATGACAATGTAACGTGGAATTGTTTATAAAGACTGTCTGCAGACAGTTTTGGATTTGTAATGAGTTGTGATTTAACAATATCTGTTTTAAAGTTATTTATGTCAATCTGATTGATTCGTCTGTATGTTCTCTGTTTCTTGGCTGTATGACTATGCATATCGCTCTGTAGTTCAGCTATAACTGGTAAGTGGTCAGATAGGCCATCAGATGGGTAAATGGAAGGGACAATCTGACTAGCTGATCAAGTGATGCACAGATCCAACCAGTGGCCGTGGATGTGAGTAGGGAAATTGACGTGCTGAAAAAGTCCGAAAGACGTTAAAATATCGGTGAACGTTTCTGTATGATGTGATGGAATGTCTAAATGTAAATTGAAATCACCTAAAATAATCAATTCTCCTGGGATGGAGAAAAGCTTTTCGAGCAGATTTTGAAATTGATCAAAAAAAAACAGTGGATATTCAATCAGTCTGTAAATGCATACTACATATTCACTAGAAAACGGAGCTGATAATTTGCAACCTACGGACTCGAAACTGGTATACTGTGGAATTCTGCAAGGTGATACATTAAATAATATTAATATTAAAATTTAAAAAACTGTAGTCCTAGACCTGCTAGACATTACTCTAAAATACAACACATAGAGCAGTACAGTCTGCTGGCAATAATCACCAAAATTACTGGCACATTCGCCACACAGCGTATATAAAACAACAATGTGTTACTATACGTGAAACAGCTGGTAAACACAGAAAAATATGAATTTGAACACCACAGGGATTACAGTATAAAGTTGTTAGAATATTCAAAGTTTTTGTCTGATACAGAAACATCATTCTAAAATTAAAATGAAGAAATTGCTAAATGTTCACGAACAGGTACTCATTGCTGTTTCTGGACAATTCAGCTGCCAAGGTTGATATTGTTCCTCTCGGAGAAAGGAAGTCACTGTGACCTTATCAAGAGTTTCGGCTGCCACAATCACCTAGTAATAGATAATAATTAAAGATTTGTTATTGCATAAAAATATGGAATCTCAATATTAATCAATGTATTATAATGTTATTATACCTCTTGCAATATTCAGTATACATATTTAGAGAAAATGTAGATTTATAAGAGTTAACCCTTTGAATACCAGAGACTTGAGTCATATTAACATTCATGGTGAGATGTGAATTGCCGTTGCAATTCCCGCCTCACAGTAAATGATAATTTAACATATTTATAAATTAAAAAAAGTGTAATATTACATCATATTGTATTAATTTTAATGAAATTTTTTTTTTTTTAAATATGCCATATCAAGCTAAAGGTTAAAGGGTTAGAATAAAACAGTGATGTGATTATACATGTATAGCAACAATAATATGTTTACATTTTTCAGTTTGGAAGTTGTAAATTTACTTGGTGAATACAGTGATGAGTCTGAAAATAAAATTTTAATTGCTAGATCCTCTTTTCATACAGATATATATCCTTAAAAATATAAGAAACAGTCAATGCATAATATAAAACAAAAAAACTCACTCTTAAAATTTTCCGCACAAGTTTGGAGTCCGTTTTAGGATCCCACAATATTGGAAATAAGTTTGTCATTATTTGATTTACTGCGATATCTCCTTCAACTGGTGTTAATTTCTTCATCATTAACAGTATCTTATCAATCAGTCTAATTTGCTGTGCGACATTATTGATTCTGAAAACATGAATGGTGGTATAATTGAAAAACACAAATATTTCCACCTGGCAAACAAAGAGTAAATCTGCCAATATTATTTTCATCCCCCCAAACAACCTAGGTTTGAATTCTGATTCAACAATATTACAAGGTTTACAGTAACTCTTTATAACAGCCAAGTTGTCTAATGTGCATGCCCCCTGGAAAAAATTAAAAAATACACACTGAATAACACATTCTGGTAACATATATTTACACAAAATTAAGGATTCAAGCAATCTCATGAGTTATCATTAGTAGAGATTAAGGTCACCGGTATCTAAAAAAGTTAACCCAAGAATGTGAACCTTTCTGCCTGTTGGGTGGTGCAAAGCACCTGCCACACCCCCCCCCCCCCTCCCCTTGTTACGGACCTGATAAATGCTCATCTTAATCATTATTATAATTATGGACTGAGGTGTTTTTTTAGGTGATAACTGGTTTTATAATCGATCATCATAAAAAAACAACCAATCATCATCGATAAGAATCAGTCATACAACTATAACTAGGGCCAAATATAACAAACTTTTCATGTTGTCAGCTCTGTGTGTTTTCCACTTTGCCAGAGTGGAAAACACACACACACTTTTCCACACACACAGAGCTGACAACATGAATAGTCTTTGGTACTAAGTTTAGAGGGGGAGGGGTGGGTGTGCTACAAAGTGAGTGCCTATGATATTGCTGTATATTGCCGGTTAGTAACCGCGGTTTATAACTGGAAATATGTTTGGTGGAATAGCTAAAAAAAAAAAAAAAAATCGAGGTGCGGTTTATAACCAGGCATTCTGTGTGAGCCATGAAGATGTCGGGTGGAAATAGGCGTGGTCTGGCAACCAACAGACAGACCAAGTATCGTCACCTGCGGTTGGTGTGAGCTTTGTCGTCTGACTATGAAGTCAATTAACCAAAGTGAATAATAATAATATGGGCTATATGCAAATTAAACTCATGTAAATCATGTAAATTGCAACATATTTGTCGGCTGAAAGCAGAAATGATTAGTTCTAAATGTTAATGAAATTTCACTATGGTAGATGATTTTAAACGTCACATGTAATATAAATATCACGGTATTGTTATTGTCCATAGGGCTGAGATCGTCATCATAACAGTCTAATTAGAGCTGTAGAAGTACAAAGCGAAGGGCGGAGATAGTGCCGTGGAAAGCTAATAGGCATTAACTGGTCACTTGTGCCTTTCGGCTTTGTAAGACTTTATACTACAGTTGTCTACCAGGTGCTGTCCTCTCGGTAGACACAGCCGGACGATATTGACTTGATGTTAGAATAATACAGTTGGGCTGGCGTCGTTTATGGGCATCTAACATTTATGCAATGACGTTGAGCCCAAGTTGTATGAAATTATACAAATTATGTTTTGTGTTTGCTGAGAAACTGATTTATCGGCGGCATAGACAAACAACAACAAAATTAAAATATACATGTATATGAAAGCCAAAATCAAATATAATAACAAGACATTTATTAATCATGTTGATTAACCCTTTCAAGCCTGAATTTACCATTGTCATCTTCATCCACTACAAGCTGCAAATTGCTGCCGCAATTCTCGATTTGTAGTGGATGAAGAAGATTTGATGTGGTTTTAAAATTTAAGAAAATTGCCATGAGTTGGTAAACCAGTTTCATGGGGATTTTCGTTGTAGAACCCTTGGTTGTAGGAAAATTAAGTCTGTTTTCAGTCTGGTTTAATGTTGATCTACCGTCTGCAACGCTGGACCAACATTAAACTAACATGAGGCAGACGTCCCGTATTTGCCGGGAGATTCCCAGCAAACACGACACATCGACCCAGCCCTTGTCTCTCCGCTGTCAGCAATGCTGGCCCAACATTAATCTGACACGGATCAACCTATCGTTTTTTGCTGTGTGGTCAAGTTTGGCGGGAGCATGTTGCCTGCTCACAGTAATGTTGTAATAGTCATCGGCCCAACATTAAACCAGTACTTTCTTAATGCCAGGATGCGGTTACTAACCGGAAATATACGGTAGTAGCAATGTTGTCATTTGGAAGTGCTGATATTGAAGTTGCTATCTATAGAGGTAATTAAACACTAACCTGTGTAAATTTACAACTTCTGTTGAACAATTCACAATATCAGTGACACTAGATGATGCCATCTTGTTGACTCTACCTCAGCGGCGTATTGCTTTGCCTGAGCTTACTGAAAGAACAACAGTTAATGATAAATCCATAAATCAGAGTCCCCAATATTGATAATATATTTACCACTTTTACTTACATAATGCAAAAAATGAATGGTGTTTTAGGCCACCTATGTGCACATATAGGCTGAACTGGGCGAGGAGAACCTCGTGAAGAAGGTGAGATGAAGGAGATGACACTGCCCTCCAGACACAGGAATCAAAATTCAAGCCCTGATTCAAGCCCTGGGGGTCTGAGGCAGAGCACGCTACCTCACAGTCACGCAGGCTCCCCACAATTTGTATCTGTACGAGTGAGCAGTTAAGAAACATTTTGTTTCTTTAAACATGTTAAAACTTGAAGGCCATGATGGGGTTTGAACCCACGATCTCCGACTTTCCCTGCAGGCATTTAATGTAATGCAGGACATATTTTGAAGAGGTTCACAATTTAGAAAAATTTTGATGGAGTTTCCACCTTGCATAGTTAAGAAAATTACTCTAGATATGGATAATGCTTTGTGAGGAAGTGACGGGTAGATAAAAAATCTAGGTTTTTTTTGGTAATGTAGCTTTATGTGTGATGGCCTACAAAATTTCTTAATATATGGCAGATAAGATTGTCTAGGTGATTTTTTTTAATCTTTCTTTTTAGGCCTAATTCTTTTCAAATGTAACGTGAATGAGGAATTCGACAAAGGATCATGTGCGCAAGACTTTAGCACCATCCTGGAAATATAAAACAATAAACAGATAAATTATCACTTGCTAGGCTTTGTACATTTTCAAAAATTCTCATAGGCTACATTAGAAGACAGGCCCAGATGGGCCGTAGCCAGCATGATGCAGACGTCTTATTTTTTCATGTTTCTTTTTTTTAACACTAATTTTTTTCAGATTTGTTGGTTTCTTTAACTTTTTCGCCCATCCTGCGGCCTCGCCTAGTTCGTTTGCCGTGTTTCCACACCCCGGCTATGCCATGGGCCATATGGAGCTGGAACTCAATATCCTCAAGTATCATGAGTATCTGGACCAAAGTAGGTAAGTCCGAAGACGTCATTTTGGTGTTTTTTTCGTGTTTTTTCAGGATTTATGTGAATTTGTTATACAATGCAATAAAAGACATATTTTTCTTTGTTTGTTTGCTCTTTTTGCTCACTATTACTGGTAGAAATGAAGCCATCATCGTAGAATTAAAAGTTATTTGTTTTGAATGGCACTTTTATCACCTGTTCTGGGGATTCCCATCATTAGATTTCTCGCAATTACTAAAAATGATGCCAGCTCTCGCCTTTAATTTCATGATAGCTGCAACAAATGCTTGAATAGGTAAGTGGAAAAGGCATGCTGTGGCCCCTTCTGATAATTTTTTTTACGCAGGTGCCACATTTTAAATTTTTGTAAAAAATGCAAAAAATGAAAATAGGACATCATTAAACGGCAACACCTCAGTAGTTTTCTTCAGCTGCCTTAAAAAGTTCCAAGTGTCTGGGTGATGTTTCTGATTGTGTTACCCACATAACCGTTGGCCACATTGAGCATGTTGAGGTGCCATCATTCAGACGTTTTTATAATTTAGCTCAGATTTTGATCTAGCACAGCATTTTTCTTGCTCAGTGAAAATTGTGGAATGTGGGCAAATATTTCTTTTAGCATGTCGGCAGTTACGATATAAGGCTCAGCATAATTTTATTGAACAATTTTAAATTTTTTTGAATCTCTACAACTACAGTACAGAGTAGTCCACTCTATAGGCCTATGTAGGCTGGTTAGAAGGATCTCACCCTCCACTACGTTACGGGTCAGAATGCAGCATGTAGGCCTATCTGAAACGTAAGATACTCACATCATCACAAATGGTTAAAATGGCCGAAAAAATTTTCGGGAGGTGTTTTAAAAATGATCCCACACGATAAATTACTGGGCGAATGTTTCAAAATAAGCTGAGCCTGAGTGGCTTCATAAAAAGTCAGTAAGTTAGGTGAAGTCAATTAAAATGTATTTCGAGGGCGGTAATAGGGGTTAAATCGATCGCTCAGTCTTACGGTTAAGATATGTATTGCTTGCTAACCCGTAACATGTGGAGGGTAAGATTTTGCTAACTAATGTAGGCTAGCCTTTGACTTTGTACAATTGTAGGCGGACTGATCACTGACACTGAACCACAGCTGACATGTGACGCATTATTATTAGGCCTATAAATGGACCTGGCATATGGAACATAGACCGCTGTGTACTGAACTGCTCAACGAAATGAATCACTCAGCTGCTCAGCGATCAGGTGATATTCATGAATGATGTCTAATGAATCGTGATGGGGAAGCGTTGGCACTGACTCAGTGACTGGGCTGGCAGGTTGGATAAATTCATCAAACACAGTCAGTAGACTAGCCTAGCCCTGGCCTATAGGTCATACGCCCAATATCGCGAACCACGTTTTTTGCCATTTAAAAAATATTTGGTGACTAAATTTTATTTTTTTCAACTTTATTCAACTTGCTATAGTATAGGGCTAGGCTCAACATTATATGGTGGGAACGCTGGCCCAGCAATGGACGCATGTAAGCCTACTCAGTATAATACGATCATTTTAATAATATAATCCCCCCATATAATCCTGGATATACTTGAGGTGCTCAACATCAGACAAAATTCAAAATCCATCCACGGCAATGTGATTGTGAGCGATAATACAACACTAACAGCTCACAAATTGGGTTGTACTAAACTTAGAAATGATAATAATACGCAAAAGACCACCATGAAAATCATATGTGGAGAGAATGAAATCACTGTCTAAGAAAATGTGAAATACCTGGGAAATAGGCTTAGCCTATGCCGGTCACTGGGAGGGGAATATATAACAGGGACATAGAAGGTCCGCCAATATCTGCAAGTGCACCGATCTCCCCTACCAACCTCATCATTAGGAATAATATCTATATAATAATAATTAAGGTTGGTAGATAAGCTATTAGGCGCGTGGCTGTCCCTTGTCACCCCTATTGGGTGACAAGGGACAGCCACTTTCAATAAAAAGGGATTAAATCAATCGTAATACCATTTATTATTCCGTCCATGTAACAAACATATTACTGGACATAATATGGTAGAAAATCTTTACAATTAAACATGTACCGGTATTAATAAGGTTATGAAAAGGTAATGATCAAAACTGTCCCTTGTCACCCCATTTTACGGTACATTCAATTCTTCAGATTGAGAAATAACCTGCAAACAACGAAAATATTTAGCGAAAGAGAAAAATTAAAACAAAAAACAAAAAACAAAAAAAAGAAACGAAAAAAAAAAGAGGAAAGAGAAAAATTTAGCGAAAGAGGAATTTCACGCCATAGAAAGGATGCCAAATGTAATTTGCGCAATAGATGGGGCACTTATTCAAATTACTGCGCCTACAGAATATGAACATGAATTTTGTATGTGAGCATAAAAAGAGGGCATAGCTGTCGCTGTGTCGCTCATTTTTGACCGAATGCAATGAGGTTTACGCACCACACGCAGTCGCTGAGTGTGCGACGACACATTTTTATGCACTCGACCCCAGGTCCACACTTAGATTAGTAAAATCAAGGATACTACAACCCCTTGTGGGCGGCACTAGCTGTCACGTGAACAGTCCTACTAGGCCTACACTGAACGCAGTGAGTCCCCAGGGATGATATATATGCCTCCTAATATGCAGGCACACTGATCTAGGCTGGAGAGAGGGGTGATTCTGTAATATTCTGGAAGGGATGAGTAGATACTAAGAGGCTCGCATATTGATGTTTAAAAGGGGAGTATATTTTGGGAGAGAGGGGTGGATTCCAAGGGTGTCGCATATAGTTGCTTAAAGGAGGGTATATTGGGGACGGAAGGGTAGATTATGGACGGGAGTGTCGCATACAGTGGTGAAAAAGGGAGATATATTCTGGAGGGATGGTATATTCTGGGAGGGTCGCATATCTAAGGGGGTAGATTCTTGCAGGGCGGGGTAGATTCTGGGAGGGCGGGATAGATTCTGGGAGCATTTCATATAGTTGTAAAGGAGGGGTATATTCTGGAAGGAGGGGGTAGATTCTGGGAGCGTCACTCTATAGGTCTATAAAAGGGGGTTTATTCTGGAATGGAGGGGTGGATTATGGGAGTGTCGCATATAATTCTCTAAGAGGGGGGTTATCCTCTTCCGGGAGGGAGGGGTAGATTCTGGAAGGGTTTCATATAGATGTTTGAAAGGGGGGTATATTTTGAGACAGAAGGTGGATTTCGCGATTGTTACATATAGATGTCGCATTAGGGTCGCATTATGGGGTCATATATAGGGTTGCATTATATAGTGCATAATAGTGGTGAAGAAGGGGGTATATTCTAGGAGGGTCGCATATCTAAGGATGGTATATTCTGGGAGGGTGGGCAAGATTCTTGGAGGGCGGGACAGTTTCTGGGAGCGTCGCATATAGTTGTAGAAAAGGGGGGGGTAAATTATGGGCTATATTCTGGAACGAAAGGGTAGATTATGGGAGCGCCATGGGGTGTATTCTGAGAGTGTCGTATATAGTTGTCAAGACAGGAAGTATCCTATTTTGGGGTATATTCTGAGAGGGGTAGATTCTGAGAAGGTCGCATATACATGTATATGTTTACAGGGTGGGGGTATATTTGGAGAAAGAGGGGTAGATTCTTGGGGTATCGCATAGATGTTTAAAAAGGAATATATTCTGTGAGGGAGGGGTAGGTCGTGCAAGGGTCGCGCATAGTTTGGAAAAAAAGGTTTGGTAGTTTCTAGGAGTGTCGCTTTATATAAAAGGATGGTATATTCTGGGAGGGAGGGGTAGATTCCGAGAAGGTCGCATAGAGATCATAGATGGTAAAAAGGGGGGTAAATTCTGAGAGGGAGGGGTATATTCTGGGAGGGTGGCATATACATAGATGTTTAAAAAGGGGGATAGATTCTGGGAGGCCCTTATATAGATGCTTAAAAGGGGGTATATTTTGGGACGGAAGGGTAGATTCTGGGATCAGAAGACACTTAACATAATCACGAAAAAGGAGGGGGTTGGATCTTGGGATGGGAGGGTAGATTTTATTATGATGCACAATTTAATTTGGACGAGGTTGTTGATATGTATTTAAAGCTCCATTACACGCTGTCTTGAGCTAGATTCACTTTTCTAATAAACATTATAACGACTGTTAGCCTACACATATGTATTTTTTCAGCAAATAATTGTTTATATTTGTCTTCTGGCGATATCATATTTATCATATATTATTTATCATAGTGAGTTAGCCTACTGGAACGAGAGCATGTTACTAAAAAATATTCAAAGGACTAAATGTGCATTATACGATAATGATGCATGCCTGATTATTGTAGTGGTGGGTAAGTTTAAAGTATATATTATGGATGCAAGATATATTATGTACTTATGTACTTGACTATGTACCCTTCGGTACAATTATTTTTGCCTCAACTGAAATAATAATCAAATAGACCTACCCTCAGGCTTCTAATGATTGAAATTATATTTCGAGAATATATATGATTTTGTTTGAATAGCCCTTTGTCGACTCGGAGGCTTTGAGAAATATTTGGGTTTCTTTCCTGGATACGAATTTTCAAAAGTAGATTTTTTGTCAGGCCAAAAATATCACGTGCAATGACAAATCCATTATATCTCCAAAATTCATGTCAGGTGCTCACATAAGTCACAAAAAATACAACATTTTCTGGGGGGGGGCTTGTCTGCTTAGAGCGCCCTCCCCCCCCCCCCCCCCCAGCTGCTCTTATGGCTCGCTGCGCTCACCAATATTGGTCCATATCTGAAAAGTACGCCCCCCCCCCCGCGCAACGAAACCAGCCTACGCCAAAAATTACAATGGTTTAGGCAATTCTGTGGACACAATGATATACAGTAAAACCTGTCCATACCGTAATGACTTGGGGACAAATTTTTATTCCGGTTTGGACAGGTTCCGGTTTAGACAGGATTTTTTGCTTTTGGAGAAGAACAAACAACGATAACTTGTACCATTGACATGAGGGCTATAATTCAGGATTTGTCGGCGGTAGGACTACAAATGATATAGGTGGAAAATTTCAAATTAATTTATATAATAAAAGATCATTTTTTAAAAGGTGTTTTTTTGTAATATAATAATCAATGCATACATTATTTTTTCAAGCATAATTCAAATATAAAACACATAATACTGCTAGTATACATGGTACAACTAGTAGCGGGTATACATATTGTGTCCGTGATAATTTATCAATGTATCTACAGTTTTAGCACCTAACTTAAAATAACAGTACATTTTTTAAATTGTGTGTCACATATTTCACACACGGAGCGCACTTGTCATTTTACAAACATTGATTTTTTAGCGCCTAATCTAAAATAACATTACATTCTTGTAATCGTCCCGTCACACATTTCAAACACGGAGCATATTTGCTAACAACGACATCAGGCCGTTTAAATCGTTTAAATATCAAAGCAGTAGACAAATCTGTGCTTTCGATACGGAGTTAATCATAATGTAGCAGATTTTGTTAAACTGTTTTATGACCACAACACACATTTGTTTTGGTAACTTAATGCCTTGACTGGGAGTAAAAAATAATATGGAAATAATTCAGCGTTGAAAGAATAAGTCAAATATTTTTATATTTTACCTACCATTAGTTATTTATTTTGGTCATTAAGTATCACAAACAGAAAAACTTAAAAAAACTGTCTAATTTTCGTGAGAATTATTTATGTTTATTGCACTGATATGTTTATGAATTGATACGAATTTTTAATATTTTATTAGTCAAAGATGTTGTTACAATATTTTGTCAAACAATTATTTTATTAATCCGTTATGTTGTTAAAATATCTTACCATTAATCTCAAAGTAAATGACGCCCAAAGGGTGTTACCAACCCTAACTTCGCACATTTCCCATTGCGTAACCCGATAACAAGCGGGATGTTACGTCACCTTGCCGCCCCTTGTTTAACCCTTAAGGCACCGCATGCGATCGATTTTTTTTTTATTCTAAAAAAATCGATTCCGGTTTGGACAGGTGAAATACAATACAATTTATGCATTTGGGGAAAATAATGAGTCCGGTATTCGGAGTAGACAGGTTTCGGTTTGGAGAGGGTTAATTAGTATTGTTTTGAGTGTGATTAATTCGGGACCAAATAATTATTACGTTATAGACAGGATTCCGGTTTGTACAGGGTCCGGTATGTACAGGTTGCACTGTACATATTATTCCATAATGAAATCTCATGTCCTGAGCAGTCATGCTCAAAAATTTTCTAAATCAACAACTATTTCATTAAATTTTCTGAACACAAATAAAAAAAGATATGTTTAGGCGTAGTTTTGGGGTGACTTTGGCCCCATATTAAAAAAAAAATGGATAATTTTGGCTTAAAATGCTTAAGAACATTTAAATTATCTGAGATTAACGTATTTAAATTTCACAACCTTTACGTCATATGGTTTAAAGTGTTTTTTTAGCATTATATCTCTGTTTAAAATCACCGTGTAATATTATGGACAAAAGTCACCCCAAGTTAATAATTTTTCGGGCCAAAGTCACACCCAGCATGGGATCAAAAACTCCACAGATTTTCAATATCATTACTTCAGTTGGTTAAGAACATTTACATTTCTCTAATTTACCCTAATTTATTTAAAATTTCAAAACAATTACATCAGAATGTCAAGTGCCTTTTTAGCATTATATCAATGTTTAAAATCACTGTTTAAAGTTACCGAAGTTATAGCTTATTTTCTTAGGACAAAGTCACACCAAGTGGGTGTGACTTTGACCCAACCCTAAAATTAATTTTAAAATGTGGAAGAATCGTCACCTCAAATCATTTTTTTTAATTAGTGTTATTTTTCAACTATGGCTACATGCATTCACTAGAAACTCAAATTATTATAATTATAAGTCTCTAGATTTAAAACAATAAAAAAGTGGGCCAAAATCACCCCAGTTTACGGTACATTTTTAATTTTATGTCATTGTGATAATACCTGCTCCGCATGATTTGAGGGTCTCCAGGTCAACTTACAAAAAATCTACAAATTCTGCAAAACAAAATTATGAGATTTGCTCCCCAATCCTCCCCCCCCCCCCCCAGGTCTTACATTGGCATAGTTGAGTTCACTTTGTTGCACTGGAGCCCAGTCTGTCAAAGGGGTAAACAAATCAAGCTAAACAATAGTATCGAATTGTTGTGGCGTTCATGGAAATGCCCCTCAATATTTAAGTAGACATTTCCATGGTCAATGATCAACATTCTTTTTTTCACGAGGAATAGTATTCTATCGGTTGTTTCACCCCAGGTAAAATCATCGGGGAAAAATATATTTAAATTGTCAGCTGGTAAGCTATATGGATTGCGCTCCCAGTTTCTCTGAGATCAGCTGAAGACTTACTTTCGTTTAAGAAAGGAGTCAATAAGCATCTCAGAGAAGAGCTAATTACTGAAGCTCGGAGTGATTTTCATTTCTATAGATCATATAACCATTCGGCCTTATAATATAGGCGGGAATGTTTATCAATTTATGTGCTCTAGAGATTATAAGGCCATTTGTGACCTGCCATGTGAGAAGGCACCTCCCTGCGGCTTTCTTACGATTATTTATGACGCCATTTAGTATTTAAATTTAATGATTACATGACTAGTTTTAAAATAGTAAAAATCCTAAAAAAAAAAAAAGTTATGAGTATTTTTCAAAAATTCTTTCAGTTATCCAACCAAAAAGGCCACAGCTATCATATCAATTATGAAAATCACTTATGAAAATTTTGATTTTACGGCCTTTTTCGCGTGGCGTGTGACATTTTATTCAGCTCATTTTTTACAAATAATTCAAATGTTTTAAATTAATTTATAACAAGCATAGTCTGGAAATTACTCCACAAACCCTTCTAAATAATAAGGGTTTTAGAGTGAATATTATTATAAATAAAATATATTTCATCATATGCACTATTTATCAACTTTCATAATATTTCATATTTCATCTAGTTAGAGGCAGTTTCTGCCTGGTTTTTTTCTGTAAAAATGCTATGACTATCCTAGTCAACACTTTATCTGTGATATAAATAATTATTTATTAAAATTATAAAAAATAATTGCTGTTGTATTTGTAGGCTATGTGAATGCTGAATAAATCTATGTATCTACGTAAGATAAGATAATAGTTTATTGTTTTTGCACCAATTGTGGTCAATACAATACAATATAAAAAATAGCGACAAAAACACAAACAATTCTATCAAAAATAAACAGTTGTAACTAAATATAAATAGCAGTGTATGTTTAAATACACAAAACAAAATTACTTCAATTCAGGTCAGCACAATCGGGTGTGCTATTCGGAAAATTGATAAGATAAACTATAACTATAAAAAATGAATATCAATATCATTAGTTGACTAGGCCAATATCGCCAATATAAACTGAAATTAATGATTAGGCCTATTACTAATTATTTTCTCAAATGCTTCAAAACAATAATTAGCTATCATTCTCTGTAATGAGCCTGTCATATTTACCATAGGCCCTTTAAATTTATTTTCCCTTTTAAATCCTTATGTTCAAAATTTTAACAAGTCGAATCAATTGATTAAAATCGTTCTACCCTTTCAGCATCATGAAAATTACACTGAGTTAAAAAATGAATTTTATTATCACATATAATTATTTAATGACCAGAAGCTTACAAAAAGCCTGTCTGTGTTTAAATTTTTTTACAGCAATCAAGTAGTTTTCACAGTGAATGTCATGTTTATAATTGCTATAAAAGTTTAATTGATATTTTTAACGTTCTGCATATTTTACAATATTTCTTATAATATCCAAGTAGATTGGGTATCAGTGAATACCCAGTTCCCCTATTATTCCTGCATTACAAGTTATTTTATTCAATCCAAGCGTATATATTTACCAAAGCTTACCTGAATTTTTTCAAATGTCAAATTTTGAGCTGTTCATATTTAAGATATGTAACGTTAAATATTCATTTCTGATGATTCTGAATAATTGCAATCTGCAGACTGTAGGCCTAATCCATGTACGTAAATACTATTGTTGATTTATTTATTGACCAATAGGCCTACATATAGCATGAAAAATGTGTCTAAATAATTTAGACAAAAACATATAGGCCTACTACTTTTCTTATGGTAGGCCTTCCTGGTACGAAGTGGTGGGTACGTTGGTACGAAGTGGTAGCTTTGTGGTACGAAGTGAACGGTTACGAAGTGAAAATAGTACAAAGTGGCCTGCTACCCTCACCCAGAGCCGTTGATTACATGGCTAGACCTGACTATAATTTGTCACCTGAGTATTACACTATTCTATCTGCATTTTTAGCGGGTTTTTTATTGTATTTTTGAAGAAAGTTTTGGAAGATGCAGCTGGTGTTTAAAAATTATAACCTTATATTACAAAAGTTATGGCCAACTGAAATATATTCTATCTGCAACTGTCTCGTTTCTTCAGTATTACACTAATCTATGTGGTAGATAAAATACTTATCTCACAAACAATATTGTTATACTATTCTATGTGGCAGATACAATAGCCTTGTTTTACAGTCACTGCATAATATTTATGAATTACCATCAATAATTGGTGCATGGAAAAAAGGTGGTGGTCTATTTACGTGATTGTGTTAAAAAAAATCCTATCCTTATAGTTTATAGTGCATAGTTTGCTTTTAATGGTAGCTTCCATATTCATAACTATAGCTTTCATGTCGATGGTGGGTAGACTGTTTATCACAATATTGTGATTATGTTGGCATATTTTGTTTTATTGTGTATATCAATCAATCAATATCAACAAATCACAAAGTTGGTAAAGCACATTTTAAAAATAATAAGGCCCTAGAAATGGGTTTTGTGCACATTGTGTGAAAATTGGGTGGTGTTTTTTTAACTTTGGCATACCAATTCACCTCGAAAACTGTAGTCTACTGTCTTGTATATTGTACACTAATGACTAAAAATCTGTGTTTTTTGCAGGATACGGCCATTTTGTAGTTTACAGTAGACCTAACTTTTAATCATGATGAACACTAGCTTTGATATTAATGAACACTTACAGCTGTGTACAAGCGCAAATATTGATGAACACTTGAAATTGTCTAAAAATGCAAATTTTGATGAACATTTACAGCTGTCTGAAAACGCAAATATTGATGAACATTTACAGCTGCCTGCAAGCGCAAATATTGATGAACATTTACATGTTAAAGTGTCTGCAAGCGCAAATATTGATGAACACTTAGGCCTACTGTTGTGTAAAGGCTCAGAAAAACATGCACAACCAGAGAATAGTACATGCCAACCATTCATGGATCGCAGTTTTGATATGGAGGACCTCGTGGCATGTACTGATGTGGGCCTCTGTCCCTGAGCTTTGAAAGGTTCTAACCACATGAAATTGAACCAGACATAAAATCATTCACAGATGATGATATCAGTGTGTCAATTTCAGTGTCAACGTCTGAGAGCGAAGACCTAAATGTGTCAAACTTAGTATAATCTGAGCTTTCCTCATCAGATGAAGATGAGATATGTGCCCAAGACCACATAGGGTGACCATTAGTAGTACGATCAGAGCTTTCTTTATTAAATGATGATAAAAAAAAGTGTCCAAGACCAAGTGGTGCCACCATTGATACAACCAGACCTTTCTCCATCAGATAAAGATGAGAAAAGTTTCAGATACGAAAACCTAGTAGTGCTACCAGTAATACAACCAGACCTTTCTTCATCAGACGAAGATAAGAAAAATGTCTGAGAACAAAACTTTCTGGGGCCACCATCAGTACAATCAGAGCTTTCTGCGTCAGATAACAATGAGACTGGTGTCTTTTGAATGTACCGCATGGGAACGTTTCATCGTTTTATTACCGCAGAAAGTTTTCTCTGTATATTTTCACTGTCTATGACTTGCATTTAAGGATAGTATCTGTAACATGTGGGGTGTAGACCAGTCCAAGAGAGGAGTGTGCGAAATAGCGATATGCGTTTTTCAATATTTGGAAAAACAATCAATTCTAGACAAAAAACATGGGTTTTTTCGATAACTGTAGCAGGCAAAACCGCAACCGTTTTGTAGCAGCAATGTATGTTTATGCCATGCATACACTCAATTTTGATACCCTTGAGCATGTTTTTTTTTAGAAAAAGGCCACACTCAAAATGGGAATGACAGTGTGCACAGTACTATAGAGAGAGCTAGCAGAAACGTTACAGTATAATCACCTCAACAATGGTACATGCTTGCACAAGTGGCACGCAGAAGTCAGCCATATGAGGTAAGAGAGAGGATTCTGAAAATTTCATGGATTTCAAATCTCATGCTTCAAAAATTCCCAATTTCAAAACTGATCGTGATGGATGCCAGGTGTATTTCACAAAGATCCGCTTTGACTCATCTAAGCCGTACATCATGTTTTATACTGTAGATTTGGAACAGGAACTTTGTGAAATAGATCTCTGGAAAGGTGTATTAGGCAGGAGACGTAAACAGTTGAATCAACACATTTTAAAATTATTAAACATATGCACAAGACCAATTGCCGATGCAAAATTTAATGACCTAATGGATTTGTGCAACTCCTTAGCCATTTCAAGACAATACCACAAATTTTTCTCGTCTCCCCCACACTCTGGTGGTATTGACCGTTTTCCTCTTCCTAACTTTGATATAGAAGAGGAAGATGAGTGTGTAGGATCCTGACATCGTTCAGTTAATGTGGCGTTTATCCCCAGCCTCCTGGACGCGGGGGGATGGGGATGACCGCCTCGTTTCCATACCTTAGTGACGTGCGCACATAAAGCAATGTGTGCGGCCTTGGTATTTTTCCCGCACTTCAGGCGTTACACTCGGCGACTACGGACGTGCCGTAGCTCGCTCTCGCTAAGTCAATAGAGACGTGCCGTGCGCGGAAGGTTGTGCTTTGCTGTTATCGCATGTTAATCAAATAAACATGACAAGAGAGGAGAGAGTTTTCTGACTTGTTTGGAACCGTCGACCCGACGGAGGAGGAGGAAGTTTGAGTTTTAATGGTGAGATTGGGCGGAGTCCCTCGTTGGCCATTGTGACCCCATAATGGAACTCCCGGCGTAGGCCCATCACCCCATACTGGTGACCCCTGACGACTCATCGCCTACGCAACAGTGTTTTCACCTAGACGCCAGTTGAAAACAGCTGTTTTCAAGGATAGTTTTCATTAATTTTAAGGGATTTTTTGAAAAAAATCAATAGCATTTTTTTCATAAGGTACGTGAAAGCTGTGGGTCATTATACATATGCCAGTTTAAATTAGTCAGAAAGAGTTATCAGAAGAGAAGCACGTTTCTTTACGTCGAAAACGGCGTAAATTTCTAAACTTTTGGTCGAAATCCCACGTGTTTGGCGCCTTTTCAAGATGGCGACCTAGTCGGTTTCTCTAGAAGAATCCAGAAAATTATTCTCATAGACCTAGTCTATCATTTTTAATTGTAAGAGTTTGTTTAATGCCTTCATCCTATTAATGCCACTGTAGGCGAGTAGGAAGTGGGTATTT
The DNA here is from genome assembly GCA_964017125.1 of Flabesymbios commensalis. Lineage (NCBI taxonomy): Eukaryota > Metazoa > Annelida > Polychaeta > Terebellida > Flabelligeridae > Flabesymbios > Flabesymbios commensalis. Next base: position 42,392,096 of record OZ024906.1, read on the forward strand.
TCTGTAACTCAATTTTTATCGTTGATTACCATAATTGGGTAACTCGATTTTAAAGTCCATAGACGAAATCTCGTCATTTTTTTCCGATTTTTTTCTACAAATCGACAGAAATTTTAAATATCGCTTCGACTCGGGTAACCTTTAATAGGTTTAGGGCCAAAATAAATTGTTTCCCTAAATGAATGTCAATAAACGGTCTTATTTGGTCTGTTTAAAAATATTCCCAGGACCGTAGGTCAATATTTTGTACTATTGTCATATGTTATTTCAGAGAATGCTGAATATTGTACTTGTATTTGGTAGGTGTGCGCCATCTTGGACGCTGGTTTCCCTATCTTAGCTCTTCGCCCGCCGTGGGCACCCACGTGTTCCCCCCTAACCGGCATGCATCTGGACAGTGAACCAGCTGTGTCGCCGCATCACATTAGCATAAAATAAGCCGCCATTTTGATTTGGTGGAGATCATTTGTCACGTGTTCCAAATTGTACACAGACTGATTGTAATAAAAAAAATTTTTTTAATGTTTATAAATCTTCTTTTTCAAAACGATTGAGGGAGAAGAAATGTAAATAAGTTGTTTCGAACACAAATTCTGCCACTAATTGTGCGAGATTTTTGTCCACTTTGAAACGCCTTTCGGTGTTTGTAATCGTGCTAGGCTATTTAGCGCCTTATTTGGGCACGCAGTAAGTAATGAATATGCTAATGTGAGGCGAGACGGGGATGCTGACTGTATACTATGTACGTACCGCTCAAAGCTTACCGTCACAGACTATAAGCCACATGCTGCCTGCCGCACAGGCTGTGAGCACCGACAATACACCACACACACACCCACCACAGACGACATAAAAACAATAGCACCGAACACAGTCGGTTTATACGTCAATCAATGAATCGATGCGAGCGATTGATTCGGACGTTTATGAGAATGACTCGGTGATGAACATACCATTATAAAAAAAAACGTGGAATGTTCATCACAGACATCATTTTTCAGCGAAATGATATACTTTATCATTTATCAGCATAGACTACTGTCAGTCACGTTTTAGATATTATTCTTAAATCATAAATGTCACTGTTTTTCTTCGCAGTCACATTTAGTCTATCAGTTTGAGAACGAAATTTTCTCACGATAGTTTATTTCTAAAGTTTAAATTTTTTATAAATACAGAAATATTCGATTTGACAGTTGCGCTATTGCGAAACATTGCAAATATTTGAATGTGTTTTTCGACTTGTGTAAATTTTTTTTTTTTTTCACCCAGGTCGATTTACAAAATACTATTATCCAAGCTTAGCATAGCTTATCATAGTTGTATCTGGCATATTATTTTTATGTACCACTGCGACCTACGGTTTTCACGGTACCATTTTGCATGTGTGTGACTAGGTGAAAACGTTTTATGTCTCATATAGACCTTCAGTTTCCACTTCAATCAAAACATACCTTTTGTGAATTTGTGAACAGCAATTAGGTGAAACTTCAACGACGCATATTTTTTCAACTAATCTGCAACCCCCGTTTTTCGCACCATGCGACATAGCATGAACATTTTCTACAGTCTACACTTCTAAGCTTCAACATATTACAGACATTTTTCATCTGATTTTCACGGCATTGCACAACCTGTCCACGCACGGCGCGTCAAAAATAGTTGGCATGTGTTAATACGACATGCCATTTTAAACACATTTGGGATAGACGCAGAGCCAATAGGCCAGCTATCTCAAATGCTTCAATAGTTAGATAATTTTACAAACACTACTTCATAATGTCAAAGCAGTACGACAGTGAAGGCTTCATGTCAACGCCTCTAGAAGATTCGGGTGCTCGACCTAAAGATAACTATCATCCCGACAGCGAGGACAATGAGGTTCGATTCCGAGAGGCGGACGAGGAATATCAACGCCTCAAAGCTGATTTCGCTCGAATTGCTCGAGCTAGACGTATGAATTCCCACTCTAGGAGCGACTCCTCAAGGAGTTCTTCACCGCTCGGTTGACAGTCGCAGAAACGTGCTACGAACTTACCAAAGTTCAGAATCGCAACTTTCTACGCCTCGGATGTAGAGCTCTGGTTCAACCAAATTGAGACTCAGTTCGCTCTCCACCAGATCAATGATGATGACGAGAGGTACAGTTTAACCTGCGCTGCACTTTCGGGAGAGATTGCATCGGACGTGAGGGACGTGCTGCTTCAGCCTTTCAGGTCCAACAAATATGACAGCCTGAAAGCAATTTTGATTGAGAGGCGAGGATTGACAACACCCGAAAGGGTCAACAAAGTTATCTCTGGCGAGAAGATTGGAAATGACATTCCCTCGCGTTTCCTGCGGCGTCTGCAGAAGACTGCAGGTTTCGGCACCAAAGCTGTTGTGGGGAAGGCTGTAATTCGGCAAGCGTTCATACGACAGATGCCCGCTTCCATCAGAGCCCATTTGGTGATTCAACCCGACAGTGCCACCCTCGAAAGTTTGGCCGTTTTGGCCGACCGGGCACTGGCAGCCGAAGAGGACGTCGAAGAGAGTGAGCAAATAACTATGCTCACGCGCCTGCATTTGCCCCTAATGTTCAGGCCTCAGGTTTTGTGGGCAACCAACCTAGTCAGTATAGAAACGCAAAACATAATGCTCCACCTTTCGTTCCGCCGCCGAATGCACAGGCCACTGAGTTTGTTTATGAATCAAATAATTGTACTAATGCACAACAAAATGTTCGACCTTTCGCACCGCCGCCGCAAAATAATGTCGCACAACCGACCGACACAGCCACTGCACAGGTTTGCTATTACCACCACACTTATGGTGAAAAGGCGCGCTTGTGCAGTGAACCCTGTTCATACTATGTCACATTAGGTCAGCGCGAAGTAGCAAATATCGCGTTATCTCACTCTAAGTTATTATATGTCGCAGATAAAGGAAATAAATGCAGATATTTAATCGACACGGGCGCAGCTGTCAGTGTTTTGCCGAAATCTTGCGCTAACGGGATTTCGGACGCTGGCAGTCTCCCCCTGGTGGCAGCTAATAACAGTACTATACATACTTACGGCAATTGTAAACGCGTCGTGGATGTCGGCTTAAAGCGCGAATATCCGTGGACGTTCATAGTGGCAGATGTGCAGCAACCCATAATCGGGGCTGATTTTTTAATCCACTATAATTTGCTCGTAGACTTGAGAAGCAGATGTCTTCGAGACATGCGTACAGGCCTAGCCATTGCCACTTCACTATCTTCGATTAAACCTCTGTCATTGAACAGAGTTGATACCGTTCAAAATGAGTACACAAAACTCCTCGGCCAGTTCCCGGAACTGACACGCCCTACGACAAAGGGTGAGACCGTCAAACACGGCATAACTCACAAGATTGTGACTAAAGGTCACCCGGTTTTTGCTCGACCACGACGTTTGGCACCCGATAAGCTGATTACCGCCAAACGTGAGTTTGACGAGATGATTAAATTAGGGGTCATTGAACCCAGCGACAGCGAGTGGTCCTCGGCGCTTCACATGGTGCCAAAAAAAAACGGCGATTGGAGACCATGCGGGGACTACCGTAGTTTGAATGCACAGACCGTACCGGACCGTTATCCGATTCCTCATATTCAAGATTTCACGCAGCGGTTAGCCGGATCGAAAAATTTTTCGAAGATCGACTTAGTCAGGGCTTATTACCAAATTCCTGTGGAACCGTCCGACGTACACAAGACTGCTGTTACCACACCTTTTGGCTTGTTTAATTTCACTAGAACACCATTTGGTCTCAGAAATTCCGGTCAAACGTTTCAGCGATTTATAGACCACGTGACACGCGAACTTGATTTCGTTTTTGTTTATTTGGATGACCTACTGGTAACCAGCCCAGATCATAAAACGCATAAGAAACATCTACGAATTATTTTTGCTCGACTATCGGAGTAAGGAATTATCATTGGTCCTGAAAAGTGTCAGTTCGGAACAACTGAATTAAGTTTCTTAGGTCACCACGTTTGCGCCGAAGGCATTTCGCCGTTACCCAGCGCCGTTGACGCGATCGTTAATTTCGTTAAACCCGAAAAGCAACGAGCATTGCGTAGATATCTGGGAATGGTGAATTATAACCACCGTTTCATACCGCATTGCGCCGCGAAGCTGACGCCACTCAATAATCTACTGACTTCTGCCAATGAAGGGCATACCAGACTGTCACCGAAATCAAATTTCGATTTGAAGAGGAATAAAAACGCAGAGTCAGCATTTTCTGAGTCAAAATAGATATTGGCAAACGCTACACTTCTGGTGCACCCAGATTCTACGGCCCAGCTTAACATCACGTGCGACGCTAGTGACGTCGCCGTCGGTGGCGTTTTGCAGCAATTTTTAAACGGTATGTGGCAGCCGCTTTCGTTTTTCAGCAAGAAGCTGAACCCAGCAGAGACACGCTACAGCGATTCGATCGTGAGCTTTTGGCAGTATACGCTACAATTAAACATTTCAGACACAATTTAGAAGGACGAAATTTTTTCGTTAATACTGATCACAAACCGTTGACATTCGTAATGTCATCCGTGACTGAGCGCGCATCCCTACGACAAACACGTCATTTAGCGTTCATTGCTGAATTCACCACCGATATTAGATATGTAAAAGGAGAGACAAATTTGATCGCTGATGCGCTGTCACGACCATCAGTGTCAGCGATACACGATGGACCAGTAATAGACTATAAAGAGTTAAGTCTCGACCAAGCAAATGACGCGGAATTCACGCGTTTGAGACACTCGACTACATCAACTATGAAGTTCAAACTATTAAAATCGTTCGATAAACAATTGATCTGCTGTGATGTGTCCACGGGACACAACCGGCCGTACCTTACCGCGAAATTTCGCCGAAAAGTTTTTTCAAGCTTGCACGGTTTAGGCCATCCATCGCATAGAGCTACCAGACCTTTGATTAATACCCGATTTGTATGGCACGGCATGAACATAGATATTGCTAGATGGTGTCGTACCTGTAAGGGTTGCCAGCCCGCTAAAGTTTCACGTCACAACACTCCAGTTTTCGGAAAGTTCACTGAACCTACCGAGCGATTCGATCATGTCCACGTGGACATAGTCGGACCTTTACCTTATGCCAATGGTTTTAGATATCTACTGACTTGCGTCGACCGTTTTACACGTTGGCCCGAAGCTATACCTATGGTAGATATTAAAGCTGAAATGGTCGCCGATGCCTTCTTCAGCGGGTGGATAGCACGTTATGGTACCCCAGCCACTATCACCACTGATAGGGGCGCTCAATTCGAGTCCAAATTGCGGGATAGTTTGTGTAATCAATTCGGGATTATTCGGAATCGTACCACCAGTTATCACCCTCAGTTGAATGGCATGGTCGAACGTTTCCACCGTCAATTGAAAGCCGCCATTATGGCGCACGAGTCACCGAACCCGTGGACTATCACGTTACCTGCTGTACTTTTAGGAGTTCGTTCAGCCGTGAAAGAGAGACTGACCGCCCCTTACGACGGGCCATACAAGGTCGTCGCGAGGAGTGGCAGAGTAATGAAAATCCTAGTTAAAGGCAAGGTTGAGACGGTCTCTTTAGATCGCGTTAAACCCGCACATGTGGAGTGCGAGCCTACGACAGGTACGACAATACAGCGTAAAACGCCAAGCAAACCACGGAAGTCGACGGCTACCAGGACATCTAGTAAGAATCCACAGGGTCCACCTAGACCTGGTAGTGCGAGCACTCCGACGTCCAACGGGACGAGAGTCAACACAAAAAAGTCGACGGCAGTCAGAAGCAGTCAAAAATCGGCCACAGTCCCAAAACAAATAGATGTTAAAGTCAACTTGTCTAACAGAGACAATACTTACGTAGCGCCGCATTCGCGAGCCCCTGCCGTGTCCCGCACTAACGGGAACGGCAGTGGTTTACGAACGTATTCCCGCATACCTTTACATCTACGGGGTAAAACCCCGGGTGCTGCTGACGCCGTAATCGACTCGACAAAAAGCAAACATGCGCATATCGCTAATCGCGAAAAAATTTCGACCGACCAAACAGTGCGAAAAACTAGAGTCGGACGAATAATCCAGACTCCTGCCCGATTCGTGCAGATGGTTCACGCCATAGTTGCGCCTAACGACATCTATGGCGGGCCCAACCGCATACCTCGTAATAACAATGTTGTTAAATTGTAAATGAATATGCCAGGCCTGGCAGCATTTTGTACAGATATATAAATGTAAAGACATTTTTTTTTAGCAAGCTCATTGCTAAATTACTAATAGAAATTATGTTAATTAAATGAATGGGTTGATTGCAGCTTGCAGCAAATGAATCATACATAAAGGACAGTTGGTGTTAAGAGGATAGGACAATTCACGTATAATGCTGCGCTTTCAACCACCCATGCTGTAACCACACTCGCTATATATAAATTTTTTTTTTAAACTATGCTTAGTTATAAGAGGTTACATATTTTACAACCCCGCTACTTGCACGAAGCAGTCTCCTACACGTCAGTTTGGTCCTACGTTATCACTCACCCGGGGGTAATATAGGATCCTGACTTTGTTCAGTTAATGTGGCGTTTATCCCCAGCCTCCTAGACACGGGGGGATGGGGATGACCGCCTCGTTTCCATACCTTGGTGACGTGCGCACATAAAGCAATGTGTGCGGCCTTGGTATTTTTCCCGCACTTCAGGCGTTACACTCGGCGACTACGGACGTGCCGTAGCTCGCTCTCGCTAAGTCAATAGAGACGTGCCGTGCGCGGAAGGTTGTGCTTTGCTGTTATCGCATGTTAATCAAATAAACATGACAAGAGAGGAGAGAGTTATCTGACTTGTTTGGAACCGTCGACCCGACGGAGGAGGAGGAAGTATGAGTTTTAATGGTGAGATTGGGCGGAGTCCCTCGTCGGCCATTGTGACCCCATAATGGAACTCCCGGCGTAGGCCCATCACGCCATAAGTGAACCTTACCTGTTGTGGTTGATGAATAAAAGTATGAATCAGAATCCTAAATTTGATTTTAATGTTGCTGAACTTTAGAAATACATGTTGCTTGGCTATTTGCGATGCCAATCTGATTAAATGATCTTCTGATTATTCATTGAATTTTTTGAAAAAATGTCCATGATTTCACATGTCAATCGCAAGGCTTTATCAATTACATTTATTGAAAAAAACTTGCGATTGACATGTTAAATGTTGGAATTTGTTTCATACAGGCAGGTTAATGTTGCGTTGAATGTTTATATTAATTACATGACATTGTATTCATTTAATTTTTGTGTTATCTTCATAAATAACAATGGGCGATTTCAGATAACCATTTTGTTTAAAACAATGTACAAAGTAACATGGCATTGTCTTTGATCTCACCTTTACATAAAGGTACGTAGACTTCTAAATGATTTAATGTTCAGATGGCTGCCTGTGTGATCATTGTTATTATTGCATTGCATACTCGGCTTGAGGTATAATAATTATTTTAAATCTTTTAATAGGCACCAACCTATTTTACTGTTGACATTTGCTGTGTTTCCATTTTGAATTGAGACTTGGTAGCTGTTACAAATTGATAATTAATTAATGGAAATGTTGATCACCACGTTATTTAGTTACATTCTGGCATTAGCAGAATGACCTATTTAGTCATTTCAATTGTTTACGTAATATAATGATTTATACTAAAAAGTAATATTGGGACAATATTATTCAATAAAAGAAGGACTCATTCTTCCGAAAATGTATTTACATAAAAAAAGGGATACACTACATACATTTAGAATAGTTTAGCAAAATATAAATTTAAAATGTGTAATATGGATAAGCGTAACTGACAGTTACATGATAATTAATTAATGGAAATGTTGATCACCACGTTATTTAGTTACATTCTGGCATTAGCAGAATGACCTATTTAGTCATTTCAATTGTTTAATTAATATAATGATTTATACTAAAAAGTAATATTGGGACAATAGTATTCAATAAAAGAAGGACTCATTCTTCCGAAAATGTATTTACATAAAAAAAGGGATACACTACATACACTTAGAATAGTTTAGCAAAATATAAATTTAAAATGTGTAATATGGATAAGCGTAACTGACAGTTACATGATAATTAATTAATGGAAATGTTGATCACCACGTTATTTAGTTACATTCTGGCATTAGCAGAATGACCTATTTAGTCATTTCAATTGTTTAATTAATATATTGATTTATACTAAAAAGTAATAGGCCTATTGGGACAATATTATTCAATAAAAGAAGGACTCATTCTTCCGAAAATGTATTTACATAAAAAAAGGGATACACTACATACATTTAGAATAGTTTAGCAAAATATAAATTTAAAATGTGTAATATGGATAAGCGTAACTGACAGTTAGGCCTACAATAGTTTATTCCTAAAATATTTTTAAAAAACAATAGGCCAACCAAATAAAACACTGTTTTAATAACGGTTTCAATACGAAAGCTTAAAAATGATGATCTGGTGTGTAAAAAATCAGGCATCAAAAAAATTCTTAAATAAATCTAACTACCAGATAGAATAATTTAATGAAAAGGTCCACATTTTTTAATCAAAGTGAGAGGCTATAGTCTAAATATCAAGACAATTTAGTAATATTACTTTTACAGGTGAACTAAATATTTAAAAATGTTTTTAGATCAAAATAAATCTAACTGACAGATATCATCATTTTGCATACTTATTCAGCATTTCACATAGTTTCAAACTTGTGTAAGTGCTTTTTCAAGCAATAGGCCTACTCGAAAAATTATGACCGGAATTTTTTTTGTTAGGAATTTATTTTGTTGTGCTAATCTTAACTATTTTTTAAAGATAACACAGCTAAGTTAATAAAATCACATAAAGAATTACAATCTTTCAGCTCTCCTGAACAATTTCAGATTTTTAAAATTGTGCAGATAGAATAGTGTAGATTAATAATCAGGTGACGAATTATATTATAGGCCAAGGGCTAGAAACGCTGAATACACGTAGCACACAGCTCTTAGGCCTACTGTAAGTTAGTCTGAGCAGCGGATTTCGTTACAGTCCGTCTTCCGCGTTTTCGTTTGTCAAAATGGCGTCTGGCCAAACACCACTGACACTTATTTCTGCTGAAAATGATCCATTTTCCAAGTTTAAGTCATTAATTCCAAGACTAAAAGAATCGTTGTGTGTTAGTATGGTTATTTAATTATACATAATGTTTTCAAAATGTTTATATAGCGTCTACTGCGATAAATGGTGTGATAAAGTCATAATCACATCTATTATCGCTCACCCAATTAATAAGATTTCGTCGAGTTAGATTTTACCGTGATTGAATTTTTTTATTAAAAAAAACAATTCGCTGCTCTGCTCTATTTTTTTTGGAGGCATATTATTTTGCCGCTCCATTTTTGTTAGAAGACACCTTCTTCCCCCCCTCCCCCGGCCCCGCCTGGGAATCACGTCACTGTAGTCCAGCAGATTTGTGACGAAAATCAGACGAAAGGCTCAGTTGGTGATAAAAGCACCAAAATTTCCAGAAAGTTAGCTGAGATGATACTCTTTAAAATTAGCTATGGACCCAAGTTGAACAAATCCAAGGTGCCCGTCATTTTCAAGATGGCGGCCAAATTAAAAACAATCACAAAATTATATTGTGATCATTAAAAATAATTTAATATTGAATGTATAAAGCTGCACAGGGACACATACAAATACATGTAGACAAATTGTCAAAATGGTGGAATCCAAGATGGCCGCTATTTTCAAGATGGCGACCAATTCAATAAAAATAATGATATTTTAATGATTATTAAAACAATATTATCTGCTGTAATTAGGTAATAGACACACTTTGTTTGACCGTAATTCACCTTATAATAAATCTATTTAAATAAATAACAATACAATTTTAATAAATTTTTAATAAAACATTGTGCAATCCAAAATGACCGCCATTTTTAGCATCGATTGGCGAAAATGCAGTAACTGCCTTTTGACTATTTTTTATATATTCAACCATCTTTGAAATACATACAAATACTTTACATCAAGTATTTTTCCTGCAAAATGAATTTATTATTAATAACTACATTATTACGTTTGCCAAAAAATATTTGTAGACCAGCCACAAAAGTCACAATCAATGGATCTGTGGATTGGGATAAGTGTATCTTTTGTCAAGATAACAAAGACGGGGCTCTGCAGTGGCCTTTGGGTACAAAGCGTTCGGGTATAGATCCACTAACGGCATATGAAAAAACAGCTTCAGCAATTCAAGAATTTGACAAGATAAGGTCTCTACCAATGCCATTGAATATGGCGTTTTTCGACGAAGGCAAAGGAATAGCCTCAACACTTGTTGATAATCAAACCAAATTTTATAAGAATTGCAGAAAGCTGGATAGATAGATTTCTAAGCCACAAAAACGGAAAAGCAGCGACATTTACACCTCTTCTGACACCAAAAAGCTACAAGACACTGTTCTATTAGCAATTAAATTTGCTTCTGGTGACATGATCTCACAAAATGTAGTCTATCATCGAGCTTGTCTCGTAGCAGTGTACAATAGAGCCAGAGCTAGAAACATAGACAAAGATAAGAATCAAGGCCAACAACGGATGGAAGGTATCGCTTTGGCTGAGCTGATTGCTTACATGAAGGATGTTACACATATCGAAAGTGACGCAGCTCCCGTATTTAGATTAGCAGAATTAGCAAGACTATATAAAACTCGTCAAAAACTGATTGGAGCTGATGTTTCGGATCGTTTTAATAACACTCACTTAAAAACCAGAATTCTAGCACATCAACAAGATCGTCAAGCTTACAGAGAAGGTAGAAATGTTCTCGCATTCAGCAAAGACGTGGGAGCCGCCTTACGACAAGCATATGAACGCAAACGTAGCTTGGTTCATAAATTCTACGACCTTGGATGTTTTTACAACAGCTGCATATGATAATATAGATCATAACCCATCATCAAACACAGCCCTTGGAGCTCTTCATCAAACAGCAATATCTGTATTCCAGCATCCATGCCACACAAATCCCAGATAAGGCAAGGATAATTGAAGGACATATTTGCTCGTATTCTTCCAGAAGAGTACACAAATGCTTCACCACTGGTTCTGCCCAAGAATAAAGCCAAAGTTCCACAGAATAATAGTGCTCTAATCAGTCATGGCGATCAAGCTGTATCAGTAATGCAGAAGGAACACAGGTAAGAGGAAATATAATTTTCCATGCATTATGCCTTTATGTATGCGTTCTGTTGATTGTATTAGGCTATTCCTAGGTGGTACATATTTGTTTCAGATGGCTGGATCAAGTACATGAATTCTGCCTAGATAGTGATTCAGATGATATAAATCTATCATGTTCTGCCTTCCATGTACATCACGAGAAAGGCACCAGTGAATTAAACCTTGCTATTTCATCATTGCTTCCTTTGTTTGAAGAGCAAGCTGCATCACCAGCCATGTGCCGTCATTCAATGGATGTCCAGTACTGGACAAACTCCGGTCATGGCATGTGATCAGCCATTGTTTGACATAACGAAGAAAATGCAGTGGATCAGTCCTAACAGTTATGGAGAGGATTTATATGTTATCATGCTCGGCGGGCTTCATATAGTAATGGCTGCCTGGAAAGCACTTGGAAAATGGTTGGACAGCAGTGGATGGTCAGCAGCTCTTGTTCAAGATGACATAGCAACTCGAGGCTGGAAAGGCTGATTCTTTTTTAAAGGCGTCGCATGTATCCAGAACAAGACATGCACACCAGGTCACAGCTGCAGCATTTTACACTCTGTTGCAAAAGGCTTACTCATCATATGTTGAAGAACATAATGATCTTGCTGATAATTTTGACGAGTGGAGACAGCTGAAAGAAGACGAAAATCCACTGACACTCGTGATTCAGTGATCAGTTCTTGAGTTCGTCATGTCATTAAGAGAAGGGGACTTTCACTTGTACATCCAGGTACTGCAGAACATAGCTCCTTTGATGTTCGCACTTGATCACCCTAATTATGCTCGCTGGTTGTCTGTGCACATACGCGACATAATGTCGCTCAAAGAGTGTCATCCTGATGTAGCAGCTGATTTCAAGAAGGGCAGTTTTTGTAGTTAAAAAACAGAATGTGTCACTGTTTTGTCTACTGTATGTGTCTTGTCAAGTTCGTGACAGTAATTTGGATACTTTCTTCAGTCACGAAAACCAAGATTTCCCTCCATTGCTCTCGACTTATGGTGACATACGTACGGGAACAAAATCGGATATATTATGATGTTTAGAGAGAGTGTCTCCTTCACAAAATGACAGACCAGATGTTGATATGTTACTGTCAGATGGTGCTGTCATTGTCAAGACCTCGTGCAGTGAAAACATTTCATGAATATTCTCAGCAAGTATTCCTGCCTTTTTTAATGTCTCAGGGGTAGTTGTTATTGGAACTGAGTCTTCAATAAACTTTTTAGACAGAATATCATAGGCATGTTTTGTGTATAGAAATAATAAAAATAGTTCTTTTTGAACTAAATGTTTTACTGTATGCCTAGTTATAAATTTGTGTGACTTTTTCTTTTTAAAGCTAACCGGTATATATTGCGTCTCCGCGGAAACTATTTTGAAGGCATTTTCACTATTTTTCATTAACTAAACATAATTTTGTGTTATATTATTAATTCTAATTAATTTATGACATCACTACTTTGATTTTATGGGCTCATAGGAATAATTTCTTGGATTTGTATTCCGATATTGATACCACAAGACCAGAACAACTGTCAAAATTGTAAAATTTGGCTGCCATATTGGAAAATGGCCGCCAATGCTGAAAAAAATGGAAATTGAGATTGGGTCCATAGCTAATATGTTTTAGTATATAATGAACTATCAATATGCAAATTTTGGTACTTTTATCTCTAACTGAGCCTTTTTGTCACAAATCTGCCGGACTACTGTAGTGTTTACGTTTCTTTCTTTAAAAAAAAAATGCTTCTTCGCTCGCCCCTTTTTGCGAAAAATCAATTTAAAAAAAAAGTGCTTTTTCGCTCGCTCCATTTTTGGGGGAAATCAATTTTTTTTGTAGAAAAAAAAATCGCTCCTCCATTTTTTCATCCATAAAAAAAATATTTTGAATTTTTTTTCACTTTTGTTTTGTGGTGTCTTTCTATTTGCGCTTTAAATATGGCCAACTGAATGATTTTGTAATATAACTGTATAATAGCTTTTAGTATCAGTTGCTCATCAGATGTTTTTTTTAAGAAAAAACTTGAAAGATATTACTTAGTGGGAAACCACACATGCTGCAAATTTTATGCAGCAGTGTAAGGGTTAGGCCATGTTTTTGTGGGTATCAGGACGCTTCGGCCCTTTGCCAACTCGGCCCCCACCAACTCGGCCCCCTTACAGTATACCAACTCGGCCTCCTTACCAACTCGGCCCCCTGTACTGTAGACACATGTATGGTAGAGCTGTGAAATGTTATCTTGCCTTTAGTTTTCCAAGTCGGCCCCCTGTAGGCCTAGTGTAGAGCTGTAGACCTATATAGGCCTATATGTTTTTCTATGTGAAATATGTAAATGTGAATTAATTAATAATCATCATGTTTGTAACTTGGCAAATGAAAACATTATGTCTGTCTGTCTGTTATATATAATATATATTCATACACTCTACCTTACCAGCTTACCTCACGAATTGTGCATGAAACTACTATAAACACCAGATAGAACCATTCCAGGCAATAGGCTATATACGTTGCCCATACAACATGCGGATTCCTATTATTTATAATATGAAGAAATAAAGTCCACCATGTCTAAACCTTCACCATGTCTTCACCATATCACTACATTCAGAACATTGATTAAAATTTATACATGTATCCGTATAATCATACCTATTGCCGGCTTGGAGCATAACATAACACAAGAAATACAAATTTGACACCACCAGTCATCTGTGACATAAAACAACTAACGCCATCCGGGGTCCGGAAAAGAAGCCATGTGTGAAAGCCGTCAGTCCACTCCTGTTTGGTCACCATTAATAGGGCTTATTGTTATTTATAAGCTCAAGTGTAGTAATAACACAGTAAATACCACTAATGGTCTGGGAGAAATTGGCAGTGACATTTTAGCGACCCGTTCAATTCCAAAAGCCAATTATATTAAATAATTAGGCTGACCTCGAAGCATATTAACCTAGGCTTATTTTATGGTGTTTTATCTGACTCGAACTAATTGTATTAATTGATTTAATTCCTCAATGTAAATTGACACGATATAATATTAAAAAAAAAGTTATATGAAGAAGGACATTTAAAATATGTATCGTGTGATGTATGATCGACAATTGCAATATGAATGCATTGAAAAAATAACATAAATTACCATGTTTATATTTATAAATGTCAGTTGTGGAGCAAAAGTGATACAACACGGGGATACCTACACACCTGGATGCCAACCACATATCCACCCAGCCTCAGTTAATGCGGCTACTACAGCACAAATCTACAAAGAAGTGAAACAACGACCTAAAGATAATGTATTTGAACCAGCCAGTGCTATAGTGGAAGATGTGTATGTTGCCAACAACATCGACACGGTCCCTTGCCCCTCACTGCTCAAACCAGCTAACCTCCAACGTTGTGCCAATAGACTTAGAGAGAGAATGCGACCAGACAAACCAACTTCTTTACAGTTTGACATTGATGAGAGACACGTGGCTGAGAACTTTTTCCAAGCAGATATATCGGTTGGCTCGCGTAGACATCTGATGTTCGCCACAGGCAATATGCTCAGCAAACTCAGAAAAGCCAAACTGTGGTATATAGATAGAACACTCCATGTTGTGAAGCCCCCGTTTTACCAGCTGCTGTCAGTCCATGCTTTCCTGAGACAAAATGAATACATCAAGCAGGTACCTCTTGCGTTTTTCCTGATGAGTGGAAAACGCAAGGCTGACTATACCACTGTCCTGAAGACACTACTTCTTCATCTGGAACGCCCATATGTACAGTAACTAGTCGTGGATTTTGAAGCCGCTATTTGGGCAGCAGCTAGAGATGTCATGCCTTGTATAACCATACGGGGCTGCAGCTTTCATTGGACTCAAGCAGTAGGGAGAAAGGTGCAGTCAATTGGATTACAGGGCAGCTACACCAATGATGTTGCTACACACAAAATCATCAGGAAAATTCTCGCACTACCATTCCTGCCTGCAGAGCATATCTCCGTGATGTTCCAGAGCTTGGATGCTAAGGCAGACTCACCCAAGCTCAGAGATCTGATGAGCTATGTCAACGACACTTGGATCGCCAACCCTGTCTGGTCTCCTCGTGATTGGAGTGTGTACATGCAAAGCATCCGCACCAACAACGATTGTGAGGGATGGCACAACCGCCTGAACAGACGAACAAAGAGATGTCAGCTGCCATTCTACTTGCTTGTACACCTCCTTCACGAGGAGAGCCAGATGGTGGAAATCTAAGCCCATCTACTAGGCGAAGGAAAGCTTTCACGATACCAGCGAAAGAAATACAGACAAGTACAGGGGAAGATATTCAGCCAATGGGAGAAATACGCTGATGGAAGCGGTATATCTGCCTCAGCTCTCCTGAGAGCCTGTGCTGCCATCTACTACACCAGCATCACAGAATCACCTGACGAAACGTCATAAGAACATTGTGATATAGATATTATGAGTGTTCCCAGTATGCCTATGCCATTTCTCTCCTGTGCTCTGTGAAAAAGGAATTACATTTCATTCAAGACTGATTATATTCCACAAATACTGTGACATGGTTCCATTGTAGGGCCTACATACATGCATAATAACATGCATAATAACATACATGCCTAATAACATGCATACAAGATGTGCTAGAATTCTCAAATTCAAATACATAGCCTATTTATTCATTGAATAAAATATAACATTGATAAATACTGAATGCTTGTTTGTGATTTATTACTATTGTCATTCAAATTGTCATTAAATATAGGCCTACGTTTTTATCTACGAGTCATGATAGTCGGATTCACATTTAGGGCCTACCGTGGTGAAAAAAAAATCGCCAATTTCTTAGTCAATCCCCAACCAACTGTCATGAAATTTTACAAGCATTATTTCCCATTCACGTCGCGACTACCCTGAAAATTTCATTCAAAAATTGTGTCGGCTATGGTTTAATAGTTAGTCTATTTACCGTGTGATAACAAAATAAGAATGTCGCCCTCTATAAGCCCATTACTGCTTTGACACAGAATCTCAGTACTTGTCAAATGGGCTAACTTCTAAAATACTTATGAATACATACGCAGGGTGGGCCTAATCGCGACGTGAATGGAAAGGAAAATGGTGGATGTAAAATTTCATGAAAACTGGTTGAGAATGGACTGAGGAATGCGCAAAATTCATTCACCCTGGCTGGTGAATATATTATCGTAGGAAGGGGCCGAGTTGGCAAACCATTGCCGAGTTGGTAAACCCTAGGGGGGGGGCGAGTTGGTAAGGGGGCCGAGTTGGTAAGGGGGCCGAGTTGGAAAAGGGCCGAAGCGTCTGGCATTCGTTTTTGTGTACATGCTATTTTGAAAATGTACATAGTAGATTATAAATTTTGTGATATTTACACAGATGACACATAGAATAAAATAACCTATAATTGTTTATTATGAAGGACATACAACTAGGGTACCGGTATGTGTAAAATAAAAATAGTGAAAACGATATGGTACTCCTAATTTTAACATTTACACAAACATCCCTAAATGAAAGCCGAGTTGGAAAAGGGCCGAAGCGTCTGGCATTCGTTTTTGTGTACATGCTATTTTGAAAATGTACATAGTAGATTATAAATTTTGTGATATTTACACAGATGACACATAGAATAAAATAACCTATAATTGTTTATTATGAAGGACATACAACTAGGGTACCGGTATGTGTAAAATAAAAATAGTGAAAACGATATGGTACTCCTAATTTTAACATTTACACAAACATCCCTAAATGAAAGTATTACTGTTAACCTAGAATGCACCTGCTGACATGAGCTCATATAGCCGTCGAGCGACCGATATATGCTACCTAGATAGAATATTCAATACCTGTACACTAGTAAAAGTTAGAAGGGGCGGCTCGTTAGCTGTCAACACATGAGTATCGACAACGGAGCCCGCCTTCTCCAGCATGGCTGTTGAAAATAGCCGTCTCACAGCGGACTCAAATTACACAGGTAGTTTAAGACACAAAAGATCCCGCCACACTCGAAAATTTACACAAGGCAGGCTCCAGGTACATTGACTATTCAAGTGCATCAAATGAATTGAATTACCATGGTGAGATATATTTCATTCAGCTTCTTAAAAATATGCAAGCTACTAGCATCTTAGATAACAAAAGGTAACGTGTTCCATAAGCGAGCAGTGCAATAAAAATAACTACATTGGAGCTGAACAGTCTTGCACATATAGGTAATTTGAATAGCAGATCTGAGGCCATTATGCGGAAATTATTATTCAGATCTCAACATCTCCGGCAAAAAAATAATTTTGTTAAAAAATAACTGTTCGACAACATATTTATCAGTTTAAGAGAAATATTTAACCGTTGTGTTCTGGAACCGTATATATACGGTTTCAACAAATTTCAGACCAAATAAAATACCACTGAAATCCACAAAATAGGTTGTGATAGATGCTCAGTTAATTAAATAATTAAGGCTCGAAATAAGGCCATTCCTCCAGTCCGGTACTGCCAAAATATGTGCAGGAATGGTAAGATTTGTCATTAGCCATTCCGACGAACTGGCAAATATAAGGCTATCCTAGGACAAAGGCCATTTCTAGGAATTACATTTTTTACTCAGGAATGGCAGTTTCTTTGACTTGCCAGTCCTGTGGATTGGCATGCCATCAACGTTTAATTCTACCCCTGATAATTATATGCAAATACTAATTATTTTAAAATTCTATTAGCTATGGTGTTGGAGTTAAATTTTATATTATTAGTTTACAATGTTTATAATTTAAGGTGTTGGCATCTGGTCTGTGCTTTGTTACCTCCACCAGGAAGGTTATGTTTCTGGTCTTGCTGGTTGGTATATCTGTGGATCACATGGATGGGTGGTAAAGTAAATTTGACCTACCTGTATGGAAGATTACTTTATGACGTCATAGTCTCCAAACTATTGTCTACTGTTACTGGACCTACCCACCTTTATCATTATGAATGAATCTATCACATCTAGGTTGAATCTATCACATGCAGTGAATATTTACTATCCACAGAATGAATGAATAAAATACTATGGGAACAAACCTTCCTTAGAAAGTGCCTATATCATATTATATGTGCTGAAAATTAAAAAGAAATTAAAAATATATAAACTGTAGCCTAAGATAATTTTGTCACATTTTATTTGCTGTAGATGGTGATGAAACTGGCTGGTCTTATTCTGCATCAAAATGCTCAGGTGGATGGTTGTATGTAAGTGTGGAGTAACGATATTCTGTTATATCATCAGGGCTAGACACTAACTGATTGGACTTCCTTGCCCGAAGGGCAAGTAAATTTTGGGGGTACTTGCCCCCCTCAATTTATCACTTGCCCGGCTTGCCACCGACATGCGTTGTCTGTTGTGACAGTCGTTGAAATTTAAAATGCTGCAAATTGAATCTATTGCCCAGGGGGCCACTGCCAGTAATTTTTTACTTGCCCCCACCTAGAGTCGGTTGCCTCGGGCAATCCGGCAAACGTCAGTGTCGAGCCCTGATCATACAGGGCCTGTAGCCAGGGTGGGAAAACAGACAAGGCGAGGGCGAATCTAAATTACTCGGAAGCTGAAAGTTCTGATACATTTTAGGGTTGAAAAAGCAGGAAAAAAAGAAGACAGATGAGACGGCTACCTCATCTGCCTCATGCTGGCTACGGGCCTGGCATACTTTACATAACTCAGTATCACACATGTATAAACACACCAAGCTAAGTTATACAACAAAATTGTGTACTGTAATAAGTTTTTCTGAGCTGTAATTTTAGGTACTATTATCATACATGAAGTTTAAAATTGTATGTTGTGATTACAGTAGCGTAGCCAGAAAGTGAACTGATGGGAGGGTGCTCCTGGTTAATAATAATATTGTCTTGTTGGGAGGGCTGCGTGCACCCTGAGTAACCCAGAAAAAACAATCATGACAACAAAGGTATTGCAGTACCCTTGATTTGTATACGACAATATACAAACTTTCTTATATTAACAATATTCAAACAACTTGTATCCGATAGCCTGGTCCTACATAAAATAAGACAAACGGCCACCCACTATATTATTATTAAACAAAATGAAGCACTACACGTGTAGTGTGCCATTGTCATTGATTGCATTTTGTTGTATGCTTTAATTAGATAAATTTTTAGGTTGTCTGTCAGAGAACCATACAAGCTGAATATGGTTCTCCGTGGGATACATTGGTTTCCCTTAATAGGCACAGAACCCAATTATTTCGAAGCTGCCCCTGTCCTGGCTATGCAACTATTTTTCAAACTTTTCAATAAATTTTCAATTAATTAAACTCAAGATTTTCATATACCGGTACATGTATCTCGTTTTCTCTCCAAATTAATTTTATATAGATTTTTGCACTTAGACACACTTCAGCAAAATTATGTGTAATTTATTTAATTTAGCCCTCAGCCAAACTTTCTCTATCCTCTTGAGATCCCCCACTTTTTTCACGATGAGTTTGTTCAGGGTTGCTAGAGTTTATGTTTGAACATACATCCAAGCTAATACCTCAGTCACAAAGACCCGTACAAACACTATACATGTACTAACATGACTAATGAGAAGGGCACAACAAATATACCATAATAATAGTCCTAAAATAGTTAGTATGAGGCTCATTGTGACTAAGCTATTACTATGCTGAAAAACTTTCTTTAGTCCACAGCCCCTGGTGACCTGATTGCTAATAATTCGCTTATACATGTCTTTAACATGATATATTTTTATTGTTGAATATTATCAGATTACATGACTTTATTATGTTTCTTGTAGAAAGACTGGTGAATTGAACTCACAGAGATTTGATAAGAGTTTGGAAGAATTTTATGGCATCTGCGATCAAATTGAACTGAATTTGGTCAGTAATTTTTTTTTTCTTAGCCGAAATATGTGGTCTATATGTAATTGGAATGTAGTCTAAGGTGATATGTTCGCCTGGGTATTCATTGCATCAAGAAAAATCAGTATCTAGAAGTAAGGACTTTGTGCCATTTATGTGATTAGAAAATGTCTTCTTGCCAGCCAAATATAATATAGAGGGTACACTAAACTTTTTACCACTGATGACCCTAGGGAAACACTTTTTGTCTACTGGCATCCCAGTGAGAGTTCACGAAAATGGACAAATTTTATGCCATATTTGATTGAAAAAAATAGTTACAATGAAAACTTTTCTCAATGGGCTGCAATTCTAATTTGTAATAACAGTGTTACCATATACCAACAACCTTCCTTTCCAGTTAGAAAACGTCACTGGTGACAAAAAGTCGCCAACTAGATGTTCAACTTTTTAGAATTATCTATGTGAATTTACATACAGTACATTAAGCATGTTAAGTGGATCGCAATATAGCGGGACATGTATCTGTGTATATGTAGGTTATGTGTCATTGTAGGTTATGTGTCATTGTAGGTCATGTGTCATTGTACTCTAGCAGTATCGCGAGATTATCGTATACTGAATAGCATTGACACCTAATTACACTATATTATTACGCTATAGTATTCCTGTTTGGCTACAGTATGTAGCCTATAATTATGTGATTCTTTAGACCGTCAGTGTCCTGCAACCACAGTTGTATTAGAGTAGCAGATACATAGCTTGTTTATGGCAAGGCCACGATATTTCTATCATTAAGAAATAAGCATTCATATCACGATGATTGTGAAACTCATGTATCACATCTGATTGACTTCATGTGTGGGTAATTGTAAACATTATGTTTGTCTGAGAAAGGTCACCCTTACAACGTGGGGATATACTTTACTCGTCAGAATCTTGATGTCTTTAGACGTCAGATTCTAATGTCTATACTGCACTGTAAAAATTAAAATATTCCCAATGGCCGTAGACCCATAACATAGGTATTCAAATGAATCGGAAAGAGCTAGCTAAGACATTTATAATGATTTAAAATTGAGAAAAACCCTTTTGTTACAATGCTGTTCACAAATTATTTCAGCCCTAAGTTAAAGGTTAAAACCTACATTTGTGTAGTTCAGAATACTGAAGATCATAGATCATTTTAAGGAAGATGAGATTTGAATGATGGTGTACACTCTCAATGCGGGAAATAAATTGCATTGCTTATGACATTTTGATCAATATTTTTTCAGAAGCTGGTGATAGATTGTCAAAGCACAGCAGCAGATAGTAATAAGCACACACCTGTGCCTGTACAGATGATTTTACCTCAGCCGGACAGTTCACAGCCACCAGAACACCAGCAGTCCTACTCTCAGTACCTGGCCACCATCAAGACACAGATCAACAGCGCACAAGAGCTTCACGACAATCTGACTAAATGTGTCAAGAACATCAGCGATAAACACATGACACTCCCACAGCAATTACAAAATACACAACAGACTCTTATGCAGCAGCAGCAGCAACACCAACAAGGGACTGCTATGCAGATTTAAACTTGTGTGAATAAAATTGATTTATTATATAAAAATGAAAGTGATGACTGTGTAGCTTTCGTTTTGTGATTTTCAAACAGTTGTGCCGCTGAATTGTATTTTCATTCACTTATCGCTACAAATGGTTACGCAATTTCCACAGGGTTCCCACGGTCATGAAAATCATGGAAAACCATGGAAAATGAAAAAATAAAATCCAGGCCCGGAAAAGTCATGCAAAATGAAAATTTGGTAAAAAGTCATGCATAAGTCACAAATCTCTCTCGCGTTTCTTTTGAGAAAAATATGTTGATCGGATACACTTTTGACACACAACGAGACTGACAAATGA
This sequence comes from Flabesymbios commensalis, assembly GCA_964017125.1. NCBI lineage: Eukaryota > Metazoa > Annelida > Polychaeta > Terebellida > Flabelligeridae > Flabesymbios > Flabesymbios commensalis. The sequence continues at coordinate 42,414,167 of OZ024906.1, forward strand.
CCTATCTGTAAAATATTTTTACATGATACGTGTGTAGGGGGAAAGGATCGACACCCACTGGGTACGGGTATGCTTTATAAAGTGGTTATAGATCGGGTCGCTGGGGTGGTGGAGGCTGTACATTTTTATATTTGATTAGTTTCAAAGTCATGAATTTCTGAAAAAATTGTCATGGAAAGGTCATGGAATTTCATTTCTGGATCTCTGTGGGAACCTGTTCCAGCTTAAAATGATGAAAAAGATTGATAAATTTATTAAAAACAGGTATCTTCCAAAGTGAATTATTTGTTTAATTAACCATCCACCATATAATATTCTATCAATTTCAGTGCAATTTTTACACTATTGGAACCCATTTCGACAAGACTACATAAGTGCAGGAGCTCCCGCTCCGAATTAGAATTTGATTTAAGCAATTTTGTGTAGGGTTATTAATGTAGTCCTAGGCTAGGTCAAAAATCAAGACGCAAGACAACTAGGTCTAAGGAGCCCAGTCTAAGAGTAAGATAAGAACTAGACAGTCTGTCAGAGATTGCAAACCTCCATTGAAATAAATGATCCTAATCAGTAATCCCAGTAATGGTCTACCTATCTGGCACGGTTTACCCGATATCAGGCCGATCGAGGTAACTAATAGCTGATTTACGATCATTTAGAATTCGATATAAACTAGTTTTGTTTTATAGTAATGGACTAAAATCTAACACAGTTTGCAAAATATTGGGCATGTGAAAGTAAATAATGGCCGATAGGGGGCCATTTTGAATTTGATTGAGTCAGATTTTTTCAAGATGCATCCTCAGCTGAAATCTCACATTTCATTCTATAGTAATCGTCTAGCTATCTAGCACGGTTTACCAAATATCGGCCATGGGAAAGTGAATAATGGCCTAAAGGTGGCCATTTTAAATTTGATCAAGTCGAAATTTTCCAAGATGCATCCTCAGCTGAAATCTCACATTTCATTCTATAGTAATGGTCTAGTCATCTAGCACGGTTTACCAAATATCTCCCATGTGAAAGTGAATAATGGCCGATAGGAGGCCATTTTGAATTTGATCAAGTCAAAATTTTTCAAGATGCATCCTCCCCTGAAATCTCACATTTTGTTTTATAGTTATGGTCTTGCCATCTAGTACGGTTACCAAATAACGGCTATGTGAAAGTAAATAATGGCCGATAGGTGGCCATTTTGAATTTGATCGAGTCAATTTTTTTCAAGATGCATCCTCTCTTGTCATCTCACATTTTGTTTTATAGTAATGGTCCAGCTATCTAACACGGTTTACCAAATATCAGCAATGTGAAAGTAAATAGTGGCCGATAGACGGCCATTTTGAATTTGATTGAGTCGAAAGTTTTTAAAAGGCATCCTCTCCCGAAACGTCACATTTTATTTCATAGTAATGGTCTAGCTATCCAGCACGGTTTACCTGATATCAGGCCTATCGAGGTAAATAATGCTGATTGTCGGCCATTTTGAATTCGTAAGTTAAAATTTTCAGGGTGCATCCTCCCCCGAAAACTCGCACTTTGTTTTATAGTAATCATGTAATGGTTTAGCCATCTAGCACGGTTGACCAAATATTGGCCATGTGAAAGTGAATAATGGCCGATAAGCGGCCATTTTGAATTTTATCGTTTTTAGCCCGCCTTTTAATTTTAATTAAAAAAGGTGGGCTATTGCAATTGAAGTTCGGCGTCGGCGTCGTCGGCGTCGGCGTCGGCGTTAACATTTACTTGTGGGCGCGATAACTTGAAAAGTTTTTCATGTTCCCTTCCCAAATTTGTTTTGCATGTTACTAATGACCACTTCTCGGACGAGTTCAATAATGGCTGAAAAAAAATTCAAAATGGCCGACTTATTGCGATTTTTCACCTTTTACGTCAATAATTTGACCTTGTGGGCGCGATAACTTGAAAAGTTTTTCACGTATCCTTTTCAAATTTGTTATGCATGTTACTAATGACCAGTTCTCGGACAAGTTCAATAATGGCCAAAAAAAAAAAAAAAATGGCCGATTTATTGCGATTTTTCACATTTTACGTCAATAATTTGACCTTGTGGGCGCGATAAGTTGAAAAGTTTTTCACATATCCTCTTCCAATTGGTTATACATGTTATTAATAAGTAGTTCTTGGACAAGTTCAATAATGGCCGAAAAAAAAAAAAAATGGCCGATTTATTGCGATTTTTCACATTTTACGTCAATAATTTGACCTTTTGGGCGCGAAAACTTGAAAAGTTTTTCACATATCCTCTTCAAATTGGTTATGCATATTACTAATAAGTAGTTCTTGGAGAAGTTCAATAATGGCCGAAAAAAAAAAAAAAATGGCTGATTTATTGCGATTTTTCTCATTTTACGTCAATAATTTGACCCTGTGGGCGCGATAACTTGAAAAGTTTTTCACATATTCTCTTCAAATTTCTTATGTATGTTACTTATAAGTAGTTCTTGGACAAGTTCAATAATGACTGAAAAAAAAAAAAAAATGGCCGATTTATTGTGATTTTTCTCATTTTACGTCAATAATTTGACCTTGTGGGCGCGATAACTTGAAAAGTTTTTCAAATATCCTCTTCAAATTTGTTATGCATGTTACTAATAAGTAGTTCTTGGACAAGTTCAATAATGGCTGAAAAAAAATTCAAAATGGCTGATTTATTGCGATTTTTCTCATTTTACGTCAATAATTTGACCTTGTAGGCGCGATAACTTCAACATTTTCACAAGTATCCTCTTCAAGTTTGTTATGCATGTTACTAATAAGCAGTTCTTGGACAAGCTCAATAATGGCCGGTAAAAAAATAAAAATGGTCGACTTATTGCGATTTTTCACATTTATTTTAAGTACATAATTTGACCTTGTGGGCGCGATAACTTGAAAAGCGGCTGGTTTAACATACCATTTATATCTTGGGTTGTTATTCACGTGATGACATTCGTCTTTACTTTCTTTATCATAATTCGGCGGCGGGCTATTATCGAGTGTGCTCTTGTTTCAAGATGCATCCTCTCCTGAAATCACACATTTTGTTTTATAGTAATGGTCTAGCCATCTAGCACGGTTTACCAAATAACGGCCATGTGAAAGTGAATAATGGCCGATTGGCGGCCATTTTGAACTTGGACGAGTTGAATTTTTTCAAAATGCATCCTCTCCTGAAACCTTACAATTTGTTTTATAGTAATGGTGTAGATATATTGAGCGGTTTTCATGATATTCCACAATATCAGGCCTGTCGAGGTGAATAATGGCCGATAGGCGGCCATTTTTAATTATATCAACTTGAAATTTTTCAAGATGCATCCTCTCTGAAACCTTACAATTTATTTGATATTAATGGTGTAGCTATCTTGAGCGGTTTTCATGATATTCCTGCAATATCAGGCCTGTCGAGGTGAATAATGGCCGATAGGCGGCCATTTTTAATTTTATCGACTTGAAATTTTTCAAGATGCATCCTCTCCTGAAACCTCACAATTTGTTTTATAGTAATGGTGTAGCTATCTTGAACGGTTTTCATGATATTCCGCAAAATCTTTCGGTCGGATTTACCGATGTTATAAATTAAGTCAAAGTGCTGGGTCAACTTCAAGGTCAAGGTCCAAAAACTGAAAGGCACAACTAGGGACCTTAGAGAACATGTATGTGCAATATGACTGTCATCGGCCCAGTACTTTTCGAGATCTGCTCCGGAAACGAAGTGCGCGTCAAAACGTCTAAATAGGTCATAGTTCTGAACCAGAAGTAGGTCAAAGTTCAAATACCCCAAAAGGCACAACTAGACCCCCTAGGGGTGTTGTGTGTAAAATTTGAAGACAATCGGACAAGTACTTTCAGAGAAATGCTCCGGAAACGAGTTGTTTACGGACGGCCCAACGCCGTCACATCATCATTTTCTCCTCTGCAACCTTGCGTATTGAATTCAGATTAAAAATATTTTAACCCGTCCATTAGCCACCTGGAAGTAACCCACATACCATTGACCTAATTTATAACATCGGTAAATCTGACTGAAAGATTTTGCGGAATATCATGAAAACCGCTCAAGATAGCTACACCATTACTATAAAACAAATTGTGAGGTTTCAGGAGAGGATGCATCTTGAAAAATTTCAAGTCGATAAAATTAAAAATGGCCGCCTATCGGCCATTATTCACCTCGACAGGCCTGATATTGCGGAATATCATGAAAACCGCTCAAGATAGCTACACCATTAATATCAAATAAATTGTAAGGTTTCAGGAGAGGATGCATCCTGGAAAATTTGAAGTTGATAAAATTCAAAATGGCCGCCTATCAGCCATTATTCACCTCGACAGGCCTGATATTGTGGAATATCATGAAAACCGCTCAAGATATCTACACCATTACTATAAAAAAATTGTAAGGCTTCAGGAGAGGATGTATTTTGAAAAAAATCATTTTGTCAAAGTTCAAAATGGCCGCCAATCAGCCATTATTCACTTTCACATGGCCGTTATTTGGTAAACCGTGCTAGATGGCTAGACCATTACTATAAAACAAAATGTGTGATTTCAGGAGAGGATGCATCTTGAAAAAATTTGACTCGATAAAATTCAAAATGGCCGCTTATCGGCCATTATTCACTTTCACATGGCCGTTATTTGGTCAACCGTGCTAGATGGCTAGACCATTACTGTAAAACGAAATGTGAGATTTCAGATGAGGATGCATCTTGAAAAAAATTGACTTGATCAAATTTAAAATGGCCGCCTTTTCGGCCATTATTCATTTTCACATGGCTGATATTTGGTAAACCGTGCTAGATGGCTAGACCATTACCTGATTACTATAAAACAAAGTGTGAGTTTTCGGGGGAGGTTCGGGGGAGGATGCACCCTGAAAATTTTTAACTTACGAATTCAAAATGGCCGACAATCAGCATTATTTACCTCGATAGGCCTGATATCAGGTAAACCGTGCTAGATAGCTAGACCATTACTATAAAACAAAATGTGACGTTTCGAGAGAGGATGCCTTTTAAAAACTTTCGACTCAATCGAATTCAAAATGGCCGCCTATCGGCCACTATTTACTTGCACATTGCTGATATTTGGTAAACCGTGTTAGATAGCTGGACCATTACTATAAAACAAAATGTGAGATTACAAGAGAGGATGCATCTTGAAAAAAATTGACTCGATCAAATTCAAAATGGCCGCCTATCGGCCATTATTCACTTTCACATAGCCGGTTTTTAGTAACCGTACTAGATGGCTAGACCATTACTATAAAACAAAATGTGAGATTTCAGGAGAGGATGCATCTTGAAAAATTTTGACTTGATCAAATTCAAAATGGCCTCCTATCGGCCATTATTCACTTTCACATGGGCGATATTTGGTAAACCGTGCTAGATGGCTAGACCATTACTATAGAATGAAATGTGAGATTTCAGCTGAGGATGCATCTTGGAGAATTTTGCTTGATCAAATTCAAAATGGCCGCCTTTAGGCCATTATTCACTTTCACATGGCCGATATTTGGTAAACCGTGCTAGATAGCTAGACGATTACTATAGAATGAAATGTGAGATTTTAGCTGAGGATGCATCTTGAAAAATTCTGACTCGTTCAAATTCAAAATGGCCCCCTATCGGCCATTATTTACTTTCACATGCCCAATATTTTGCAAACTGTGTTAGATGTTAGTCCATTACTATAAAACAAAATTTGAGGTTTCGGGGGAGTATGCACCCTAAGTTTTTAACTAATTTATATCGAATTCAAAATGACCGTAAATCAGCTATTAGTTAACTCGATTGGCCTGATATCGGGTAAACCATGCCAAATAGGTAGACCATTACTGGGATACTGATTAGGATCATCAATTTCAATGGAGGTTTGCAATCTCTGACAGACTGTCTAGTTCTTATCTTACTCTTAGACTGGGCTTCTTAGACCGAGTTGTCTTGCGTCTTGATTTTTTACTTAGACTAGGACTACATTAATAACCCTATACAAAATTGCTTAAATCAAATTCTAATTCGGAGCGGGAGCTCCTGGACTTATGTAGTCTTGTTAATTTTGTTTAGACGTGAATCACACAAACGAATTGGCTTATATTGTGGATACGAAGTGGGGTGAACTTCACTATTGAAGTCAAACTCTAGATAAACATTTGTTTATTTTACATATTGTGAAGTTCCAGCATGTCCTCTGTATAATAAATCTGTGTACCAAAGCTTCATGACTTCTCCTCTGCCAAGACATACCGAGATTCACCGTGACTTCTAACAGCCATAAATAACTTTAATATGCCTGATATCTGGCAAAGTTTTCTTTCCTGAGCAGATCTCAGACACACAAGGGAGAATTTCTTTCATATTACACACACACACATCCCTTCTGGGGTTGACGAACTCTAACCTCCTTAAATGGCCAACCGCTGGCCAAAATTAACTTTAATATGCCTGATATATGGTAAATCATGTCAGACAGCTAGACCATTACTATATGTATCAGGCAGGGATGTGCCCTGAACATTTTCAACTTGACCAAATTCAAAATAATTTGAATATGCCTGATATCTGGCAATCTATGCCAGATAGCTAGACCATTACCATAAAACAAAATGTGCAGTTTCAGGAAGGGATATGGCCTGAAAAATGTCAACTCTATCAAATTAAAAATGGCCGGCTATTGGCCATAATCAAATAACTTTAATATACCTGATATCTGGCAAACCGTGCCAAATATCTAGACCATTACTATAAAACAAGGACTACTCGGATGATTGCTAGTAGTACTACAGCAATCATCCAAGGCTAGCTGCAGCCTCCTCGTATCTGTGCATAATCTTCCAGCGGATTGCCAGTGGCGTACCCTGGATCCTCCGCTCAACTGCAGCTCTCGCATCAACGTACAAGTCAGAATGTGTGTAGAATCGGACAAATGTAGGACTATTATGGGTTGAACATATAATATAAATGCCAATGATCGATATGGTATAAAGACATATGTCTTTATACCATATACTACCAGGTATAATATATATAGGCCTATAAATATTGTATGTTCGTGATAATGCATTTTGTCTGCTCGACAAAGAATCATTTTACAGAACTACAATTTTGATGTTATAAAAGTAGACGTACAATCACTATACTTTACTATTGGATTTTTAATAGGCCCTAATTAGCCAGGACTGTTCGTGAATCTTTATTTCTTCTGCCGAATAGGCGTAACAAAATTCCTTCCAGAATATCAGCTTAATTAATGTCGCTTAGTCTACTCAGCCGTGAAATATACAGCTCCCCTGACCAATCATTATCACATGTAGACGTAAATAATGCACTTTCACCACACCATCTTGTAATTGTAATACCAATTACAACGATTACAGAAATCACTATACACACAATAGGCCTAATTTTTTTCATTTAGTAGTCGAAATGACTCCAAGCAATATCACTCAACTCAGGTGTTGACAGATGACCGTGATCAAATCTAACACACTTCACTGTGAAAAGCACCGGGCCATTACTCGGGCGGGTGGCTTACTGCTCCGACTTTCGTGTTGCCGGACGTGCGACTATTGTCTTCCTGTTATTGTAGGGCTTCACATACTGTTCTTTTCACAATGGTAAACCATTCAACGCTCAAATAGGTGTTGACACTTCCTGCTAACCGAAACACAAGGTATTCACGGCTTAGAGTATAGGCCTAATCTATGAAATTGATGTCCTCAACGTAGATGACGGCATGAATAATTACGATCTGTTCACAGAAATTGTTAGATACCTATAGATTTAGGTAACAAAATCAAACATTTCGGTACTGATATCTACACCAGACCTATTGAAGTTCAAATTAATTAATCATTATCGGCTTAACTAGCGAAATTAAACATTGTGCCAAGTAGGCCTATGACTGAACATTGTTTCAATGTGCGAGACGTTGGCTTTGACCCAGGAAACATTCACCCAATGTTGACACAATGTGAACCCATAGTCTCAGACACTGGCCCAACATTGGTCTCGTGTTTGCTGGGCTGTATCATATTTCTTCCGTCAAGAAGTGTCATGTAGAACGAGCGGTTCCTCGTTTGTGCATTCAGTCAGCGTTGGGGAAATGGTTTAAAAAGGACATAAGCAATGCCACAATCACTATACAAACAAGTGGCGTTCACACAATTAGCGTGACTGACGTCATCTGGTGACAGAACAATGAGACACTTAAATCATGCTTGATTTAACCCTTTCGTCACCGAGATTTGATGATGGAGGCGGAAAACGTGACAGAACAACGGGACACTTATTCATTGATTTAACCCTTTCGTCCCCGAAATTTGATGACGGAGGCGGACATCGGATTGACGGAACATAGGAGCAAACATACATAGGGCAGATCCGTTCCCGTCAAAACCAAGACGGATGTAGAAGAAGACGGAACATTGGAGGACGGATCTCCGAGGCCTGTCTGTATTCTAGGGCTACTATGTCGAAAGTTAGAAATTCAGGTTGGATTGGATATTGGATTCTGGAGTCGGAATAAAAAACATCCATATCGGAATTTGATACTCATATGGTTGTCGACCTTCGTGCAAATTTTGTTGCTTTTATCCAAAAATGCAATCTTGATCATTAAGCTATGCCGCCCCACTAGTACCGGTAATCTAAGTTATGCGCCAATGAACAAGCTTTACTTCCAACCTCATCTAAAGGTGTTGTGTCAACTCCATTTCAGTATGCTCAATCCCGTCGATTAGTTTCGAAAAAGCAGAATATGAAATATAAAAGAAATGTCACTTGTATTGTCTTTTCTATTTGATTAAGCTATATATACACTGATACAGTTGTTATGATACAACGAATCCGTAGCTATGATTCAAATCAAGTGTACTGCATGAAGTGATATATCTCACTACCGCTATTTAAGATTAGGAAGCTGAACATAGTAAAAAATAGGGATCATATACACATGCTTTATACTAATATTTGCGCCAATTTCTGAACAGAATGTAACTTTTGCGAAGTGCCAATGGAATATAACTGTATCATAGAGAGTTTAAAATGCAATTATTACATTCTAGACCATACCATCTTCTACAAATGATTTTAATTGTGGTTATTTTTTAAAAATATAGAAAGCGTTTACATAATTTTACAGCACAAATTTCTAAAATTAATTTTTACTAATTTCTGCTACGAATAGATGATCACTTGAGACACCATTGGAAAGTGGATGCTTTTCTCAGAAATATAGTTGATGATGTGTCAATATTACATGCGGGACGTTTACATTATAACAAATTCACTTCGGGGTAATCAGAAAAAAATAACGAAAAAAAATCATTAAATTTGAGGGTACATGACTTTTGAGCTCAATTTGCACCAGTTTCTCCCAATAATACAGCTCTACATCAACCACCACTGGAAAAGGGAGAACATTTCCAATAAGATGAACTATAATTTGCCCCTATTACATTCTGAGCCTTAAACTCCTTAAATATGGGTCTAAATGAGAACCAGCTGCACGTCTAAAACGGTTGGATTGTCTGGGCAGCAAACACACCAGACATGTATCCAATGTTTAAATGTTGGGTAAGGTCGTAGACGAGAGACCAACATTAAAACAGCATTGGTTCAATTCCTTCTGCTTTTCTGGGGAGGAAGTGGAACATAATTTGATATTATAACTCTAATGGCAATGAATAATAAAAAACAGCTGAAACTAACATTTTAATTGAGCAAGAAAAGTTTATTAGTAGCCGACTTGATGATAACGATTCACTCTGTACAGCTTTTATAACATCATGCTCACTGTACATTCTGTATCATTTATACCAACATGGATGAGTATGTTAGCAAATCGTTCTATACTCATTTGTTATGAACGTAGCCATTATATATATGGAAATATACACATATGATACATATATATATGATATTAAATAACCTTCCAGTCACACTAGCCATTTGTAAATAGTTGTCAGGGTGGGTGCATCAATGTTAACCCTTGTCCTGCTGAATTGTTTCAATTGTATTTTTCGTCATTTGAAGCTGGAATTGCTAACGCAATTTCCAGCTTCAAATTACGCAAAATATTACTATTTATGAAAAATGGACATGTCTAAAATTAAATTATTGGATCAACTAAGCATCTACTAAAAACTATTTTATCAAAATTAGGTGATATTTGTATTGATCTAAAACATCCTTAACCCCGTATATACCCGGGCATAGCAGGACAAGGGTTAAGTAATTCAGAATGCATTCAATCGGTTACCGAGCATCGTTCGCCACTCATCGTATTGGGATTTTAAGGGTGGTATCTGGCAGATACGACACTTGAAGTCCCAAGGCGTTGATATGACGTTCAGCATAGGACGGTATCAAATCTGCAGTTTGTTAGGCTTGGCCATATCAGTGCTGCCATAAGACCAGGAAGATAGCTAGACAGACAATTGATAAACATGATTCCCAGCGAGTTCGTTCTATGTAGTACTATTTCTACGACTTGTGAACCACATTGAAAAAATAAAAATCCACCTGCTTGTGACATTATTTTGAAGTGCCATAAGGAACAGTTAAAACATGTGGGCACAAAAACTATATACCTTAAGTTGAGATACAAGAGTCTACTATTGGCTAGCGCATTCAATTTGTATCATATCACTGCTGCCATTTAAAATAAAAACTTATTGGAAATAATAGTAATGCTTGTTGTCAAGCACAGTCCATGTGGCTGTCAATGAAATGCAATGAATGAATGCACCGGGTGAACAATGCGATTGTCAAATGAATATTTTCTACAATTCTCCCTACGTGCTTATTATCACATTAAATACATCGTCCTCTTCAGGTTGAAGTGTCGTAGCTACCAGTCAAACAAGTGGCAGAAACGACACTTTGCCTGCAAGGGGAACAACTTGATTGACACACTCTTCATTCAGTAACATTATCAATATATGAATATATCAACAGTCACCCAACGAAAATAGCAATGATATCCGAAAGTGCAAAAACTTATATCTCAAATATGGAATGACAATTTAATTTACTTATGTACATTTAAAATTATTTATTACATCCCTAAAACAAATAAATTGAGGCTGAATTGTCATAAATAAGATACAAGGCTTTGCACTTTTAACGACAAGGTGTAAACTTGAAATACCATTGAGTAACAAAATACACTAACAATCAGCTGAGGCAATGTCAACATACGTCACCTTGTAAAACCAAAAGGCAGTAACTGTGCACTTTTTAAGTAATTGGGCAGTTGCTGCTTTTTGACATTGCTTGCAGAAGGTAATTAATCAAATTTCCAAATTAGGGTTGGTATTGTCAAAGTGGTTGACCACGGGCAGATCCTCCTTTGACTTAGAAGTGGCCTTATCAAATCTCGACAAAATAATTCAAAGCATGTCGTCATGATATTAGATTTTAATGGGAATTACTTTCGCATTTTTCTTCCCTAGATACCTAGAAATGTTGTATCCTGTATTTTATTACGAATAAATCCATTTGTATATATATATGCTTTTTAATTTATCTTTCCATGACCCTGCCCTTCTTCTACCCTGAATATGCCCCAAATTCTGTGAAACTCAATGACCTTGACCTACTTTTTTCACCGAGCTGGCTAATACATCGAAGAATGGGGGAGGGATCTTATATAACCTTGTTTTCACCGAGTGACGTCACTGAGTTTTACAGAATGAAGTATGGGGGAGGGGGTCTTATATAACCTTGTTTTCACCGAGTGACGTCACTGCGTTTCACAGAATTGACCAAGATCTTAGGCATGTTATAAGTGGAGAAGGCTTAGAGAATGATTGACCAATTCATGTGTTTGAACAATGGCACCAAAAATAGAATTTAATGATGACTCTAGACATGTAACAAATGTTTTGGGGCTTTTCCACTTGAAATTGAAGATGATGGGTGGGTGAAAAGAGTCAAAATGAGTAAGGGGAGGAGTCGTATAATTTATAAACAAAAATGAACTGTCCCCACATTACACAGGGTATATCTGGGCTGAAATTTATCATGTTGTGGGAGGGCTGATTTTTTCCTCGCCGCTCCTCCATCCCCACAAGTTTAAATGGGATGGGCCTTACTGAAAACTAGTTCAAGTGTTATTTTAAGAATACATACATGATCTATACTGATGCACTTCATGCATATTAACCACAGAAAAGGGTTTATGTTCACTATGTACTTATCAAAACATAACTTTTAATAGTGTGAATAAAATAATGCAGAATACAGTTACAGTTTACAAACAATCACTAAAATTTGAGTGAAAAAAATGAACAGTTAAAAACAAATAGTTAATTGATACCAGCATTTGTCTCTTATGCCTAAGTTTAACTGGGATTTTTTTTTCAGGTAAGTCAATTAGAATTGAATTAGCCATTATAATTTTTTCATCTTTATAATAATTATTTTTTGCTGTACATATAAGCTTGTTGTTTGTAACAAGATGCACTTTTAGGTTATCATTTAACGAATACAACTTAGGTTATCTTCAGCTATTACAACTAATATATATAGCTGAAATTCCAGATCAAGACAAATAATATAATTACTGATTTTGCAGACACAGCTTTTTCACTTCGTAAAATGCTCTTCAATTAGCCATAATTAATAATTTTACATACACTTTTGTTTTGGGAACAGCCAGGTTCTACTTATCCTCATGATTCACAGACAATTGTTTGACACTTTGCCTGCTATCTGACATATTTTGAATCAAACTACTTTAATAACAAGAGCACACTCGATAATAGCCCGCCGCCGAATTATGATAAAGAAAGTAAAGACGAATGTCATCACGTCAATAACAACCCGAGATATAAATGGTATGTTAAACCAGCCGCTTTTCAAGTTATAGCGCCCACAAGGTCAAATTATGGACGTAAAATAAATGTGAAAAATCGCAATAAGTCGACCATTTTGATTTTTTTACCGGCCATTATTGGGCTTGTCCAAGAACTGCTTATTAGTAACATGCATAACAAACTTGAAGAGGATACTTGTGAAAATGTTGAAGTTATCGTGCCTACAAGGTCAAATTATTGACGTAAAATGAGAAAAATCGCAATAAATCGGCCATTTTGAATTTTTTTCAGCCATTATTGAACTTGTCCAAGAACTACTTATTAGTAACATGCATAACAAATTTGAAGAGGATATGTGAAAAACTTTTCAAGTTAATCGCGCCCACAAGGTCAAATTATTGACGTAAAAAGAGAAAAATCACAATAAATCGGCCATTTTTTTTTTTTTTTCAGCCATTATTGAACTTGTCCAAGAACTACTTATAAGTAACATACATAACAAATTTGAAGAGAATATGTGAAAAACTTTTCAAGTTATCGCGCCCACAGGGTCAAATTATTGACGTAAAATGAGAAAAATCGCAATAAATCGGCCATTTTTTTTTTTTTTCGGCCATTATTAAACTTGTCCAAGAACTACTTATTAGTAACATGCATAACCAATTTGAAGAGGATATGTGAAAAACTTTTCAACTTATCGCGCCCACAAGGTCAAATTATTGACGTAAAATGTGAAAAATCGCAATAAATCGGCCATTTTTTTTTTTTTCGGCCATTATTGAACTTGTCCGAGAACTGGTCATTAGTAACATGCATAACAAATTTGAAAAGGATATGTGAAAAACTTTTCAAGTTATCGCGCCCACAAGGTCAAATTATTGACGTAAAATGTGAAAAATCGCAATAAATCGGCCATTTTTTTTTTTTTTTGGCCATTATTGAACTTGTCCGAGAACTGGTCATTAGTAACATGCATAACAAATTTGAAAAGGATACGTGAAAAACTTTTCAAGTTATCGCGCCCACAAGGTCAAATTATTGACGTAAAAGGTGAAAAATCGCAATAAGTCGGCCATTTTGAATTTTTTTTCAGCCATTATTGAACTTGTCCGAGAAGTGGTCATTAGTAACATGCAAAACAATTTGGGAAGGAAACATGAAAAACTTTTCAAGTTATCGCGCCCACAAGTAAATGTTAACGCTGACTCCGACGACGCCGAACTTCAATTGCAATAGCCCACCTTTTTTAATTAAAATTAAAAGGCGGGCTAAAAATGCCATTGAAATCAATTTGATATATTACACTTGGATAAATTTGATCCACTGTTAGGTGGGGATTGCAGTAGTACGTAATTCAAAGTTCACAGTGAAAGAGAATATAATGAAATTTTCGGGGAGTAAAAGATTATTATCTTCAAACCTGGTTTGTTAACCTGCAGAGTTAATTAATTTAATTTTTCAAGCACTCAAGGCTGTGTCTCGCTATTGCGATCCACAAACTCAAGTGCTTGAAAATTAATCATATAATTTGTTTAATTTGAGCACAAAAATCTGCAAATCTTGATGTTTAAACACTCATTTCATTCCCAATAACAGTGGTTTAATCGGCTAATAAAACAGATTAAAAACGACTATTGTCGTGATAAGCAGGCAAAGGGTTAACAGAAGTTCGGTCATGGTGGAGTGGACTGTCAACTGTGATGAAAAAGGGAAATAAACTTAGAAATGACATATCACATCAGAATGACATGTTACAACAGAATAGAGTCAAATATTCTAACCCAATCTAAACCCTTATCCTGCTTAATTAAATAATTTAAATTTTCAGCCACTTAAAGTTGTGTCTCGCTACCGCGATCCACAACTTCAAGTGGCTGAAAATTACTGATATTCGTGTAATTTGCCATCAAACATTTGCAAATATTGATGTTTAAACACTCATTTCATTCCCAATAACAGTGATTTAGGCTAATAAAATGGCTTAAAAACGACTACAGTGGTGATCAGCATTCAGCAGGCAAAGGGTTAATAATCTCCATACCGTCACAGGAGGTCAAGTGGAAAGTATGTAGACATCTATGTACATGTCAATCATTCTTCTTTGATCCTTGGATGACAATATGCACTACTTGTGATGTGTTGGCATGTTATACATCACAAAACTGTTACTTAAGTTGGTTAATATGAGTGTATATCAGCAAGAAAAAAAATGTTGAGAATATCTTGTATAAATAGAAAGGCTAGCTACTAATCATACTCTTTCATTTAATTGACAACAATTCGGTAAGCCATTCCCTAAATAACATTATGGTCTCAAGTCACTGGTGAACTAATGCTAAGAGTTGGACATCAAGTATTTAATGGCATATATTAGTCAGGTAAGGTATAATTATTATTTATTTTTAAAAATCAATTCATACTCTTTTTCACGAATATAAAAACATTACAATAGAAAGCCATGGACACACATTACCCTGTATATAAATTGACATTATCAAACACCATCATTTTCATTCTTCAACAGTAATAATATAATAGTCAATTCTCTGTGTTTTGAGTGGAACCATTTAGTGATAATTTATAGCCCACTCAACCACAGCTAAGCCATATGATAATAAAATGTATATGCAGCATCCAATAACAGTAGAATTATTGCTGAGTTGTAAATGCTGCCTCAATTTTCAGCTTCTTATAAATGAAAAACATATTTAAGAGAATGATGTCTGATAACTGCTGATTATACAGCAACTTGACCCGCATTCTGCTGGAACTGTATATATACAGTTCCAAGTATATATTATATCGATAGAAACATCACTAAATTTGATCAAATAGTTTTGGTAGATGTTTAGTTAATCCAGTAATCTAATATTGTGGATCTGGTGATTTTCGTGTGTTGAAATTTTTGCAAATTACTGATTTTGGACTTTTTTTCACTAATTTTACTATTTCTTTACTAGCGCTATTATAATAATAATATTCGCGAGATTCTTGAATTCGCGAATTTGTCCTCCTCACGAAAATTAAATCCTTGCAAATATTACCAGATCTACAGTATTGGAGATGTTTATTTTTCATAAATATTTTTTGTCATTTGAAACTGGAAATTGCGTTAGCAATTCCAGCTTCAAACGAATGAAAAACAGAAGCAAACAATTCGGCAGGAAAAGTGTTAACCCTTGTTCTACGCGATTGCTTCAATTTTCATTCATTTTAGGATGGAATTAATGACGGAATTTCCAGCTTGAAATTATATTTTTCTGAAAAATAGAAATCTCTCATATTGAATTATGTAGGCTAAGCATCTACCCCAAACTGTTTATCAACCTTAGTGGATTTCATTTGTCATCGAACTTTCTTGGAAACACAGACATGATATATCAAGGTTCCTGCGGGCAGACTCTTCTCAAAAATAATGACTGGATGACTTCTTCACTGAACTCAACACTAGCAGAAAACCAGCAGTATTTGTTAACAGGCTGGCTGACGATCGTACATACAGTCCATATAATCACTGATTTTCTCATTTTTAATGACTTTTAATGACTAACAATCAAATTCAATGACTTTTTAATGACTGAAGGTTCTATTTTTCAATTTAATGACTTTTAATGACCCGCGGCAACCTTGTATATGGTATATATATATATAGTCCCAGCAGCAAGGGTTTTATTGTTATCTACATACTGAAACGGATGGAGTAATTTTATCAGACATCCAGAAAATATTCAAACAATATATAAATAATTGAAGAGATTATCATATCACAGCAAACAAAAGACATCGACCCAATTTTAAATTGAGGCTGGCCCACCATTTGACGCTGGCTCAACATTTATTCAATATTGGGTGAACGTCTTGTTTGCTGGGATAAATGTTATTTTTATGAATATATAGCACACAGTTTAATATGAAAGATACACATATTCATAACAATGTCTAGACTCTGTGTACACGTATATGTAGAGTGAGTATGCGTGTGGTGTCAAGTTTTGTACATAGACAACAGTGAAACTAACAGCACCAACAGTTTATAAATTTGTAGTGGTCCCAAAATAAAAAAGGTAGATGAAATCAATTTTACCTAGAGCTATTATCTTGTCTAGTACATATAACTATAAACAATATCTCTGCAATTCAATGATATATATATTTATATATATATTTAGATATATGTATGGAAATATTCAAGAAAAAATGCCTATTCACATCACCACACATTATTTCAGGCGGTCCACATTGTTTGTTTGATATATGGTTCTATTGGAGAGAACAACATGTTATCTGTTTGCTATAACAAGATAATTCATATGGATCAAAATTTGGAAAAATCACCATTTTAGTAGTTAGTTTAATAGTTGAATTAGTTAAATTTAATGTAATATGTATATATGCTTCGCAAATTGTGCTGAATGATCATCACGTTCAATTTTAAATATACATACTAAAAAATGTATTTATTTATTTTTTTGATTATCTCATGATATATTTATCATTGTCAACTTGTATCTAAACGTTATAATACCAGTTCAACATTCAACAGTAAAGTATAATCGATGCTTTGCCTCTTAAAACAACGAGTGCACAGCTTTCCACTGTTACAACAAATTTCAGATCACAAATACGTGTTTAGTAAATGACAAAAAATGAAAAATATATATTTTTTAAATAAAAAAACATACTATGTCGGTGGGTAGGTTTGTGGCATGTTTTAATAAAAAAGACAAAAATTAGAAAATTGTATTTACCCAGCATGTCTACCCCAGTATGTAAAATACCTGTTGATAAATTTTGTATTGCGTGCCTGATTTAATATTTGTTTGATAAAATAGAATGGCAAATTTCATATTAAAAAACAAACATTTTTGATTTGTTTCTGTAATCTGTGGTATTATGCTTTGTAAGTCAGTGGCATGATCCAACAAGATTTATTTTATTAGTTTGTATCGAGGTGGTTATTGTGAAATGACATGTCCATTCCATGGGATGCATTTTTTCCGAAAACTGATGAACAGCCATTTAATTAATTTGAATAATCATAGCTAAATAAGCAATCATATTCAATTTGAATTTCACATTACAAGAGAATCACATTTTATTTGGTGTTTAATAAAAAGTGACACAGTATTTCATGTCACATGTACACTGAAATACAAATGAAAGTGCGCTGCATATATGACTGTAATAATCGTGACAAACAGAAAATGCATTAGATAGATTAAGTATACCTATATATTGTTAAGTAAAGTAACAGTTATATCAACAGGATCAATGCTGCTAATCTTACCACAGCATTAAATCTGTGGTAGTATATATAAATGACATAGATACATCATTACAACAATACATATTACTGATTTCAATTTTAACCCCTAAAGCACTGAGCCATTCAATTTAAATTTTCAGTCACTTGAAGTTGTGTCTCGCAAACGCGATCCACAACTTCAAGTGACAGAAAATTTGTGTGATTTGAAAAATGTAAGTCTCAACATATATCTGTGTTTCAAAATTGAAAGCATATTTTACTTTTAAAAATTGGTTATACATGTGCTAATAAAAACACAGAATGTCTACTGTAGTCGACATCAGTGTGCTAAGGGTTAAGGTGAGCATTTATCTGAGGGTGGGGTTTTTTTATTATGTGTACACCCAGCAAACACAGATATTGCACCTGTCATGGTTTGATTTTAGGCCAACGTGCTTTTCATTTATCTAACAAATAGGGTCAAATAAAGCAAGTAGAAATAAGTATAACTGGGAACCACACCTCTGTGTAAAAATTGTGATGATGGACAGGCAGTCAAAATTGTAAAGCAATAAAAGTCTCTCAACGTGGTAACAATTGTGTGTTGCAAGCTGTCACAGGACCAAATGTTTTGTTTCAATGTTGGGCCAGCACCATAGACAGTGGCCCAGCATTAAAACATTGGGGTAATGTCTCTGTTTGCTAGGATTACATCTGGCTAATAAAACAGCAACATACTTGTCACTATGATTTTCATTCCTTGCCTAAATAGGGTAAATGTGATGTATATGCTAGCTGATGACTTGAAAAGTCACAACAAAATTTTACTAAATGTGCAAAATGGTAAATACAAATGGGTGATGGCTGGAGGTGAATAAAAACAAGTTATATAAAATAATGAAGAAAACTTGAAATCTCACAGCAACAATGATAAATTATGATGTATATCATAGTGGCATACAACCTAGTGTACACAATTTTTTAAATTTTAGTAGTATTACAAATGTACTACGTTTACACACAGGAATATACATATTTTATTTCCTAATTTTTAAAAATTGTTACAAGATACAATCAGATTTTATAAGATGAACGTGCAAATCACATCAGGATACTACACCAGTCCTAGGGAAAATAAAAACTTATTCAAAATAAACCCCATATACTGAATTACAACTAATGTAGGTATGACTTTGATACTTTCCAGACGAAGCAACACAATTTTGAAATGTCACAATCAAAACCACGGCAAGCTACTGCAATGATAATTGACATCAAATCACAGTCCCGTCATTATAAGAACATTAACTTCTGTTTTAATAGCATAAAACTATTCTCCTATATAAGTTATGAAAACCTAGATATTTCAGGTGTGGTGCTGAAGATTTCAATTTACAGTTATTTCAAATGAAGCGTTGAGTCCAGCAACAAGTAACCCAGATTTATTATTGACTGTGTGCTGGGCCAATGTCTCAGACACTGGGCCAACACACAGACAACACTGGGCTCAAATTATGTTTTCTGGAAGAAGGCACCTGGTCCAGAGCTTATAATTATGGCAGTGAAATGTAGACTAAGCACTGATCTACGCCATACCAACCCCAGCGTTTTGCTGCATTGCCTCGCTGCTGCATGTTGGACTGTGCCCCCCACTTGTAATCCTGGAAGGCACAAGGGGATGTATTGTATTGTTTTGTAGATCAGGTACAAGTGATTTTGTATGATGTTTATTGTCACATTCGTGTCCCAAAAACATACCATTCACCACACCACCCAGCTTGAGACCCTCACTGACGCGCATCGTCATGTCCTGGCTGAAGTTTTCACTGTGCCAGCTCACTGGTCTCACACTGGTACCAGGCTCGTTCAGCGGATGACAGCCGGGTGGATGGCTATACGAGAGTCTCTTGGACTTATCAAGAAGCCCAAGTCCATTACAATTGCAACAATCCAGGGATTTGTCATTTACAAGTGCCTTCAAGAAGGGGATATCTGTGCTCGTATCATTGATTTCTTGTCTAAGATTGCCATGTTTTGGACACCTCTGGTTGGTAGAGCTATCTGTCAAATCCTGAAATAGTAAAAACATAGAACCAGGTGGTTTTAGTAGCTTAACTGCTTAGCAAAGTGCTGAACTGTTCTTTAATTTTTCTGCTTCATTTGAAATGGAGATTGCAGGTTGAACAATTTTAAAAATAATGCTGAATACTGTGAAAATATTTAAGGCAATATAAAAGAGTATTCTAATGAATACCGGTATGTAAGTGATTTATATCATATGATCTGATTCTAAAAGCAAAAATTTTGAACACCAATGATCAAACTCCCAAGATTCCTAAGATGTAAGTGTTTTAAGAAAACTGGGATCGATGCAAGCTTTTCGTGGGAATTATTTTAAAGATACTGCCAATGTACTCATCAGAAACTAAATTTTATTATTTAAAACTCTTCAAAAGTATACATGTATTAAGAAATTAAATTTTAGCTGTTAAACCAATTATAAGTTCAGCTTACGAATTGATGAATATGAAACTTTAGATAAATTAAGAACATTCATATGAAGATCTCCACTGCTATTCAGTCATTTTTGTGTTACTTTGCATCCTTCACAAAATACACGATTCAATGTCAAACATCATAGCAAGTGTAGGTAGAACCATAGACACACATGTTCTACTGCATAAAAAAGTTATGGTACCTAGAAAAGATAAATCATGAAATGTTTGAATTCAAAACAAGTGCTTACCTCCTGTGAACATATTATTTCCGGGGCATTGTTGTGATCTGTTGGAAGTCCATTTACAGGTGGTTTTTCAGGTGTATTCAGCTGTGTTCCCTCCGCATTCTCCACAGTAGCATCATGAAGTAGACTGGAATGCACACCATTACCATCAGTATTAGTGTCTGCAGAAGTAAACTGCTCTACCACAGGTGTAGGTGTAGCTGACGTCTGGGGGTCATTTACCACTGGCACAGATTTGGGACTGGACTGCTGCTGTTTTTGCTGCTCCTCGTAAGCAGTGGCAGTTTTCAGCATCTCCTCGTTGACATATGTGTGATTGTAGTTATTGTGGCGGGTTGGACTTGCATGAACAGATGATTCATTGACATACACGTGTTTGTCTTGTTGGTGTAAAGGGTTAACAGTGCTAGCTGTGGTACTGCTGATCAATTCCTCAGAATAGGCATTTTTCAGACGGTCAGGTGACACATGTGTCTGTGGTGGCGCTGGTTGGGGGACAGCCTGCAGTTGCTGCTGCTGTATCAGCTTCTCCATAGCCGCCAAATATTGTTGCTGCTGACCTAAATTTAAATCCAAAGGCACACCAAGTGTCAAATCAGGGACTCCATTAGACTCAGAAAGACCAGGTTGTGGTTCATAGTGCTTATCATAATCATTAAACTGTGGATTTTCAAAATGTGGCTGTGCTTGTACCTGAAACTGGTAGTGTGCATCATATGGTGGCTGCTGGTTTTGCTGTTGACCAAGGTCAAACTCATGATTGAAGTCCTGTTGCTGCTGATGAGGAGGGTAGGACTGGTCATATTGGAGATGCTGCCGTGTATCATATTCTGAACCTACATCATATCCATATTGTGAATGTTGGAGTAGTTGGGCTTGCTGTTGTAAAACAGCTTGATTATTTAGTTTCTTTTTATGGTCTAATTGTAGTTGTTGGATTTCCAGTTGCTTTTGTATTTGTTGTTGGTGCTCCATTTGTTGTAATTGTTGTTGTTGTTGTTCTAATTGCCTTTGCTGTTCTATCTGTTGTCTTTGTTGAATCTCTATCTGATGTTCAATTAAATTTTGTTTTTGGTGTGGTATTTGTTCCATTTGTTGCCTATGTTGTTCTATTTGTTGTCTTTGTTGTTCCATTTGTTGTCTTTCTATTTGTTGTCTTTCTATTTGTTGTCTATCTATTTGTTGTCTTTCTATTTGTTGCCTTTCTATTTGTTGTCTTTCTATTTGTTGTCTTTCCAATTGTTGTCTCTGTTGTTGTTCTAATTGTTGTCTTTGTTGTTGTTCTAATTGTTGTCTTTGTTGTTGTTCTAATTGTTGTCTTTGTTGTTGTTCTAATTGTTGTTCTAATTGTTGCCTTTGTTGTTGTTCTAATTGTTGTTCTAATTGTTGCCTTTGTTGTTGTTCTAATTGTTGTCTTTGCTGTTGTTCTAATTGTTGTTCTAATTGTTGCCTTTGTTGTTGTTCTAATTGTTGTTCTAATTGTTGCCTTTGTTGTTGCTCTAATTGTTGTCTTTGTTGTTGTTCTAATTGTTGTTCTAATTGCTGTCTTTGTTGTTGTTCTAATTGCTGTCTTTGTTGTTGCTCTATTTTTTGTCTCTGCTGTTGTTCTAATTGTTGATGTTCTATTTGTTGGTTTCCTAGTAGTTGAAGTAGTTGTATCTGTTGATCCAGCTCTTGATCTTTCTGAGCCAGTTCAAATTGTTTTTGTTGTGTATCCTGGTGTAGTTTGGCAGCAGCCTCATGTAGCTGTGCAGGTAAGGGTTCCGCTGGTTGTACAGGTGGTGCAGGTGTGTGCTGCTGCTGCTGATATTCCTGAGGTGGTGGTGGTGGGGGGTGGTAATCTGGTGCAGATTCTGGAGAGTAATCATCAGGGTATTGTTGGTGGGGCTGTATCTGTCTGTTCTGAGAGTGATGACGTGAGACAGATGGCTGTACTTTTGGTGGCACTAGAGGCTGTAAGGATGACGCTACAGGCTGACCATAGCTTAGCATTGGCTGTGTTACTAATTGTGGCTGTGGGAATACGGGTTGTGCAAATTGAGTTCCATAATCTGCAGTGTTTACTTCATTGATATTGGACTCGGGAACTGCACTGGCCTGCATTACTAAGCCCTGAGGCTGAGTACAAAGAGGACCCACTCTGGCTAGTCCATGCTGTTCCCTACTGTTGTGCAAATAGGAAGATCCGGGGACCACTGTTTCCACATTGGCCACGGGTGCCATGTAATGTGGTCGTTGTTGGATGGGTTGGATTGATGTAGCCACAGAAGGGATGGTAGTGGTGACACTGCTGTTGGTATAGCTGGGCCGTGTGGGGTAAGCTGTGGTGGTCGCCACCCCACTAATGATGGGACCAACAACTCCTGATGGCACAGGAGTGCTACTAACAGTCATTGAAGGTGCCAGGGTCATTTTCTGTAGCTGCATATCTGCAGGTTGAGGACCACGTAGCAAAGCAAATCGCTGCTTATTACTTTTCTGGCTTTGGTTGCTGTTACTTCGAGACACAGGATAAGTGACATTGTTAGCCAGAGGAGAGACATGATAGTTTTGTGCATGTAGATCTACAAAGTACAAGAGGAATAAAAACTATGTATATGCAATACATTATACAGCTTAGTTCCCAGCAAACACAGAATGTCAATCCTATGCTGGTTTAATGTTGTGCCACCGTCTGCAATGCTAGCACAACATTACACAATAATAGCATCAACGTTCTGTGGTTACTGGTTTCTCACCTTACTCTTTACTTTTCAAATGTTCCCAGCAAACAGGAGACATGGGGACAAAGTTGTTTTAAAGTTGGACCAATGTCGAAGATGGTGGGCCAACGTTAAGACTTCAGTCAATGTCTCGTGCTTGCTGTGTTAGGCATATGATGAGTTCAGAGAGTAACTATCAACAGTAACAAAAAAATCATTAAATTGTAAATTAAAAAAACTTTGTATTTTAAATCAAAAACATTGTCAATGCTCGTTTTAAACAAATCATGTAAATTGCAATCCTTTATCAAATTCTCAAAATTATTGAGGAAATTATGAATCAATTTAAGCTTGAAAGACATAGTGTTTAGGATTAAAAAGTTGCCTAAAGGTGTTACATCCTTTTGACACTGATGTTGGACTGGAAAAATACCTTCTTTGTATGGTGCTGCTGAAAGCGGTGGGGAGTTGATTATGATTTCTTGACTTTTGTCATCTGCAACAAAAATGTATGTACTGGTAATTACCAAAGTGCTGACTTGGTCAAATTTGTGAAATCAAATTGAATCATTTCATTCCACAGTCATTCTTGTTCTGTTGTTGCCATATAACATGTATAAGTGGGCTTGAATTTTAACTACTTGAAACATTTTATTAACTTTAGTCAATTAACATATAATAACATGTTTACTAGCGAATGATAGGGTTGGTCGG
This sequence comes from Flabesymbios commensalis, assembly GCA_964017125.1. Taxonomy (NCBI): domain Eukaryota; kingdom Metazoa; phylum Annelida; class Polychaeta; order Terebellida; family Flabelligeridae; genus Flabesymbios; species Flabesymbios commensalis. Next base: position 42,438,394 of record OZ024906.1, read on the forward strand.
ATGTGCAATGAAGAAACCTTACCATCCAACATAATGACATCATCAAAGTTTCACATCGTCACATATTTGGAAATTAGAAATGCTTTGTAATATTATGAAAGATGAATCTTCTCAATTCTTGAATTATAATATATGTATGTATAAAATTGAATACTGGTTGTGAAATTGCAGGATTAATAGCCGAGCTGAAAAAGCTGTTCAGTTATATGTTACAACTTAATGGGTACTAAATACATATGTTGATCTAGTTTATTTTAAAAGGGAGTTAATTAATGAGAAAAGGTATCTTCTATATCAGCAAATATTAGGCTAGCTTAACCCTTTGACCACCGGACCGGAATATATTCAGGTTTTCATTTTCTTATTACAACATAAGTTCCACATTGTAAAAATGGTAAAGATAAAATGTGACAATAATCAGCAAGATTTGAAAAGAGTTGACCTCCATTTTGTCAAATCTGAATAATTTTCCCTAGCTTGAAGTTGTGGATCGCGTCAGTGAGAGAAAATTCTAATTAAATAATATGGCGGTTAAAGGGTTAAGAGATAATTGAAAAGAATAGCAACTGACTAAAAATGTTTTTTTTTTTGATAAATAATAGATCAAACATATAAAGTATGAACATAAAAACAAAATCATAATTATTGTTTGTTGGAGAATAAAAAAAGCCAAACATTAAAATAGAATTATAATCTCACCTTCACTCTCTTCAAAACTGCCATGTAATCTGCTATCACTGACAATTCCCGATGTGGTATTGGAGCTATTAGTGCTGATGATAGAAACACGTTGAGATAGTAGCAGCTGAGAATTGGACGCAATTCCCACAGCACTGCCACTTAAATTGGACACTGCTCGCATTCTGACAGAGTCTTGTGCCATAGATGAAACATTTGATAGATTGGCAGATCTGGCTAATTGAAGTGTGCTGTTGGCACTACCATGTCCCTTTCCAGTATTATTTCTGGATAAACTTCGTTCACTCAGATCATTGGCTACGTAAGTCTCGCGAAAACGTTTGTCCTCGGCCTCCATGACGCGTATCTCAGCCAACCTGGGTTGAATAGCCATGTGAAATCTGTGAGTCTCCTCACATAAAGACAACAGGTACTTTGATTGTTCATCACTTGTCGTGTAATATGTGAACTTGCGTTCACCAGCACTTTTCCCAGATCTAATTTCAAATTTCTTTTTCTGAAACAAATAAATTGAACAGTGTCGTACATGTTTACCCCAAATTATTTAAAACTAAAATACTTTTATTACCAGTAGGTTACTTGGGTGTTGGCTTAACATAGTGAAAGTCTTTTCGAAAAAGTTCATTATTAGGAATAGTCATCAAGCTTCAATAATGACATACTGTATTAATTAGGTGACACCATTAGATCTATGTTTTTGAAAGAAATGCAATGCTGTGAGAGCAACATCTTGCCACATCCGGTCTGACGGTCAGACCACTGGTCTCCACATCCGGTTTGACCTGGACGACAGGTGTGTGTTGGATCTGTACGAAGGGTGCGAGCAGCAAGAATATTCATTACGACGTCACCGGTTTACTGTCTGCAGTGTGGAAGGTCACACTCAGGTCAACTTGCCTGGGCTATCTGAGTTGGCCAGGGAGGAGGGGGGTCATATACTCATAGCACATATGCGTGATATCAATGAGTCTGCCGATACCAGACAACTTGATAGATGAAGATGTGAGAACAACAGAGTATTGAAATTCAAATATAGCACAGACATATAAATGGAGAACAAAAACAGATAGAGATTGTATTGAAAATGCTGTAATTGTCAAAAAAATTCAGGTGAATGAAATAATTGTATTGTCGGCTCCCTTTTAATACCCTATCAACTGTGTTTATTAGGTGACAATCTAGTATCAGAAAATTTGGTAAACAACATAATTATCTTACATCATAATACAACTTTCCAATGCTCGTCCACGTGAAAGTTGACAAAAGAAATTTAAATCCGTGTGGCTCATCGTAGATTTGGATGCCTTCAGCACATATACCTAACCAGGCTGTAGGTTGTGTGTCAGCTTTCCGCTTCTTGAGACGGTAGAAGTGCAGATTGTGGGCCATCGGGCGCTGTGTGGTGTCTCTGATGAACTTCATCTGAGCCTCAATGTTAGTGAGTGAGCAGAGGTCTCTGTGCATACTGGGCACATTATGCAGGATATATTCCTCGGACCACTTGGAAAAAATCTGAAAATAACATTACCACTTTTCACGGCAAATATCAAAAATTGTGTATAGAACAATGTACATATCAAATCTAAATTTAAAACTAAAAAGTTTTGTAACATTGGTATAAATATAAAAAAATTGTGACAACTCTGCTTTTTTATGACAAACATGCCTGTGTACTAGTGGTCATTTGCAAGATGCATGACATATTTACAGAGAATATTTCCATGCAAACTTGCCAAATTATCTAATTCACAAGGAAAAATTAAGGCAGTAAAATATAAAAAATTGTCACTTTTTCTGTCATAATTTTGACAAATAAAAAATATTGTTACTTTTTTCTGGGTCTTATTGCAGCAGAGCCACTAGTTGAAAATGAAGCAAAGTAGTGACTAGTGCTAATCAGGATTTTTTCAGTTTGCCTAATTATTAAAAGTACATGCAGCAGGTTCCAAAGATTACCATAAAACAGTACTGGGAAGGCACAGACAACTCTGAAAAAGGTATCATCTATTGACACAGCCTGATCATTAATACATATTTTCAAGTAAATGTAGGCTACTCTGAACAGTATTAAAGTAACACATATTTCATCATTACCATTAACAACAAATTTACATTTCCGCTCCAATCATCTAAAAGCATAACAATCAAGATACATACTTAAATATATGTTTAACAACAGTATCACCTACCCATGCGGGGAAATATTCTCGAGGATCGAAATAATGTGACTGGAGTTGGGGGTTGTAGCTTCCTATGTCTGCCTGCAGAGCATACGCAGCCAACAAAAAACATTTATCATCACTGTACTGGTGCTTGTAATACAGAAGGTTATCCTTCAGCTGTAGGTAATAAAGTTGACGTGTGAGGCGCTCCCTGAAATAAAATAAATTATGTTTTTTTCCAAATGATCTTGATAAATAACCACAGAAGGGGCACTTCAAATATGAATGCAATCCAACAAGTGATTCAGAAAATATCATGTTCACAGGTGTTTTACGTGTCTCTAGAACAAAAATATCTGAAGCACAACTTCTGAAATTCATCAGTTTACTTTTGAACAGGAGCTAAATGAATGGTCGAGGAAAAATACTGAACACTATCATATACTGTAGATCTGGTAATTTTTGGATGTTTAGATTTTCGCAAATTTGTGATTTTGAGACTTTTATCAAGTCTAGAATTTGTGAACTATCGATTTTGATGACAGGTACGCTCATAATAATAATTTTCGCGAGATTCATAAATTTGTGAATTTGTTACCCTTGCGAAATTCACAAAAATTAAAAACTTGCGGATATTAGCAGATCTACAGTATATAACCATCCCAATAATATAAAGGATGCTTAATCGTTATGCTGCCGAACTTCTGAGGACTATTTTTTATTCATTTGAAGCTGGAATTGTTGAGACAATTTCCAGCTCCAAATGACAAAAAATAATAATATTAAAGCAAAAATGTACATCTTTAAAATGTAATAATTATAAGCAAGCATCTACCACGAAACATTTTTGCAGTTTGAGTTGAATTTACTTGGTCTGAATATAGCCTATGGTCTGCATGTATACAGTTCCAGCAGCATAAGGGTTGATAATATTATGGTCATATGAGTAATTACATGACCAAATGATAGCAAGAAACACAAGTAAATGCATTTTTACCTTAAAATTCCAACATGCTCTACATAATACTGCACTCGGAAATACAATGTCAGTACATGCCGATCCTCTATGCTTGTACTGGACTGCAAAAAAAAAATCACTATTTCGAGTCACCCAATATAGGCCTATACCTACCACACAGCAGTAACATTAAATCTGGAGAACACACTACAGTATATTACAAGTTCCTGTAAGATGTTTTTACATCCCAATTTTGGTTTTATTTACACACAACAACGCGAAAAATATTGAGGCTATTTCACCTAATGATATTATGCACGCCTGAGCAAGATAACTGCACCACAATACAGTGATAGCCCAGCTAACAGGATATGCTAACCTAATGCTGGGTTAAAACTGGTCCACCATCTGCGATGCTGGCCCAACCCTAACCCAGCTGGCAGCATGTGTTTGCTGGAAGGTACCTTGCAGCCAGGTAGCTTGTAGCCTGGATCACAAGTGCGCCCAAAAATCAAGAGGCATTTAATGGTTTATGGTTTCTCAATATACCAGTAATTAATACAGCAATTTGCTGATTTAAAAACAGACAAGTTGTACAGATAAATAAGGACTATTAATAAAATACAACAATCAACACTAGTTAAATACAATAATCATAATAATAGTCATAAAAATAGTCAAATAATCCTAATTTAATCAGGTAATTGTATAATTGCAACCTACCATTTGACGTTGACGATCCCTTCCTCCTCCAGTGCTGCAATTCTTCCATGTTTTTGTACCAACAAGCTTGTGTAATTTTGTTTCCAAATCCACAAAGTGATATTCTTCATCTGAGCAATATACAGACATAGTTACATTTAATTAAAAGTAGTCTCTGAGTAGTATTATGTTAGTGCCATGCAGTAGAGCTTACAGAGCAGTGGAATCACCTTAGCCCTTGATATATCGCACCCACCATCTCGTCCACTGTTACTACACAATTATGACGCTATGAAAGTAATTAGAACCATCAATAAACACACCATAATTATTGCTGACCCTCCTAGGTAATCCAGGCCGTAGCACCAACACTAACTCAATTCCGTGAATTGATCAATAATTGTACATAAAAATTCAAATGCATCACTAATCATACATTATGATCAATGAATACCCGAAATAATGTATTTCACTACTACCATAAATGCAAAGTATGCATTTCTTCTACTACCTATGTTGTTTTGTTTCACTTAGACCTACACATACGCTAGGGTTTAATTAAATATCAAGCTTTCATTGAAGTAAGAAATCCAATAACATCAGTTGACTTATCAATCATATTCCATGATTTCTGATGGAAATATTCATGAGATTCTTAAATTCGCAAATTTGCCTTGTCACGAAAATTAAAACCTCACGAATATTACCCGATCTACAGTATGTAGAAATGTGCTGATTTAATTTTTTTTTTTTAAATAATATTTTTATCTGTTTTATTCGGTGACTGATGGTATAAAAAAACACTTTATTTGAAAAGTATTTTTTTAAGATTTACAGACCATTTTAGAATTTCAGCTTGAAATTGTTGAAAAAACAATTGGCAGTTCAAAGGTTTAAAAATATGCGTCCTTACCTTTCAAACAATAACACTCACCTATTAGTTGTGCTAATCCAAAATATTCTGTTTCACGAAGACTCAGGTGCTCACACACTTGATGAAACACTTCCTTTAATTTTGGTTTCCCCTAAATTAAAAAAATTGAGTTGTTGTGATGCATTTTGTGCAATTTACTGTTAAAAACATTAACAAGGAAGCTCAGGGTGGTTTCTATATATTATTTTTAATCTACAACATTGTCATCACATTAAATTGCTATTTCTTCAGGGTTCACCGTTTGTTCAAAACAAACAACAGTAAACTGGATGACCAAATATGTGTTTTTCCTACAGGCCAAGTAAAATAGGTAAAGCTATAAATGGTAGGCCTAATGAGCCCTGCAGGGTCCCCACCTGAAATGTTGAGGTAGGGGGGGGGGGGGGAGAATGGGGTCTCTCCACTGAGAAATTTGTTTAAAAAATATTGATCAGCAATTTTTCCTCCAAGTTGTGGCTTGCTAGACATCCTTATATCTTGGACGTATAAAATATCTTGGATGTGTAAATATTTTTCTAATCAATTACAAATTCGATTAGGGCAGAATTGCATAACATTTTTCTATGCGATACAGAGCATATTTTTCCTTGGGGACAGCAATGTAGGTTCTTTTTTATCAGTTTAAAATTTTAGATCTAAAAATTGGTTATATAACTTGAAATATTTTACAACAAAATATTTTTTAAACAGGGTGTCAATGACATAGAAGCTCATCCTTAATAAGGGCAAGTTGATTATGAATTAAAATTTCTGAAATCCCTGATGCAGTTCTATGTGCATAGGCACGAGCTCTTTCAAATAAACTTAATATAATTGAAATCGGATAAGAATTGAGGAATTGAGTGTCCTAAATAGGTCTTATTTAGGTCATAAAGTAATTAATAATTGAAATTTCTGAAATCCAAGAAGTTTTTTGCACAGGCCCAGAGCTCTTTCAAACAAACCGAACAGAATTGTAATTGGATAAGAATTGAGGGAGAAGAAGCATTTCTTGTGAATTGTGAACAGACGACGGACGACAGATGACACACGATGGCATAAGCTCATCTAGGCCTAACGGCCGGATGAGCTAATCAGCAAGAGGGGAGTATCCCTGTTTGAGTCCTGAACTGTTTTTTTAAATGCATTTCGGTTAATACATTAAGGAAAGCAATGAATGGCACCTGCTGGTATACTATTTACACAAAGGTACAATGATATTCTGAAATTAGCATAGCCCAACTGCTGTTCGATTGAGATAAAGAAAATTGATAAAATATTTAATTTATATTCTTTAACAAACCTCAATGTATACAGTCAGCTGCTCTTTATTCAGCAGGACGACCTGCACCATGCGCTGTGGTGCACTCGATGTGGTCGTTCCTGAGGATGCAGTTGACCGAATCGACTGCCGCATGGCTGATTTTCCATGCGACACCGATTGGAATGTTAGCCTACAAAGAAAGAAACATAATTATTAGTATAAAATGTAAAAATTGTCAATGAAATAAATAGCTAAATTGGCATTGAGGTTCACTATCATGTTGCAGTTGGCGTTGTAATAACTGCTACAATGAAAAATGTTTAAATGCATCACATCAAAACCCTCTTGACCAATCATTGATGAATTTATATGGATATCTATCCACCTGATAATTGATGATAAGGGTGTATCTAACCACCTTTTATGGTAAGCTGAGTGCATTTAACCACCTGGTCAAGAATAAGTTGAGGTTGTATATTATAAATACTACATGTACCTTGTATGGATAAGATAAGGGTGTATTTAACCACCTTGTATGGATAAGGAGGGTGTATCCAACTACCTTCGATAGATATGATGAGGGTGTATCAAACTACACTGTATAGAACTGTATCTAACTACCTTCCATGGACAAGATCAGAGTGCATCTAGCTACCTCTATGGATAATATGAGGCCTGAGGGTGTATCTAACTACTTTGTATGGATAAGAAGGGTGTATCTAACTACACTGTATGGATGAGATGAGGGTGTATAATCTAACTACCTTCTATGGATAAGATGAGGGTGTATCTAACTACCTTGTAAGGATAAGATTAGGGTGTATCAAACTATGTACACTGTATGTATAAGATGAGGGTGTATCAAACTACCTTCTATGGATAAGATAAGGGTGTATCTAACTACCTTGTATGGATAAGATGAGGGTGTATCAAACTACCTTCTATGGATAAGATGAGGGTGTATCTAACTACCTTGTATGGATAAGATGAGGGTGTATCAAACTACCTTGTATGGATAAGATGAGGGTGTGTCTAACTACACTGTATGGATAAGATGAGGGTGTATCAAACTACCTTCTATGGATAAGATGAGGGTGTATCAAACTACCTTCTATGGATAAGATGAGGGTGTATCTAACTACCTTGTATGGATAAGATGAGGGTTTATCAAACTATGTACACTGTATGGATAAGATGAGGGTGTATCTAACTACCTTGTATGGATAAGACGAGGGTGTATCTAAATATGTACACTGTATGTATAAGATGGGGGTGTATCTAACTACCTTGTATGGATAAGATGAGGGTGTATCTAAATATGTACACTGTATGTATAAGATGGGGGTGTATCTAACTACCTTGTATGGGTAAGATGAGGGTGTATATAACTACCTTGTATCGATAAGATGAGGGTGTATCTAACTACCTCGCATGGATAAGATGAGGGTGTATCAAACTACCTTGTATGGATAAGACGAGGGTGTATCTAAATATGTACACTGTATGTATAAGATGGGGGTGTATCTAACTACCTTGTATGGATAAGATGAGGGTGTATATAACTACCTTGTATCGATAAGATGAGGGTGTATCTAACTACCTCGCATGGATAAGATGAGGGTGTATCAAACTACCTTATATAGACAGGGTTCACCACAGTGCCGGAAATGCCGGCTGCCCGACCGGATGAATTCCAAAAAAAAAAAATTCAGTTCCGTTTTGTGGTGTCCGTCCATTCGCGTTTTAATAAAGGCTCAATCACAGTGACTGATTTTGTAATTTATTGGCTTTTAGTATCAGTTGTTCATCAGATGAACATTTTTTTATGAAAAAACGTGCCAGCTATTACTTAGTGGGCAACCACACATGCTGCAAATTTTATGCAGCAGTGTGAGGGTTAAGCTGCTCGCGCGCCCTGAGTTAATATTTTTGAGAGAACAACCAGATGATTTTTCTTTCTGTGTGGAACCCTGTATAGATAAGGTGAGGGTGTATCTAACTACCTTGTAAGGATAAGATGAGGGTGTATCAAACTATGTACACTGTATGGATAAGATGAGGGTGTATCTAACTACCTTATATAGATAAGGTGAGGGTGTATCTAACTACCTTCTATGGATAAGATGAGGGTGTATCAAACTACCTTCTATGGATAAGGTGAGGGTGTATCTAACTACCTTGTAAGGATAAGATGAGGGTGTATCAAACTATGTACACTGTATGGATAAGATGAGGGTGTATCTAACTACCTTATATAGATAAGATGAGGGTGTATCTAACTACCTTGTAAGGATAAGAAGAGAATGTATCTAACTACCTTATATAGATAAGATGAGGGTGTATCTAACTACCTTGCAAGGATAAGATAAGAATGTATCAAACTATGTTCACTGTATGGATAAGATGAGGGTGTGTCTAACTCCACTGTATAGATAAGATAAGGGTGTGTCTAACTATACTGTATGGACAAGATGAGGGTGTATCTAACTACACTGTATGGATAAGATGAGGGTATGTCTAACCCCACTGTATAGATGAGATGAGGGTGTGTCCAACTATACTGTATGGATAAGATGAGGGTGTATAGTATCTAATTATACTCAGGGTGTATTTAACTACCTTGTATGGATGAGATGAAGATGTATCTAACTGTCATGATAGTGTATTTAACTACAAGTACCTTGTATGGATAAGATGAGGTTGCTAGCACTGTGTATGGATACCATAATAGTGTATTTCACCCTAGACATAGTGTATGGTAAGTGATAATATCTGAAATATATATTATGGTAAGATAAGGGTGTATACAACTACTCTGTGTGGTTAAGATCAGGGTGTCAGTTTGAAAATGTTCACAGAAAATTATGGATAAGATGAGGGTATATCGAACTACCTTCTATGGATACACTACACTGTATGGATAAGATGACGGTGTGTCTAACTACCTTGTGTATCTATGGATACATGTAATGTTTGATTGGTTATTAAACTGAATAAGAATGTTCCTATTCAGTTTAAAAACGTATCAAATATTATATTACATAAACAAAGAATTTTGATTCAAGGCACAAGGTCTGTTAGATTTGTGAAATGATTACTTGTTTTTGGCCATTATTTATAAGGGTCAAAGACAAGTAAGCACTTGCATGTAATGACACATATGGCAAACATGGATTAAAAAGTGTACTATTATTCAACTTATTCCGCCGCACATAAGGTATTAAACATATATTTTCATAAGTAAGAATTTATAGATTTAAATTAAAGGCAAAGCAAACATTTGACATTTAAAAGATACAAGTTTTTTTTTGTTATACAGTTGCTTGGTTTTCCTGCTACAAAGTAAAATTATTTCCTTAGATGTAGGCCAAATCATCTACAGCAAAATAATGAGGTGACAGGAGAAATGTGTGCTATTCTAGCCATTGTTCAACTAAATTGTTGGTGACTATTTGTCGTTCATTTGAACCTGGAATTGCTAGCGTTATTTCCACCTTCATCTATGTATACCCACACAGTACGTTCTCTAACGACAGCACCAGAACTTCGCATGTCACCGTCGGATATATGCCTAAGTAAGATAGCCAGATCACTCAGAGACAAACTACTCAATGCCTTAACATGGCGTATCTATCAATAACCAAACATCGACTTTTTAAAAACTGAAAGCTAGAAATTGTTCTTGAAACCATTCCAAAGTTTAAAGCAATAGAGAACACTAGCTCACTGATAGCATCATAGCCGATAAAGTTCCCTTTTCAATAAATTAATTTAATTTTGTATGGAATAATCCATCGAAATAATAACAGTCTGATCTTTCATCATCTTGTGTATTTTCTATTATCATGTGGTCATTTTCGTTTACCTTGAGATAAAAACAGCGATATCAGAGACACATAGCTCAAAATGTCACTCTATCAACAAGCTTTGAAGCACTGTGGTAGTTTAAAAAGAAACAAAAAACGCTAGCAAGTTGTGAAGAATTCCCGCTGACAGTACGTGCGCAAAAAAACGAAGCTGACATAATAATCGAGTTATATAACGTAATTAGTTATTAAACAATTACGTATGTTATGTACACAATTGGACAATTATCATAGCAAAATACATGTACAACAGAATGCAATTCATGCCCGGCCAAATAATATTCGCATTTGCAAACACCGCTCTAAAATGTCTAAGAAAATATAATGGTGATGACATTGGGACTATTTACATGATTAACATGATGAATGCAGAATGCTCTACAAACATAATCTAATTTATCTCAATATTAACAACATGGGCAGCAGATCAACGCCTCCTGCTTGCTGTGTGTACAACAGTTGTCTTCCATTATGAAATATAAATACAAAGGAAGATCCATGTATATGTACATAACTTTAATTTACGTTCACGACTTGCGCTATATACTTTTTAATACAAGTAGGCCTATGGACTTTGGCAGAAATACATGTACTATAATTGTCCACAAACGAAGTAAAGTATCTGTCAAAGTTACCTGCATTACATGAGTTATAAATGCCCATGTAGTCGAGATGATTCCCAAAATGTTGTAGTGATTTTTCACACAATCTTCGTGGGACATGAAGCCACCTCAGGCAAGCAAAAGGTTGGCTTGTCGTTGGCTCAATGTTGAGGAAGTGCTGAATCGCCATTTATGCTTCACATGTTTTATCATGAGCACTTGCTGACCGAGGTCACCCCGTGAAATAACCAATTCAAGTATACTAATTCGATCAACTAGTAAAGTAGCCATTGTTGTCTTAAGTATACGCATTGCTGTATAAAGCATACTTGCTGCGTGTTTCAAATTCTTGTATGCCTTGCTGGCCTGCAATTATTGACATTCACACTGATAGCCTAGTACAATACCTGTGCGACAAGTCACCATTTCAAGGGCAGTCCTACAAATTATCACCATAAGAGTATTATCCGATCTGCGTCTTTCATATAATTTACGTGGCAATATGCACACAATTAATATATTTTGCAAGAATGAATATGGCACGACATGGTTGTATAGAGTCGGGAAATTTGTTGGATTTTGTAAACAATCCTCTGACCTTAACCATTTATATAACGTCCGAATTAGCGTCCGAATTACCGTGTGGCGGGTATAATTTAATAATTGGAATGATATAATACACAAGCTCATTGACGGTTTTGGTTGCAATGCGCTTCTGAATCGGTGACACAAACGTATGAAATAGTATGAAAAATTAAAAAAAATCGCATTTTAAGATGATAACCTCCATCTAATCATGTGATTAAAATATGTCGCTGCAGCTAACGCGATCCACAGCTTCAAGTGAGTGGACATTTTTGTTTTAAATGGTGAAACATGTTGAAATGATTTGAACACATTTCATTCTTTAAACCGATACTATCTGATTTGCTAATTTAAAGGCTAAACAACGAATATAATCTGTGATTTTTGTTTAAAAAATCTGAACGACTGTGGTTAAATTATGGTCACCAAGTGGCCTGTGCTAATCGCGTTATTGATATTCGAATCACGCTTTTAAACGATTTCGTGATTTTCTGAATATTATGCACCTCAAACAGCAGTTCTTAGATCTACATGTAGAGCAGTAAAGTTTGGTTATCAAAATCGAATATAACAAAACCTATACTTATGAAGCGAATAAGATATGTAACTTGAATGTTTAAGAGGTTAAAAAAGAGGGGGTTTGCATCGTCACCATCTATGATACTACCTGGAAAGAGGGCCCGCCATTAAATTATGACTAGTGTTGCGCTGGCACGCCTCGCTGCGCGACTCCTCGCACTCTAACCTTCCTATACAGGATTGTTCAACGCAAAAATGCAATAACTGCATGCTGTTCAAGTAAGCAGTAACTGCCGTTTGGTGTGCGGCATAGATGATTGTACAAACATTCCTCTACCAGGTCATGCCTGGTGAGAACTCTGTGCATTGTAGACGTCAGCCCGGCGATGGCTAAAGATTGCGCCAGAGATCGATACGCCGGGCCGGCATACAGCCGACGCCGGCTATGCCTCACGATTGTGAGGATAACTGTCACCATGCAAGCCCGTGTAGTATTCACGTCGACGTGCGTGTCCGGGAAAATAGGAGAACGATTAAAGGAAAGTACGGCACAATGTGCTGCTAAATCCACTGCAATATTCACTACAATTGTATAACAATGTATATAACCTGAACGTGTGCGCTATTTCCAGATCAAACGTTCTAAAGTGCAGAACGAATTATGACAGCTTCAGTGAAACCAACCAAACCCTGACAAAAACGTTAGTTAGCGTAGAAAATACCAAATTCACGTTACATTTCTCAGTCATAGTGATTCAAACTTGAAATTAACTCTTGCCCTGCTGAAATACTTGTTTCTGTGAAGTTCACAATTTCCAAATAAACGCTATACCAGCAGCAGAATGTATAAACATTCAAACATGTAAAAGTACGACATCTATCAATCACATCAAATAATAAGAATAACACCGTAATAATAAGTTCTTGTATAGTGCGTGTGTGGCATGTACATGCCAATCAAAGCGCTTGTGGGCTCTCACGAAAATAGTGACATCTAAAGAGGTATGTCAAAGGGTTCGTATTTATTATTAATGATTCATTCATCGGCACTCTCCTCATTCTACACGCAGTGTGTAATAAATATATCGATAATTTGCAGTTTAATGTAAATGGTCTAAATTAAAAGTGTATCAAAACGCACTGCCTGCAGCTACAAATTCCACCTCGTACCATTAAAGTGAGACGAGGGGTGGCGGTGTTTGACAGGTGGCGATGGGGGGGGGGGGGGGGGTGTTGGCTAACTGCTGGGCCAGGGCATGCTATGTTGTCCCATAATTCAGCCAGCACTTGATGTTTCCAAGGTTCACACAGCTACATATATGGTAATGTGGCTACATCCCAGCAGGTAGAAGATAACAGACGTTGAATAAATGTTGGCTTAACGTTGGACCACCACTATGACGCTGGACCAACGGTAAACCAACTTTAATTCCACGTCCCGTGTCTGCTGGGATCCAAGCAGACCACCCCGGGCCATAATACCCAATATTTGGTGATGGGGTCTCAGCTAACAACAGACATTAAACCTAATGCTGGTTTATTGTTGGGTCATCGTCGCAGACGATGGTGCAACATTAAACCATTATAGGCTGCTAGTCTCCTGTCTGGTGGGGTGGCATGACAGGCGACAGTGACACACGCAGGTGACAAAACACAAAATTGTCACCAATCTACCGACAGCTGGGCAATTAGCATGACTCAGAGACGGCAACTGACGGCGAGGTGTTAGTGAAAAAAGGGGTTTTGTTGAATTATTTTACGAAAATGCAAGGGATTATATTTACGATCAGTTTAGGAGCTACCAACACGTCCAGGATCGAGCTGCGCGATCACATACAAGTAATATATTAAATAGAATCATTTTCATTTCAGAAAATCTTATTTTATATTAGAATGATGCTTATCAATGAATTAAACTTTCGCTAAGGATCATCAGATTATATGTTGCTCATACTATGTAAATAGTTGTCTGGTAAAGTATTCATACATCGATCAGTTGTCAATCGCATCCCGTACCACTTATAAGAGCTGAAATATAATTTTTAAACAAGAGTACTGAAGTCCTATATCATCCCCCGCCATAAATTAGGTTAGACTTTTTGCGGTCAAGAATATATAAAAAGTCGATTTGTGGTGGCCATTTTTAATTTCAGTAAAATCACATGCACATTTCCAGATGGTGGGTAATGTGATTGTACAATGTGAATTATTACCGATTTCAATTTTTCAGTTTTTGTGCCCACAAAAAAATATGAAGTTTATCCATGGCGGCCATTTTGAATTTCAGTAAAACCTTAAAAAAATCACTTGCACATCTCCATATCGTGGGGAATGTGATAGTAAAATTTGAATAATTTCCGACTTTAAGTTTTGGAGTTTATGTGCCCACTAAAAAAATTGGCGTTGACCTCTAGCCCCCATTTTGAATTTTGGTAGCATCTTTAAAAAATCACTTGCACATCCCCATGTTGCTAGGAATGTGATGTTAAAATTTGAAAAAAAATTGACCAGACAAATTTTTTGAGTTTTTGCGACCCCCAAAAAAATTTAATTGATTTGTGGCGGCCATTTTGAATATCAGTAAAACCTTACCTCTTCCTTTACCGACTTCCCCCTGATAAAACTACCCCCAGAAACCGACTTCTTTTTAAAGGAGGACCCCCCAAGTAGCCCCTGGGCACCATACAGGTTATAGCTATGCGCATGCCACATCGTACAAATTAAAAATGCAAGAGAACATTGCGTCCATGCCACTGACCATTCTGGTTGGCGATTTTCAACCATGCATGTAATGAAATATCTCCATTGCAATTAATGCACGTACACAGTCATGTAGAATTCGCATAAATGCGAAATTGGTAAAGGAAGGTAGTTTTCGCATAAATGTGAAATTGGTAAAGGAAGAGTTAAAAAAGTCCCCTGCACATCTGCATATCGTGGGGAGTGTGATAGTGAAATTTGAATAATTTCTGACTTTGAGTTTTAGAGTTTTTGCGCCCACAAAAATTTAAGTTGATCTGTGGCGGCCATTTTGAATTTCAGTAAAACCTTGAAAAAGTCACCTGCACATCTCCATATAAAGGGAAAGGGATTGTAAAATTTTAATAATTTCTGACTTTAAGTTTAGAGTTTTTGCGCCCACAAAATTTTTTAGAGTTGACCTCTGGCGGCCAATTTGAATTTTGGTAGCATGCCTAAAAAATCACTTGCACATCCCCATGTTGCTAGGAATGTGATGTTAAAATTTCAAAAAAAAAATGACCAGTAGTTTTTGAGTTTTTGCGCCCACAAGAAAACGTGACGCCGGACGCCAGAAGCCGGACAGAATCCTGGCGCGACTAAAATCCCCCTTCCCCTACGGGCCGGGGATAAAAAGTAATAAAAAAATATAATGGTGTCCAATAGATAATTGTAATATCCTTACATCTATAGTCACATAGCATGGGGGAGTTAATATAAGAAAAGTATCTATCTAAAGATATATTGATATGCAAAGTGCTGACTCATTCTTCGCCTTTGGTAGTTTCATTGTATTTCATTTCGTTTTCATGATATCGAAATGAGATATAGATAAGAGTCGATATGAACTCCAAGCAAACATAAAACGTTGAAGAAATTATGGTTAAGCGTTGGCCCACCGTCAAATACGCCTGAACCATCATTGGGGCAATATTTCCTATTTGTTGGGTGGCATCGTATAACGTAGATTTGAAACTACTCATGATTTTCATTTAGAATTACATGATTGTATTGTCTTTATGCATTTTTAATACGTTTTGTGATTTCAGTTTACGGGACCACTTCGACGTCTGCGTTATTAGAACGAATAGGACCAAAAGAAGATTACCGAAGCTGCTTTGTCAACTGACACTTTCTTTCAGATCTGGAAGGTGTTCGCTCTGTCGTGTAAATAGTGAATCATGTGTTAACCCATTAAAGCCCACTGGCAAGTTTTTTTGCCAGTGACGTTTTTGTTTGACGTCACAATAATTTTTTTTTTTTTAAAGACTACAAGACTTGAAGCCGTTGTAAACTCCCTTGTCGTCTTGGTTAACTTCAATTTATGCAATTGATAGTTGATACCAACACTTAGCAACGCTTAATTTACTTAACTCACTTGAAGTTGTGGATCGCGTCAGCGAGACACAACTTCAAGTGTGTGAAAATTAAAATTGAATAATTTGGCGGTCAAAGGGTTAAAGCGGTGAAATATTTTCAATATAAACCATGAAGATCAAAGGGTTTTTATCAACTTGACATCATCAATTATGTCTTAGTTAAATCTTCTCGCTTCATTCCAATACTTTATTAATATTACGGGTCGTCTACGGCCATTATATATATTTTACTCTTTCATTGCGAGGATCGACAGAATCTGCCGTCAATAGACGCTAGATTCTGACGTCTAAAGGTGATTTCTGCAATGAAAGGGTGAATATATTCAGACAAAAAACTGCTACATACCTGACGTAAGAATACGTATGTTCATGTATTGTATGTCTAAACGTTTTATGTGGACGATCAACTAATTATACTTTTTGTAACAGCCGCTAGTACATGTTTATATTAGGCTATCAATTATTGTGTGAATTGCCAATATCGCTAGTCTAAAGTATGTACAACTATGATAATTATTATAAAGGCGATTAACTAATATGCTTTCTTGTAAAAATGTCATTATTATGGTATGATAGCTTACATGTACGTGATGTCGCATAAAGTGGCGATTAAGAGAATATAATTCTGCGGATAATATACATGTATGTTTAATCGATTAACATGTGAGTTGACAAGGATACTTTAGGCGATTAACTGGTTAATAAAATAAATTAATAAATGATATTTGTAACTGTCGCTAGTTTCAGAGCATAGGAGTGCCTGAATGATTACTGTGTAAAAAGGTGATCAAATAATCTGATTTGTTTGTAACCATGGTAACTAGAGCTGGAAAAGGCATGTTTAATATATTATTAGCAGTTTGCCCTGTCACACTACAACGTTTTTGTACAGCGCGCTAACTGCATTCGTGAAAATGTATTTCTCAGCAGAACGTTGGAGAACGTTTCAAAAAGTTGCGAAAAATCTTGCCATCCGCTGACCTGATTGCGTCCATGTACAGTCCTCCCACCGTTCCCAGCGTCGTCTACCGTTCATGTACCGCCCAGAAAACGGTATTATTGCGTCCTACAACGTTCTCCTGCCATTCTTATACCGTTTTTCAACGACCTTCATCCGCCCGTACTCAGTCCATGTACAGAAGGGCGACACAGACTTCGAGGAGAACGATGAATGAACGCCAATGAACGCCGTGATAGGGTAGCAAGAAGGCTACATGGACTATTTAAGAGGACGCTCAGTGAACGTTCGGGGGGCGCTCGCTGGGTTTCCACCGTTCATCGTGCGCCCGTCTGCCATCTCGACTAATCATAAGCGTACGATTTTACGTAACTTGTACGAGAGTACAGGCCCAGGTTACTTATTTATAATTAACCATGATAACGACGACAGATGACCTTCATCATATTCATATATTATAATTTCGTATTTTGCAACCAGTGTCACAAGCCTTACATTACATTCACTTGATGTTAAAAAATGGAAGTGCATAAATCACTAATACAGTTGAATCAAAACATTATCATACTACATGTAATATAATATGGCACACGATAAATCTCTATCCAGTATTTGCTAATAAACTGATTAAAAAAGGGGAAGACTCCACGTCTAACCAAAATATTTATTGTGCTTTGAAAAGGAAAATAAAACTAATCAAACGCATTATCCCTACAAAATTCATTACCCTAGTAAACACGTGATATTTACCCAATGTTGAAATAATGTTAGGACAGCGTTGTAGACGGTGGACCAACATTAATCCAACATTGGATCGCCGCCACGTTTTTGCGATGGTAACCAATGAACACAATACTATGTCCTCCCATTGGATTTGTTTGAGCCAACTTCCAGCCTGCATCAAATCGAGTCGACAGTGGGTCATGTCTCCTATAAAACATTAATAATATCTAACGAAATCATGAAATCAAATCAGACAACCAATCTCCGAAATAAGACAAGGGTATTGATTTCGGTCAATTTTTAATTCATTCAAATAAATTAACATTCCTGAACATTTCTAAACTCAGTCGTAGGAAATATAAATATGATTGTCGTTGAGAATTATATTTGTTCAAATTTATTATAAAATCAGAACTGAAAGTTACGACCCTCTTTGTATGATATAATTTATCTCGCATACATACAATCAACCATATTTAGACATTATACGTTATTACCGTGCCAGTTCATACAATGATAAGTACAGTATAAGTTTCCTTTGTTTACAACTGCACACTGTTTGTTATCATCCAAATCACACGTTGGAATCACAAAAAAACATACGCACTCTCTAACTGTTGAAACACTTGCGATGGGTACTGTAATCATCTCTAGACCCTCTGAACATGTTTAGTTAAAGCCACGACAGACAGACAACTATGACTATCAGTGACGACAATGAGGATAGCAGATCTATTATAATTAGAATTAATATATTATATACACGTATGTACATGTGTTGCTGACATATATATCAATATCAAGATCATTATATTAATTACACAACGTTACATATTTTCATTTATTATCCGTGGTACTGTAACTGTGCCATTCATTTATTCTGCCACACAAAGACAGATTTAATTGTTTATTTACAAAGTAACTCGTTACTTCTGTTCGCTTTGCAATATCCATTTACAAACTACCAACTGTTATACCACAATTTAACACCTCATTTGAGATCGAACCAAGTGTTTGAATCGATTAGATCAGAAGTAGCTAGTTCCAGTGATTACATAAGCGCATACCTCTGTGGACTGTAATCCCATGTTGTTGTATGACGTTCAGTGCGGCATGCTGCATTTGTTGGCTCCCAGCCAGCAGCAGAAACTCCAGTCTGTGCCATGCTGAAGAAAACCCAAGGCAGACTGAGCTATGCAAAGCCACAATAGTGACATGAATAATATCAAACGGTTCACCACAGCGAGGGAGTGATCACTCACTGTGTGTGTATGGCACATGTAATTGCGCCAGATTGTGTAGGATATGTGGTTGTGTTGTAACAGGCACGTGGTTTCCAGCCTGCTGCCAATACGGCGACTGTGACTGTTGGACATAGTCCTGACAGCAGCTGTCACTGGTCTGGAGACGAATCACCGTGAAACACTGTGGTAGAGCAAGTTATGACGGGGGACCATCAGATGGTCAAGCTAAAGTGACTGCCACATGACAAAGGTAGATGTGGAGGTATGATAGCGAACACAAAAGCATCCGGAGGTAGGGGGATTCGACACCACTTAACCCTTTAACCGCAAAATTATTCAATCTGAATTTTCACCCACTTGAAGTTGGGTGAGTGAAAATTATTCAGCTTTGACAAAATGAAGGTCAAAATCTTGCTTATTGATGTCACATTTTATTTTTAACTTGATCAAAAGGTGGTACATAATGTGCTAATAAAAAATGAAAACCCGAATATATGCGGCCACGGCGGTTGAAGGGTTAAACTCTCTAAGCTCTCTTGTCAATGCACCGCAATCCATATTACGAAGAAAAGCTCAAAACGTCTTCAATAAAAAAGACACATTCCACCAAAGCCAGGTGGGAATTGCGGGAATAAGTCATTTTCTAAGAAAATGAAAATTATTAGAAAAAGCTGCAGGTCTATTTTGCAGCTGCATCATGGCGGACACATGGACATCCTGGCGGGGGGGGGGGGGGGTAAATACAACATTGAACCAGTGACATCGTGGGTCAATGTACGTGTCAATATTATGATTAGCGGACATATGATAATCCTGTTGGAGGATTAACAATTTTTAACATTATCATATCCTATACGTGTACACTGTGGAGCTCGCAAATATTGAATCACAGGAAAATGTATTTTTTCATATTTAACACATTTTTTATATTTTTTTCATTAAAAACATTATGTTTTAAAGTTATATTTAAATATCCCCGCGTAGCTGAGTTAGCTAGTATGGCTTGTTATTGTTATTACGAAACACGTCATTTAATATCTCATTAACATTGCAGTGGATTATACACTTAGCATGCTTTTAGGACAGATACAACTACAACCTTTAAACCAGTTTCATGTCGGTTTGGACATGTTGTTGATGCTGAGAAAACACGAGTAGACAGCAGCAGACCCACTTTGAACTAGACGTGACTGTCGACACGAAAACATTACACATTCCCGTATCACGCAGTCTCCGCTGGATAATGGCCCCCACAATAAAAACAAAACGCACAAAAAATATAGTCAAAAGCTAGAGAGTCTATGTCAACCCGTATCAATTAATTTCACTTGGAATAATATACATTAAAAAATTATTTGTATCAACGTATGTGCATTAATTAGGAGAAGGCATTACTTATATTAGTCGACGTGATATCACAATTGATAGCTCTCCTGAATACGGGTCCCAGACGAGGGAGCTGCAAATAATATACCAGGCATTGGACCAGAGAATATTTAAACGTTCTTTTCTGACGGTAATTTTTATATCCATAGAAGGTATCACACCAAGGATGTCGTGCTAAATATCGGTACACAGAATACGAGATATTGAACGAATGCTAGTTCAATGTTGGTCTAGCGTCACAGACGGTGGAACACCATTAACCCTTACACGCTGAAATATTTGTGTATAAATCATGGAGACCAAAGGGTTTTTTCCAATTTGAAATCATCATAAAGGTCTTAGTTACATGTAGCTCTTTCTGCCTCATTTGAATAGTACATGTACATATGTTATGGATCTACGGTCATTATAGAAATTTTTAATTCTTTCAGCGCGGTAGTCTGTAGACTACATACGTCAGATTCTGAAGTCTGTAGACGGTCCCCACGCCTAAAGGGTTAAGCTCACATTGGTTCAAATCGCGTGTTTACTGACTGGGTATCAACCGAACAAAATATGCTAAAACCGACATAATTTTGAATGCATACATATTTTTAGCAAACCAACATCTTCCGCACCTATAATCAAATATATTATACTTGCACAAGACGATCGATGTAAAATATCACCCCAGATTACAGATAGATAGCAAATTAGAAATACATAGATCTGTGGATCGCCCCTTGACTAATCTCGGATACGCCCCAAGGCAGGCACCATGAGACGATCAGCCAGAGAAGAATTAACCCTTTAAACGCCAAATTATTCAATTTGAGTTTTCAGCCACTTGAAGTTGTGTCTCGCTGACGCGATCCACAACTTCAAGTGAGTGAAAATTATTCAAAATGGGGGTCAACTCTTTTCAAATCTTGCTGGTTGATGTCACATTTTATCTTTAACATATTAAAAATGTGGTACTTAATGTGCTAAAAAAAACGAATATATGCGGCACTGGCGGTTAAAGGGTTAATGTCAAGCCAGCGCAATCGACGCTGAGCCAGCATTAAAACAGCACTGGGTCGGCGTCTCGTGTGCGCCTAGTATCCATAGGTTGGCTGGTGACACATGGTGACATCACAATATGAACGCTCACCACCAGCTGCCACTTCCATACAACTGCCAACACCGCTCTCCAAAGTCGAAAGGCAGCAACTGCTCGTTTCTCAAGCAAGCAATAACTGCCTTTCAACTTTGCATGGCAGAATACTGCTATGCAAAACCAAAAGACAGCAACTGCAAACTTGAAAAGTAGGCAGTTACTGCCTTTAGGCTTTACAGAGTCTAAAATGTGCCCAGCATATATATACATGGAAACACCTTCATGCGCCAAAGACGGCATGGCATCATCAGCATCTATTATTACATCCGTGTTACATTCATCACCATAAACCATATTAAACCGCAGCCAGAATACATGTAGCTGGTCAACAATTAAACTATATAAACACTAATTACTCACACTCACAAGTTTTAAGGGGCTGACAGACTAATGTAGATGGTTGCTATCAACATTAAATTATAGATATTTACAAAAAGTGACGATGTGATTATTGCTGATCCTGTGCATAAAAAAAATATATTACAGCACAACTAGGACATGTTAACACTGATTATATTAATAAGGATCACGTTAAATATTAAGTTACCCTTCAAGGTCCATTGCATTGAGGCATAATATGAGATTTATCAAATGAAAAAATGTATAATCCATCACAATAAGGAGGTGCTGAGCCCGTATTCTCGTACAGGTTACGATATATCCTATGCTTCTGATTGGCCGAGATGGCCATCTCGACCAATCAGAAGCCTACGATATATCGTAACTTGTACGAGCTTTTATTTGAAATATTATTCTTGGGTCTAGAGCTCTTCTATGAAATCGGGACATTAGCATACTTCCAATTCACATCGGAACTAAAATGCGCAGCTAGGAGGGTTATACACAGTACACCTTAGGCTTTATATATAAATTAATTGAAACACATACAATGTATGATCTTATGAATATAGTCATATTTCAGTTATCAATAAAATGTTTATTTAAACTTGCAGTTTGAACTCTATATGTATACGATGAGTTATAAACCTACTTTACAATTCTATTTCACAAACGTGTGTTTTGTGGTCAAGCGCCAAGACATCGAATATTACCGTGTTGCATTGGCGAGTGGTTTTGCATAGTTAACCGTATTGCGCTTGGTACTACGCATTACCCCACGAAGAGGTGTACACTGCGGTATGTCATAACAGAAAATTGCAATATATTTGAAAGCATTAAATAAAAAGAGTATACTTGTTGCGCCCACGGCGTTCTCTCTATCGTAAAGTAAGTGTCATAGGATAGCACGATGTTTAAAACCAGGCACATCAGACCAAAGAAAAGAACATACCATTCTATTTGCCCAATAAAACCTTAAACCCATTAAGTTGGATCATTACGTTTCAACCCACTTGACACTTGTCGTATACAGCAAATGTTGACATCAAGTGGGCATTGTCAGATTCTACAGTTCTACATCTATAAACAACTGAGAGACCAGACGTCTATATTAACCCGTTAACCGTTATCCTACTGCTCACCAATATTGTAGTTTTTAACTTGTTTTATTAATCGATTAAATCACTATTTTGAGAACAAACATTTCCAAATCTTGATGTTGTAACACTAATTTCATTCCTGAAATATCAGGAATGAAATTAGTGTTACAACATCAAGATTTGATAATGTTAGCTCTCAAATTGAACAGATATGAGTAATTTTCAACCACTTGAGGTTGTGGATCGCGGTAGCGAGACACAACCTCACGTGGTTGAAAATTTAAATAAATTACCTTAGCAAGATAAGGGTTAAGTTCCTCAATGCATTTATGCGCCACATAGCACAATTTGAAGAATTACAAATAGTTTAATGCATCACAGTGAGGATGTTATCATCTATATAGTTATTCTTGGTATTTGATCAAATCGGGACATTGTTATTCACTGGGCCGCAATTCTCAGCTCCAGATGAATGAAAATGATAGTGAATAGCTGGGTGTAGGAATGTTAAACACTGTCAGTAGGAGTGTTAAACAATGTCAGAATAGTTAACACATTGGCACAGTACAGTACCAAATTAGGGTTACTTGGTAGACATGAAGCTAATGTGGGCGACTTGGACCTGAATCGGTATCTAGGTTCATCCCTCGTGTGCTATATAACATGACACTATCATTTGCACAATTTCACAATCCTCGACACATGTCACACATACATGTAGATGTCATGTGACTCGGCATTGGGCCAACTGTGGCTACTATGGCTGAGAAAAGAATTCCTCATAGTCACTAGATTAAATATACTTCTGGTAATTCAAACATTAATAGAGAGCATATCTGCGACTACGACTGTGGAACAGTTGACAGTGACTCAAATTAACATGGCGACGTCACATGTTGACAAACATGAAACATGTCAGTCTACCATAAAATCTTTCATAACGTTATGATTATCATGTGGCTCACAGACTGTATCAAAAAGATAATTACGATCATCTTGTAGCTCACAGACTGTATCACAAATATACTTACGATCATCATGTGGCTCACAAAATGTATCACAAAGATACTTACGATCATCATGTGGCTCACAGACTGTATCACAAAGATAATTACATTTCTTAATATGTTAATTAGATTGAGCATACTGGTGAATTAGTGGCGATGACCTACGTTCTTTAATTATCCACGATCATCCACTAGATCGTCAACACTCTGCCTTTCAGAGCAAATATTCGTAATAAGCTTCAACTGTACAACAGCACAAAACAAAGCTATTAGGACATGGTCCGATTCACAACAATTCACGATAACTAATTATGTGAAATTGTCTTTGTAATCACCAGTTGGTAAGCGTGGGAGCGGAATGAAGGCAGTAGCGGTATATTAGAGGTGTAATATAAGAGACCACTTCAACCCTTTGTCTCGCTAAGTTAATTTATTTGAATTTTCACCCGCTTGAAGTTGTGTCTCGCTACCGCGACCCACAACTTCAAACGGATGAAAATTACTCATATTTGTTTCATTTTAGACCAAACATCTAAGGTTTAAACGCTCATTTCGTACCCAATAATAGCAGCTGATAAAATGGATTAACAAGAGGACTGAAGTCCTATATCATCCCCGCCATAAATTAGGTTAGACTTTTTGCGGTCACAAATATTTGAAAAATCGATTTGTGGTGGCCATTTTTAATTTCAGTAAAATTACATGCACATTTCCAGATGGTGGGTAATGTGATTGTACAATGTGAATTATTACTGATTTCAATTTTTCAGTTTTTGCGCCCACAAAAAAATATGAAGTTGATCTGTGACGGATATTTTGAATTTCAGTAAAACCTTGAAAAAGTCATCTGCACATCTCCATATCATGGGGAATGTGATAGTAAAATTTGAATAATTTCTGACCCTAAGTTTTAGAGTTTTTGCGCCCACAAATTTTTTCAGAGTTGACCTCTGGTGGCTATTTCGAATTTTGGTAGCATCGCTAAAAAATCACTTGCACATCCACATGTTGCTAGGAATGTGATGTTAAAATTTCAAAAAAAAATTGACCAGTAGTTTTTAAGCTTTTGCGCCCACAAGAAAACGTGACGCCGGACGCCAGACGCCGGACAGAATCCTGGCGCGACTTCCCCCACGCTTACCCAGCAAACACGAGACATTGAAACAATGTTGGCTCAATGTTGGGCCTACCTCGTAGACGATGGCCCCACATTGAACCAGCATTGGTTCAATAGTGCGTGTTTGCTGGGTAGCACTCTAAGGGTTAACCCTTTGCCTAATAGTGATACATGAGATGCATAGATTTTTCAAATAAATGTTTTTCTTGAAACTTTTAAACCGAATGAGTACAAACAGAATCTGTACTATCTATCAGTTGGTTTGGTATCTGCTCAGCTCAGAGGCTGAGTTGAGAAGATATTAAAATAACTAGATTATGCCAGATTAAACACAAATCTTAGTGACCATACATGGTACACATGTACATCGGCAGTAATACCGGTACCCCACAACTTCCGACGGTGGCGAATGCCGCTTTAATGTTGGCCCGCCGTCGGATTTTGAGACTTCACCTGATATTTAAAAATAATCAACCACACAATTCGCATGTAGAGAATGCGACGAATTTGCGTGAACAATTGTTGAAATGTTACTTTTTCTCTAAAAGGGTTAGCAATGACATGTAAATATCACTTTCGATTGCCTCGTAAAACTTCTCCAAAAGCAAGCAGGCGGAGGGGGGGGGGGGGGGGCGCAGGTTATGTTCTCACTTCGTGACAACAAATTGACTCCTTAATGAGTCAACTAAAACACCTTCATCTAATGAAAAATAAAAAACTGGTGCTCAAATTTCACATCTGCCAATCGTTTGAGTGCACGTGCAGCACTTAGGCTCCAAATAAACATATTCACATCACACGTGTTGAACAATTGTGGAAGACCTACATGTATATGAACATGTAGCTTCCTTATCCATGTTATCAAGAATATATATTCTTGATGTTATCGATATGGCTGAAATCAGTTAACAGGTTAATCTATATCTCGCCGAGGGTTCGACTGCTTGACTATTGTGACGACGGAATGATAAAAATGTAACAGTAACGGTTAGTTTGAACTGGCATATCTCCAGTCACGGCGCAATGAACAAACATCACTCCCTAAAGAGTGTATATATCCACCGTTGGTGGCAGATACTCACTTTCATTGCCAAGGAAACACTTTCTTAGCGTATCCAGAAATTAACCATCTCTTTTTAAACCTCTCGTTCTTCACTGCTCTTGATGGCTTGTAAAACGACAATGATTGAATGGACAAGATTCCACAGGGTTAATAATAATGAGAAACATGTAGTGTTTATAGTACCGGGGAACGGTGTCAAGGTCACATAACATTATAAGCAGGTATATGAGTATGTTGTATGACCCTTTAACAACCATTTTATATTCTAGATCTTCACGTGGGTCGCCGATGAAATAATAACACTATACTACTAGGGCCTATTGGTCATTGTGATTAACACATGATTGATGAATGACAGTGACCAGCGGTGAGAATAAAGGCATGGATTCAGAAAAGCACACGACTAGTACATGTAGCAATCTACAAAGTACAATAAATAGTGTTCACCTTACGTCTTTATAATCCTTAAAGTTCCCTCCTCACATTAATGCAACATTCAAAGTTAAATCATTAAAAAATAACATACATGTACCCCGGTAAAACTAATAAGATTCTTGAGTTTTGGTTTCCAGGAGATAATTTATACATTGGAATATTATAAAATCAGAACATTTGTATTCACTTAGACTAATGATCTATACCTGGCAATTCATGCCTCAATTCACATCTCAATACTGTTTAAATAACCCTTTAACCGCCGTGCCGTATATATTCGAGTTTTCATTTTTTCTTAGCACACTAAGTACCACATTTTAAATATGTTCAAGATAAAATATGACATCAACCAGCAAGATTTAAAAAGAGTTGACCCCCATTTTGTCAAATCTGAATAATTTTCACTCACTTGAAGTTGTGGATCGCGTCAGCGAAACACAACTTCAAGTGAGTGAAAATTCAAATTGAATAATTTGGCGGTTAAAGGGTAAATGTTAGGAGGGTTAACCCTCGTCCTGCTGCGCCCGTATATACGGTTTCAAACAGATTTTAAGCCAGATAATATGTTAGTCAAATAATTCAATTTAAAAGATGTATATTTTCAAAAAAATATAAATATTTTTGTCATTTGGAGCTGGGAATTGCGTTAACAATTCCAGCTTCAAATGACGAAAAATACAATTGAAAATATTCAGCAGGACAAGGGTTTAAATCGTTCTGCTGACGATTAGTTCAAATTAATTGAACACGGTCATATTGATAGTTAAAGGTTAACATTGGGTGGTGTTGATATTTATCATGTTTATTACTAGGGTTTGAATCATTTTAAACAATAAACTCACGCATGATGTAACTAACACATCAGTATCAGTGTATATAACACAGAAACCTTTGACAGCCAATCATCATTGGAATCGTCTTTAATTCTGTTCTGTATCCTTCTAACACGTGTGTATTCGATTAGGTGACAGTATTTCGAAACACTTTTCGCGAAATCTAAGAAAAATTTACTTGTGCGGGGGCGAAACACATAGCTTCCAATGAGTAACATTTTAGTTAGATCCAGGCGACCGACATGCAGCTCTAGATTATTCACCATTTTTTATTAAGGTTGAGATTAGATAGAATAAGACCAGGGCTCCAAATAGGTAGTTTGATTGAATGATTGAATTTATCACCTCCTTATTTACTTGCGAGTACACAGATATATACATAAATGTGAGTTCTCTAAATATTTTACTTTTTCAAATTATCACGTCTGCCTGGTAAAATGTGAACTGGTTAGCAACAAACACTACGTCATCGTGGTCATATCAAAACAAATATGATTATTAAAATCATGAATCTAAATGTTTTAAAAACTCTTTTAAATATGTTATGAAAATACGAGCTCAGTGAAATGACTTGAGAGCCACATATTGACAAAACAAGCATGACCACTGATGACGTGACAAAATAACAGCATGAAAACCACAAACATTACATATAAATAAGTGAAGCAACAAAACAAACATAATTCGCGTAAATCGAAACAAGTGGTATGGAATTGTACCCCCCAAAAATGACACGTATTTAAACCTTATCTGCAGTGGAGCATTGATGAGATTGAGGTTGAATAATAAATTATAAATAATGAACACCTGTGTGAATACACCTAAACCAACCCTTTGAGAAACCCTGTCTCAAAATAATATATAGACGTTCGTTATTTTTGAATAAATGTCCTGATATTTTTAAATGCAGCAATTTTGCATTCACTTGGAAGTGGGGAAAACAATTCTCATCTCAATGTGTATGTGCACTGTAAATGCGAAAAAGCAACTGGGAACTGAGATTGTAAACTCTCGAGAATCATGTCATGTATTAAAACGAATTGAAAACAAAATTCCAAAAGACTGGTGTGCTCATTATCCATGTTATTTGATTTTCGATACGATGAATCAATTCCAATTAAAGTGATTTTAGACAGTTTATCAATATCCACAGATCATCAATCATAATCGCACACATAGCTTCCACATACCATGCCGCTAATTACCACACATTCGCTGAGTTTTACCAAGATGATACTTAATTTATTAAACCTTGGATGCAGATCGCAGTGGCTACACAGCTAACACGACCCAATGTTGGATCAACTCTAGACCATCGTCGCAGACGGCGAACTAACACTTTTGGGTCAATATCTGGGGGTTTGCTGGGTATACTGAATTGCGGTCAAAATAATTATTATTAAACTCCCGCACCAAAACTACACAACTCGTGACAAGGTCAAAAATGTACAAATAATTTATGAGTTGAATTCTAACAGATGTTTGCCGTGGTTCCAAGCCAACACTTGTTCACCTGGTCGTTCACCAGTGACCTACATATTTATATTTATATAATGGCTCCTATATATATGGTATAGATATAGTGTTTGGTTTAAGCAAGTGGGACAAGGTCACTTTGTGTCCAATGATTTTTACCCAAATCACGACGCACAGTGTCATTTTACGTATGTACGTAAAATGTCTCAATTCTCACAATCTAGTGAGATACAGACATACCAATCAAACGGAAGTATTTATAATCTGTACGCTGTACAAACTAAGGTGATAGCATAGAGAAGGTGTGCTGACTAACTAGGTTGACTGATATGTCGTTTAATTACAAACAGTAGTATCTCCGAGTCAATGGCAAAATGCTGGTTGAATGTTGGGCCAGCGTCTGCAACGCTGGACCAACAATAAACTAACATCGGAAAAACTGTTAATACATACTGGACGAAAACCATCGCGACATGGAATAAAAACGGGCCCTGCGTGTCACCCAGACACGTACTTCATCGTGTATTAATACATATTTACTGATTTAATTGTAAATATTTTCAGTAGTTTTCGCGGGGTTCGAGTAGAAATGTTGGGTGTCCGCGAACACGGTTGAGTTGCTTCCACACTTGTGGATACTGCGTTCTGATATCTGGGCCTCCTCACTCGGCGGGCGGCCGCTGATACAGGGTGGGGTGAGCGCAGGGTGAGGGTAAGAGGTGGCTAGTTGTGAGCATACAAAGCCAAGAATGTCTGGAATGAAGGCACCACTACCCCCTTCCTGCACGCCGCTGGCCTGCTGCCAAAACAACATCTAACATTATTGGCTTCTACCACCCGGCGTATTGTGTACAGGATCGTCGACACGAGTACATCACTCCCGGCGAGCACGAGACGTTCACCCATTGTTGCTCTGATGTTGGGCCGACGTCGAAGACGGCGGCCCAACATCACAGCAACATTGGGTGAACGTCTCGTGATTTGCGCTACCGATACCGACACAGCTCTGCGCTAGAAATGGTATACTTGACAATAAATACAAATGAAATCACCACCACCCCCCCTACGTCCGTCCTCCTCGCCATGATTACGAAGCTGCTGAAAACTTTACAAGAGACAATCAATCGTAGGGGACAGCTCGTCAATATATACCCATACACCACACACACTCACTAACTCTCCGGTATATAACTTAACTGTGTAAACAGTGCGGCAATACTTAGGCCCACACAAAAAAAAGGTGAATCAGAAGCGGGACATTTAGCAAAATTTAGGACACTGCGTCAAGTTCGGCTTGGTGGCGTGGGGTTTGCAATACGTTCTCAACCCTCCCGGTATATTTGTTCGACTTTTTTACAAATAACCTTAGAACTCATCACTTTAAAGTGAATTGATAAACATGATAACGAACAGTTCTCCTGGTCGATATCTAAGCTATATATCTATGATCAGTCGAAAAAATTCCCCAATATGTCGATATATTTCCATCCACTCCATTGAATATGAAGATGGGATTTTTACAACTATTCTTATCTGCACATGACATAATCAAACAGTAACGTAACGGTACATGTAGACGTCATGACCATCGTTAAGACGCAAGACGTTGACCCAATGCTGGGCCAGCGTCGCAGACGATCACCCAGCATACAGCGTCGCGGACAGAGGGCCAGCATTAAAACAACATTGGCTCAACGTCGCGTTTACATATGTACGGTGGGATCCGGATACCTGACTCATTAGTTTTCTTTATATGGACGGTACCCAGCAGAAACAACACGTTGAATCAATGTTGGTTTAACGTTAGTCCACCGTCTACGACGCTGGACCAACGTTAAATCAACATTGATTCAACGCATTGTGTCTGCTGGGTAGGCATGGTAGGTGTCACCGTGTGGAGGACTCCTATCAATTTGAATGAGACTCGTAGGACGGAAATTTTTTAGCTCATGATGTATTTTGTTTTTTGTTGAACAAACCGTAAACATGGTAACCAGGTCTTTCTCATTGTCTGATACTCACTGAAGAACACATAAAAAAAAATTGTTAAACCTTGCCAAATTTCAATTATTATCATGATATTATTTGAAGGGTTGGAAATAAGAGTGTTCCATCTGTCCCGGACAACTAAATCACAAGACGGACAACCCATATTGCTCTGATGGTTGTCCGTCAGGACAACCATAGATATTCCACCAACAGTGACAGTCACTGACTAGCTTATGCCCAACCAAATTTGACCATCATTTCTTTGACTGTTAAACATCTGAACATAATTAATAATTGTGGTCGTGATCAAAGTGATAGTTTAACTTTTGTTCTCATTTTAGGGTGGACAAATTAAAATTGTGGTGGACAACCAAAATATTCATGTTGGTTCACCATTTTGAACCTTATATCCAGCCCTGTCTTGATGGCTCTCCTTTGGTCAACCTGGTCAATCAGGCAAGAGAGATAATCACGATTGGATTCTTCCAAGTTGTCACTGGGCTATATTTGTGGTTGTAAATAAATATTATAGAATGTCAATATGAACTTAGCTACATCATTGTAGTCTAGATCTATCAAAATATTTCATGTAAGGCTTGAAGGAAGTCTTTACAGTTTGTTCTGTACCCCTCAGATGATAATATTACAGTGTGTTGTCATAAAATAGCACTCCCGGACATCTTCGAGAGGATATTTTTTCACACTCAGGGGGGGAGGGTGACTACCTAGCCTGGCTAACATTTATAATGTAAAGCCTTGGTTTAAGTCATTGAGCTAGGCTAAGGCCAGCTTTTAAAATATCTTTGTTTCGGATTTCAAAGTGCTAAGCTAAAAGCGGGAGGGAGGTGATTACTTTATTTTCCTCCCGGCAGGTCTTGAAATTATTTTTTTCGGATTTCGAAGTGGTTAATTAAGTCAAGAGGGAGATTTTTTTTTATCACTTGCCACACTAAAAAGTAACCAGCAACAATCTGTAACCATGGTAACCATGGTAACAGTCTTTAAAACCACCATTTTTTTAAATTTCATTAGAACTGCTCGAAGAATTTGGGTTTTAGACGAAACTCAATCACTGCATGTTAACTGACTAACCAAGTATTTTCGGAAAATGACTCCCACAAAAATATTTGTTTGGGGAAAACATACTGCAACATTATAACGGTATCCACTCGGCCGGGAAATCCGAAACGAGCTTATTTTTAATATTATGTGATAATATCATGGCACAGTTTTTCCCAGCAACAGTATGTCAATAGAACACTCTGCGTGACCATATAGTTTCATCACCATCCCTCAATCTATTTAGGGCTGCAATCACTCAGCATGACTGCAGTCGACCATCACTAACATTGTAAATGCTATGTACATTATTTTAATCTGCACCCTTCCAGTTTCTTTCTTCCTTTTTTTGTGTACAAGACTGGAAAGGAGTTTTTTTGGGGTTCGTTCAGTTTTACCCAGCACCTTTCAACTTTGTGCTCCAAGCCATAGTCATTTATTAATAAATGATCACAGAGACACTTTTATATAGACTAGGTCTTCAAACCAGGTCTAGATACCTGTATATACATTTTTCATTCAATTTGTTGCTGCGCACCACACAAACCCTGGTCCTTTAGTCTTCCTGCTGAAAGTTGTGACCAGTATAAGAAAAAGAAACTGACTAGACACTTTAGGCTCGAGGCTACAATATTAGAACCTAATTCGAGTAGCAAATGACTGCAAGTTGTAGTCTGAAGCCTGTTTTAATTTTAACAATAGCCAATGCAATAGGAAATTCGAATATGGTTGCCTATGAATCCATCATCTGAGCATGAATACTAGGCATATAGACACCCAAAACTGTCTTAATTAATGTTTGGTTTGCGATTGCCGGAACTTTTGGTAGATCAAGAGGGTGGGAGGTCCTCACCTGGGACAGCTGTCATAAACCATGATAAAACTCCGTTTTAAAAAAAATTATTGCCTTCAAAACATTGGTCTAGATTACACACAAAAATCTAATTATCGGTATTTAAATAATTGATTAATTTAAATAATTGTATATAGGGCCCTATAAAAATGGTGGTTTTAAAGACTGTTACCATGGTTACAGATTGTTGTTGGTTACTTTTTAGTGTGGCAAGTGATAAAAAAAAATCTTCCTAATGACTTTATTAACCACTACGAAAACAAAAAACAATTTTTTTCAAATACTGGTATTTACTTGGGTGGTAATTCAAACCTCCATTAATTAGCAGTCATAAAAATCATTGCTAGAAACCTAAATTTTGAGGCTATACAAATTCCTAGTGCCCTGTGGACTACCCTCCCTCCTTTTTAACATTTCTGGATCCGTCTCTGCTTGCAGACAGAAATTCAGAAATTGTCCATGACCATGTCAATTCTTATGATTCGCATGAATGACAATATCTGACTGTAGTGTTGCAGACATTACTCACTACAGTCTGTTTGACGGTGGAGTCAGGTCCAAAATGAAAGTAAGCTTTTGGGGTATTGCCAAGTCAATTCTCAAGTGATTTTTATGAAATGTTGCAATGTTGAGAATAAACTGGAATGAGGTTAATGGGTTTATAGAGGGGCGTCATGTATATATATAATTTATAAATTTGCTACATGTGTGTAAAATGGTCTAACTTTTGAAATATTCTAATTTTTTTAAGAAACATTAAGGATAGATGCCAAAAGACTAGAAAATAGGGTTTACAAAAAACAAGAGGTTTCACTGAGTAGATACAGAAAAGCAAAGTTTTATATTGGATCAGCTTTCAGTCTGACAGTTAAGATATACATCTGATTTTAATTAAATTTTTCTTCTGAATCCCGACATTGCATTCTGGCATTTTTCTGCCTGTGATACACATATAATAAAAAAAGTTAGGCCCAAGGCTAAGGCTGATTAAATATGGAGATTACTGATCTCTCATCACTGCTCATAGTTAACTGAATGATGGGCAAAGGCGGATGTGGAATCACTTCGGTTCCACAAACCTCCTGGCCACCTTTCATTTGTGAACTCTGGAGGCTTGACATCAGTCAACAACTAGCTCAGGCTATATGAACAATTAGTTTGTTATGGCCATGCATTCATTTGATTTGCAATCATTTACAATCAATACACAATATAAACATGTTGTAACCATCCATACTACCATAGCATGGGTATGGCACTAGGCCTAAAAAAAATATTGTTTGTTTCCGAAATTGTCCGACCGACCCTATCAAAACATGTGGGAACCAAATTTATTTTATGGATTTCCTAAAAAGAAATCAAATATTGTTTTATAATGATTTCCGACCAATATATATGGGGCCGTTCGACAATTATGTTACTTCTT
Organism: Flabesymbios commensalis; assembly: GCA_964017125.1. Classification (NCBI taxonomy): domain Eukaryota; kingdom Metazoa; phylum Annelida; class Polychaeta; order Terebellida; family Flabelligeridae; genus Flabesymbios; species Flabesymbios commensalis. The sequence goes on from OZ024906.1 coordinate 42,472,928, forward strand.
AGAGGGGAGAGGGGGTTAGGCCTAATGGGGGAGAGGGTGGTTATTAAAGTTAACAGTTAACGTTAAAAAAACGTTACGAAAAGGAGAGGGGGGTCAAAAAGCGTCCAAAAAATCGTTATATGTAATTGTTGAAAATAAACAGACACAACATTCATGGCATTTAGCGCCACATAAAATAAAATGAATTTCTTACCAACCGATTGGTTAAAGTGACAAAAAAAAAAAAAAAAATTCTTACCTATAGTCAGATTCACATTAAATTCAGCAACCAGGATTATTGACCAATTCTCAACCAATTTTCATAAAATTTTACACACACTGAGAAGTGAGGGACACTGAGTCTGAGTGACAGTGTTTCTCACTCAGTGACTCAGTCTCTGTGACTGTGACAGTCATTCACAATCACATGATTCAGTCAATATGAATGTGACAGTTTATTAACCCTTTAACCGCCAAATTATTCAATCTGAATTTCCACCCACTTGAAGTTGTGTCTCGCTTAGAACTAACGGCCTGAGTACTGTTCTCGCAGGTACTCAGACCTAACTTGCCATGTTTAAATTTGTGACCGTCACATTTTTAATTTACTTTTTCGACAAAAAGTTTGAACATAAACATACTCATCTCATGTTGACACATCCAGTACACACTCGTTTATCCGAAGCAGGAACTGTCAAATGTCAAAATATACTTTTTGTCCATAAAAAAACACATTTAATCACCATAACAAGCTTTTAAATTTCCCCCAAATTGTCAAACGTGTGTACAACGAGTGTACACGTCACATGATGACGTAGTCGATCTGCTACCGGAGGTCACGCGCGATTCTATTACTAAGAACACAATCATTGTGGTGCAAACTCAAACACACTAAATACAGTTACCAGCATGCTGCTATGCTTAAACATGTATCCAAATTTAACCCATTAAATATGGTGACCTACAGTTCTTCTTGAACTAGGCCTACATTGATCAGTGTTTTCAATTTAAGCTGCACACAAATAAAATACCTAATGCGCAACACCAATAAAATATTGCTGTCTTACAAATATCACATAGGCCTAAGCAGAGATGATTATCCGTTTTTCTTCGGCTAAATCGTACCAATTGCTACAGGTACACAGTCAACATTTAAAATGTCTGCATGATAAAATAGGGTACCCACACTCTACGGTCAGTGGTCAATGTTCAAAGAAGGCAAGACAGTTTAACCTTTTCACAACTACATTCTATAAACGCCCTTTTAAATTAATTCACACAAACATAATTTTGCAATAACTGCATGATGCAATAACAGAGAAACAATCTGGCTATCGGGTAATATTCGCCTAAAAAATTATAAATTACATAATAATGGGAACTCAATATGAAATTGTGACAGAAACTGACCGTTTATATACGGTGGTCACAGGCAATTTTGTTTTTTACTATATTTTTATGCCGTCACACATCAGAAATTGCTATGATTGAGTTTGAATGACTATCATACGTTTATGGAATGACTATAATTATTAGTATCTTGGCCTACCATGGGTTTGATTATGTAATTTATAACTTTTTTAACCCAATATTAACTAGACAGCCGGATGCTTTCTCTCTTATTGGGGTAATATGATAAAATGCACCAATGATGGGGTAATGCTGGACCAGCATTACATTACATTACAAACGTTGGACCAGCGTCACACTATAATTGGGACAACGTCTCGTGTTAGCTGGGCGTCACCTGTTGTTTGTAAACAATGAACATGCATACTTGTTTATACAGGCGCATCAACCCCTGAAGTACCAAGGGGAAGAAGACAATTAAAAAGTATTGATAACTAACCACCAAATTATTGGATAAAAAATACAAGTAAACTTCCGTCAATACTTATTTTTATGATTTTTATGATGTAAAGTATGTATTGTTTTTAATAGGATCAATGTCATAAATACTCGTCGAAATATGGTAAAATCATACTTGATTGATGGTAAAAGCCTTAGTTCCAACCTCCAATACCGGGGGACAGCACAGAGAGCGATTTCACGTTTTGGGGAGAGTCAACCATCTTATTGTACATGATCATTGGTCCTAGTTCAAGAAGAACTGTAGGTAGACACTGTATTTAATGGGTTACATCTGGATACGAATTTGAACACCGTGTTTGGTGTTGCTAGTAAATATTTGCTTACTATATTTTGCGATTGTATGCATAAGTACAAGGGTACATGTAGGTCTTGTACTGTCACTATACCTGAGTTTGTACCACAATGATTGTGTTCTTAGCAATAGAATCGCGCGTGACCTCCAGTAGCAGATCGACTACATCATCATGTGATGTGTACATTCTTTGTACACACGTTTGACATTTTTTGGGAAATTTAAAAGCTTGTAATGGTGATTAAATGTGTTTTTTATGGACAAAAAGGATATTTTGACATTTGACAGTTCCTGCTTCGGATAAACATGATAAACGAGTGTGTAGTGGATGTGTCAACATAAAATGAGTATGTTTATATTCAAACTTTTTGTCGAGAAAGTAGATTAAAAATGTGACGGTCACAAATTTAAACATGGCAAGTTAGGTCTGAGTAGGCCTACCTGCGAGAACAGTAGGCCTACTCAGGCCATTAGTTCTAGTCTCGCTTACGCGATCCACAACTTCAAGTGAGTGAAAATTATTCAGATTTGACAAAATGGAGGTCAACTGTTTTCAAATATTGCTGATTGCTGTTACATTTTATCTTTAACATGTTTAAAAGGTGGTACTTAAAGTGCTAATAGAATGATCTAGTAATACAAAATGAAAACCCGAATATATGCGGCACCGGCGGTTAAAGGGTTAATTAGACAAGTCTTCAACACGACAACAGTGTTACGGGTGAGGATGCCTAGACTAGATCTACAATGCTAAAGCTAGACGGACCATCATCAGGGAAAGCTTCTGAATGAAGCCAGTCAAGACTGGAGTGAAGCCGAGTGTGAACAGTGAATGACTGGCTCAGTCAGTGGCTGCACAGTGCACGAGAACAACGTTGGGTGACCTGATAAAAACTGTGGTAAAAAGTTATAAAAGCATATAATATACACGTGTCAGTTATCAAAATCCGTGTAATTATTACTAACCGTTAGGCTCTTCCATTAAAAGAGTGTTAAAAGTGTCATGAATTGTACAAAAGTCGGCCAAATTCTTTAAATTCCATTTCACACTTCTAATGGCATCAATGGCAATGTCCTCAATTCGACAGCTCAGCCTCGTTGTCACTGAGCTCGAGTGCTGCTAAATCTATACGTCGGATTCCGTTTTCAAGTTGTGTGTACACACCGTGTGATGATAAACACTGATAACGCTCTATTTTTTCTTTATGTCTAGTTTTTTTTTAATAAGCGTCACTGTACGACTGATTGATAATGTTACTTTTACGTTGGGCCTATATCTCACATATAACTGGTAAATGCGCAGCACCAAAAATTTAAAACTTTTGCAGCTCTAGTCTATGGACATGTTCACATCATAATATGGTCTTAATATTATGAAGCCAAAAATCACCGTTTTTTTATGATTTTAGCCTGATTGTGTCGCTTTAAACAATACTCATTTTACTGTCGAGTATCGTGTCCATTACCAAATTTAAATTGTCAATAAGAATACTTATAGGCATGCAATGGCGAAAGATATATTCTGTAGTGAATTGTATTCTAGCTGATTAATTAACTTGTTGGATGTCTTCCGTATGACATGTTATAATACTGTCCACGATTGTACTCGTTCCTTGTCACTTGCATTATTTGTATTGTATATATATTATGACGTCATAAGTGTTCCCATATGGAGTACCCTGAAACAGATCAAAGGATGAGCAGCACTTTGCCACAATTATAACAATTATGACGTCACATGTGAAAAAGTAGTATGACGACCCTGGTTACCACAATATGATAACTGGGTGGGGTGACTAAATCTCTTGGGGTATTTATATTTAGTCCTACGCCCGACTCCTGGCAGGCCTCAGCAGTTGGTTCAGAACAATTATAGGCCTATAATATGCCTATCAGGTTGTTGTGACGTTAGGCCTGCGTTAATATTGAAGCTTTCAGCATGAATTGTTATGCTTGTCGGTCCAGGCGCAAGGCAACAGTGCTGAGTTGACCAATTGGCTGTGTCCTGTAGGACCTACATTATATTTAAAAGCTAGATTACGCTTGATTGTCTCCACTTCTCAACACACGAACTACTGTGTAACCACCTGTTCTCCCCAGTGTTTGTGTCATATAGGCCTAGGGCGAATCCAAATTTGTGAAAAAGGGGATCCGATGACATTTTAGTTGGCCTCCCGCCGGAAATTAAAAAATGTTTTTTAGGATCGAGGCACATCTCAAGTCAATTTTGATTGCAAAATCTTGATGTTTTTTTTAATTTTGAAATTTAGAGCGATGATTAAGCAATTTATTTTTTGAAAAAAGGGAGGGTCATTAAAAATAAACAATATTGATACTATACATGATAGATATGTTTTCGCACGATAGGCATACATAGGTTAGGTTCAGGTCGCCGAAATATGTAAAATAAAAAATAATAATTAACCAATGAAAGCCTACTAGATTCCTCCACCCCAATGATGTTCTGATGAGATATGTCACAATATAAATAATTTGAACTGAGATACGTCTACTGTATAAACGTTACAAACTTCTTTCTCTACTGAGTATAGGCTAGTTTATAATGAATTTCTTAGTGTGAAAGTAAATATTGATAATGCCAAACCAGAAAACACGAGACATCGACACAATGTTGGGCCAGCGTCATAGACGGTGGACCAACATTGGCCCAACATTAGGTCGATGTCGCATGTTTGCGCATGCTGGGAAGTGTGGTGATTTGCACCGAGGAAATGCTGGAAATATTACTCCTGAGCATAATAAGGCCAGGCAAAATACTGTAACTGCAAAAGTCGTAACAACAATAACGGTATTTTACCTTAGAACGACTGCATTCATGCATTGACATATAAAAGAACAATGATGCATGCTATCACTCAGAATTTCTACAGACTATACCCTACTATGAACTTAATTCTGACTACAAACTATCTGACTCGCATCAATTAATGTGTTTGACCTTTAGGAGTATTCCTTGAATGACTGACCATTATATAGCCTACATGGAAAAGTATGAATGAAATCCACTGTGGAATTAGCTGTTTTGGAAATGTGACCCCTTTTGAAGAAGGTTCTCACTATATAATTGTCACCTGACAATCCTCACGCAAAAAAGAATGATGATTTTTGGTCTATTATTTCATTGTTATTCTTTTGACATGTAACCTTTAGCCCACCTTATACAGTATAATTTTTTGTGTATTGAGTTCCTAACATCAGATGTGTAGGTTATGGTACATGCCGGCCTAGATTAAAACTATCTGTGCTTGTTATTGTAGTAGGTCAATCTATAGACATAGGCCGGCTTATATTAGGCTAAGTGTTAATTTGATTTAGGCCCAGATCATTTGCTTGATAGTAGCGTCAGACCTATAATATGACGCTGTACCGTCATATAAGGTGGAAAACATGCATAAGCCGGCGTCTATATTATAGAATAATACTTTTACCCAATTTATAAAAGTATACTTGATTCTCTATTTACCGTTTATCGTATAGCAGGCTTCCATGAACTATAAATCTAGAATTAAGCAGCATTCGGTAAAACCACTTTTAAAATATTACTCCACTATTCGGCCAAGTTGTCGCTCGAGCTCGAATTATCAGGGCCGGCTTGGATGTTTGCCAATCAATTTGCGTAAATTTACAAACTGACCTCGAGTAGGCTATGCAGTGCTGCTTACAGTAGGTACTGTGCACTATAAAAGGGCACTTAAAATCATTCGAGTAGGGTTTTGGACTTCTTTCTTTTTAAATTTGATTTAGGCCTATTCAGCAATAGGCCCTATTACATGTATTAATAAGCCGGGAGCCACCAGGCCTTGTCAGCAGGGATAGAACAGAGTGGAAACAGTGGCGGATCCAGAGGGGGGCGCAGCCGGCGCGCCTCATCCCCCGTTCACGCAGGGTCCCAAAAACAAAAAAAAAACATATTTCGGCCGAAATATGGTCTAGAATGTGTCATTTGAGGCCTCAGATTTTATCAAATTTGGGGGGAGCATGCTCGCGGAGCCCTCTATAGCATATTTTCCTGGTCAGGTGTAGGCCTACTTTTCTCCACAGCGGCCCCTATAACGATGATCCAAGATGGAGACAGAAAAGTATGAAAGAGTATCGGGAGAAACTTTGAAACTTTCGCCTACTAGTAAAAATACATAAAATGCCGAGAAAATTCACGAACAATATGAATGCATCCTATATTTAGTTTAAACCATCCGACATGACACAGAATGTTTGGGAAACCAGCAGGGAACCAGAGACGCAAATAATATCATGTGCTACTCAAACCACCCAATCACGGGCAGGTCAGTCAGTAGAAGATGGCGTAAATGGACATTTACGCCCTGTCATTTGAGCCAGATTATGTGTGGTGAATGTCAGGTGACTATGTGACTTTAGCGTTCCGCAACTCAATGGTTTCGCAAAGGTATCCTGGTGTTACATAATTATTCTTTACGTTGAATACAATTGAACTACATTATAATAATGACTAAACACGATTTTTCTTCGGTGTTTAAGGCTTTATTGTGATAAGTATAATTTACTAACGGAATAATGAAGGTTAATTTTTCACCAGCCGTTACTTTTTAACTTGACATTTGTAGCCTACTCACAAAAATACAGATTTAAAAATGTTGATCAAATGTGCAGAAATATATCTGAAATGAACCAAAAACATTCTGTGTATATTTGAAGCTGATAATTTTATCAGAAATTATACAGGCTTCAAATAAATGACATTTCTGTCTTGAGAGTATTTTGATGATATGATATATAGTAACTTCTATAGCGCCAGTTAATAATATCGGGACTCAAAGGCGCTTGGTCTAAAATCGGTGTTCGGTTCACTCTTGTCACTGGTCAGTGTCTCTACTTCAGACGTACTGAGTGTTCGGTGGCAGGTCCGTTGTCAGAAAAGAGTTCATCATAATTATAATAGTGGGAAGATGTCAATATTAAAGTGGTAGGCGTGATATATAATAAAGATGTGTTTTCAATGTTTTTCAAAAAAATGGTGACTGATTTTACTTCACGTACATCTAAAGATAAATTATTCTACAAACGTGGTGTAGCAACCATGAAAGGTAAATGTCCATAATTCCTCATTGGCGGCCGTCCGAGATGTAGCAGCTTCATAATTTCAGATCTCACAAAATGCAATAAATCAGCGAGATACGAGGGAGTGTCAGTAGATAGTGCTTTGTAGGCCCCTACATGTGAGAAAATATACAGGAGCTAATCCAATTAATTGTACCAGGAGTGTGTGATGGCCGTTTCTTAAAATGAACACATATCAAGCATAGTACTTTTTTGTAATATCAACTGCAAACTGTATTAGTAGCATTTATAACATTTACTTTGATTATACTAACCATCTTAATAATGCATCGATAATATTTTAAATTGAAATGTCAGAAATAAACAATTAGGGCCCGTCGGCGACGGAAATAGGCCTCCGCCTCTAATCATCGTCTAAATGCGAAAAATATTGGAAAAAAGGTATTGTTCCATATACAGTGAGTTTTGAAAATGGTAACTCTAACTGCATCTCATGACCATTTATTTCAAATTAGTCATGCTAGACAGATAGAGAAATGTATATTATTGACACTTCACTTCACTCAGCAATGCTCAGGGTCAGCCCCGCTCGCTCATTCCGTCCGGTTGTGGCTCGAATCCCTGCGATTCCCGGCCGGGTCCGATGTTTGTCATTGTTGTTCATATACAGTATTTTATACTGGCTGGTAATTTGTAGGCCTACTATAGAGAACCTTTGAAGAAATGTCATGATTTTGCATAAAGCAACGTAAAACAATATTCACTGACTCACTTCATTCAAAATAATATATCGCCCTCCAAACCCACGCTATTAACGTGGCGTTATTGCGGGCACACAGTGCAGTTAATGTACTTAATGCAATTGTTTCATTATTTAAAATACCCACAAGGCATGACTAATCTATCACTGGTTTTGACCAGGAAGTTGTCAAAGGCTCAGCATTTGTTGCAAATCGTATGTAGTGTCCTGCATATCGTCACATGTCTGTACCATGTTTATGATGTTAGAAGTATCTTTTCGTAAAAGAGAAATATTATTTACTAACGAATAATGGCGTTACATTAATTTCACCAGCCGTTATTTTTTAACTTTACATTTGTACTCGAGAAATAACCAATGTTTGTAACATTTACCACAAAAATACCGAATAAAAAATGTTGATCAAATGTGCAGAAATATATCTGAAATAAATCACCAATTATTTTAACGGGTCCCGTTTATATTTAAGGCTGTCAATTTCATCAGAAACTAGAAGTAGGCTTCCATGTAAACACCCAAGAGGGCTCCCCCTCGCACTTTTCAAATAAAAGTTATTAATTATTTAAACTTTTACTAGATAATCAATTTGTACATGTAATTATAGAGTCATATTATGAGGCAGAGGTTAGCAGCTTTAGGGTGACAACTGAGATGCTTTTTTGACCAAAAAAGTGGGCCGCCATGAGCCGGATATGTTTCTGAAAAATTGATGCAGCCAAGGAAATAATACTTGAATCCAGCATCGAAAAAAAAGAGTTCATCATATGACGCTCGGAAGATGCTCAGATTAACGTGATAGGCCTAATATAAAAAGGGGTGTTTTCCATATTTTTCGAAAAAAGGTGACTAATTTTACTTCACGTACATCTAAAGATAAATTATTTCACAAACGAGGCGTAGCAACCACGAAAGATAAATGTCCATGATTCTCGTTTGGCCGCGGTCCGAGATGTAGCAGCTTCCATAGTTTCAGATAAAATGCAATAAATCACCGATATACGAGGGATTGCCAGCAGATTGTGCTTTGTATGTAAAAAAAATAAAGGAGCTTTGCACATTGTACCGATAGATGATGTGTGATGGCCGTTTCTTAGAACACATCAAGCACAGTATTTTTGTTATAATCAACTGCGAACTGTATTAATCATGTGGCATTTACTTTTGCACTAACCATGTTAACGAGGCATTGATAGTAGTAATTTAAATTGAAATGCCAGAAATAAACAATTAAGGCAATAAACAATTAAGGCCCGTCGGCGACGGAAATAACGTACTGTACATCATGACCATTTATTAGAAATTAGCAGGTTAGACTGATCATCGGAGAGAAATTTATATATTTGATTTCAAAATAAATAAAGTCCAAAAGTCGGTCATTTTCAATTTTCAGGGCATATCCCTCCTTGAAAGCGCACATTTTGTTTTATAGTATTAAAGCGACACAATCAGGCTAAGATCATCAACAAATCAGTATGTTTACTTCGGCTTTTTAATATGGCCATTAGATGTGAACATTTTTGCGAAAGTGTTCCCCTCGGAGTCCCGCTATAAAAAAAAATTATACATCTATTATTTGTATTAAAACTTAACATGTAATGATAATTACATAAAATTTGGTGAATTGTAAAATCTATATAGACACTATCTTAAATGCAAAGTTTCGAGTTGTATAATTACGACATTCCCACATCTTTAATTAATATTTAAGACCGCCTTTATTATCACGGGCGGTTGAACCAACGCTGGTCTAGTGTTGGCCAACCGTCTGCGATGACGGACCATCATTACCCCAGCACTGCATGAACACACCTAATGAAGTCAGCTTCCTAAAATAACATATATTTTTTTTAAATAATCACTATTGCATTATTTGTCGGTTAGGAACACCTTGTCATAAATTTATTTTTGAAATTGTGTTGTGCTTGTATTATCTAGCATGTTTAATTATGCTTATTGATGATACCAGATAATTAACGCTTCAAATAAAATAGTCACTGTAGCACGCAGACAGTGTATGGCCAGTAGTAGCGGGACGCTTTATCAACAAGCAATTAGCCCTTAAACTTCTATATAGCTGACGCAGATAATTTTTTTAAATAATAAATAATTTTAAAAATAATCACTGTTATTGACATTGTATTGTGCTTGCAATAGTTACCATGTTCAATAATGCTTTTTGACGATACCACCTAATATACGCATAAAATAATAAAAAAGTTACTAAAGCACACGGACAGTGTATGGCCAGACGTAGCGGGATTACCCTTTAACCCTTAAAGCGCTGGATTAATTTGTAAAATCATCATAAATGTCTTAGTTAGCTCTTTCTGATTAATTTGAATACCTATGTTATGGGTCTATGACTGTTAGAACTATTTTCACTCTTACAGTGCGGGGATAGATTTTAGTCGTCAGAATCTGACGTCTACAGACGTCAGATTCTGACGACTAAAGTCTATCCCCGCGCTGTAAGGGTTAAACTTCCATTTATATAACAATAGAGCTAATAAAATATTAACTCTATGATATAACTAAAGGATCCATCGTATATTTCAATGTAGAACATTCAATTTTATTTTCCATATAGCGATGTGTGATTTGATGTTACCAAATGATAATGAAGTTATTTTCCATATTTGTAATGTACGCTTTGTACATGAGTGGAAAACATAGGTGACTGTTTTTCAATATAAAAATCCCCTCTCAAAATAGTCATTACGATATATTGAAAATACTCATTTGACCGCAATGACGAGAGTGAACTTGCCATTTTGCCACAACAATTTGATCGTAGTCCGGAATGGTGGTCTGACCGCAATGGTGATCACCTTTGATATGGCTTTGACTGAGAACGAATTCGGGCCGAAAAAAATCGACCGTAATGACGATCTGACCGCATTGATGATCTGACCGGCAGGTGAGAGTCTACTGTATATCTATTGTCATTTGATCATCAATATATTCATTAATACGTATAATATTGATAGATTGTGAAAAAACAGGCCACGAATACACCACCTAATAACGCTTGTTTGCTGGAAAAAAACATAGAAATTCTAAATATTGACAAGGAAACACAGTAGGCTCTCGTCTTCTGCGAAAAACTTTAGTCTCACAGTGAAACGTAACTCACAAAACGATTACATATTTGTAGTATGTTTCACTTGGATTGACGAGATACGACACTAGACGTACATTTGTGACTTCTCAACACATTAGCAATTATACTTCTGAAAAAATCCCAAAATCAATTAGGCCCCTACGTATGGAACCTTCTCCAGTCGATCATTTTTACACAAAACAGAGACTTCCTAGGGCCGTATTCTGAGACTTTATTAAGTTAAGTTATGAGCTATGAATGAGCTATGAATAATACTGGTTAAGATCGACTCAGTTATAATCGTAACGTTTTAAGATCTCAGACCACAGCCCCTGTATATACTGATTAAAACACCATGACACACTTCAGAGATAAATATTTGAAAGTGTCAAATTTTCTAATGATGTAACATAAGATTAGTTTCAATTATTTATTGCACATATCAGGTTATTCTCTGGAATTACATCACAGAAAAACAGCATTGTCCGAAGTAAGCAAATCTTTCCCGACAATTGTTTCCCAACATCCTGATTCCGGTCAGGCTGCCTATTTTAGAGTGCTAACATACATATGATAGTACTGTCATCTTAGTTAATCTCGTCATCAGCAGAGTTTTACTTTTGACGATGATAACTATGAGTGAAATTCAGGGATATATGAAATTATTTCTGCACATTTGTGCAACACATCATCTAATTGTCTTTCCACAACGTTGTAACTGATGACCCTAGTACAGAATTATACTCGTATAAATAAATGTCAAGCGGAGATTGACATGTCCCGCCATGTGTCAATGTTGATCAGTCAGAAGTAAAAAACTACTATGCCTGGCCGCAGTGATCAAAATATGCAAGAAAGTAATCATGTGAGTAATCATGTGAATCATTTTTGTACGCATCTTCAAAGTAAATCTAAGCTCTTCCAAGCTTTTATATATCTAGTTACATACAGCTTTACATATTTACATTTTCTTATGTCTCGTATAATAACCCCTTAACGGCAAAGTTATCTAGTTGATATTTTCACTCACTTTAATTTGTTTTGCGTCATAGCAATCCACACCTTCAACAGTTAACCCTTTAACCGCCAAATTATTCAATTGAAATTTTCACCCACTTGAAGTTGTGTCTGGCTGACGCGATCCACAACTTCAAGTGAGTGAAAATTATTCAGATTTGACAAAATGGAGGTCAACTCTTTTCAAATCGTGCTGATTGATGTCACATTATGGCTTTAACATGCTTACAAGGCGGTACTGATGTGGTGATAATTGAGTGAAAAAAACAATATATTCGGCACCGGCGGTGAAAGGGTTAAAGTCTGCGACGCTGGCCCAACATTAAATAAACATTGGGTGAACGTCTCGTGTTTGCTGGGGAATACCGTACCGTATTCTATATATACGCTGAGGAATGAAAGCTTCGGGTGGCTGCTCATACAATGCATAGTACAATAACTGTGAACAATCATTTCCATACCTTGTAAGCTGACATTTAGAATACCTCAACTCTTTAAGCTCCATTCTACAAAGTCAGAATAATCATGTTTAATCTTGACATGCAAGTCGATTAACCCTTACAGCGCTAACCACGACATTAATAATTTTTAATCTGTTTTAATTTTACTTTTATTGGGCGATCCAATTACTGTTATTGCGAATGAAATGGGAGTTTAAACATCAAGATTTGCAAATATTCAGTCCCAAATTAAGAACATGCGTAATTTTCACCCACTTAAAGTTGTGGGTCACAGTAGTGAGACACAACTTTAAGTGGGTGAAAATCTAAATTAAAAAACATATGCCAAGCAGATAAACGGTTAAAATATCAATTAGATACAGGGTGGTATCTGTGACGCTAGTCTGACAACAAACCAGACTTGAAGTGTTGTGTTTGCCGAGTCTATGAGAGATACTAGTATAGGCCTACACACCGTCCATGTTGATTCCAATCTTGGGTAACAGTTTACGATTTGGGTTTTGGGAATTTTAACCCTTTAACCGCCGGTCCCGAATGCATTCAGTTTTTTATCACCACATTATTACCACAACATTTTAAAAATGCTAAATATAAAGTGTGACATCGAGTTGAAAAGGTTTGACACCTTTTTTTCAAATCTGAATAATTTTCACTCACTTGAAGTTGTGGATCGCGTCAGCGAGACACAACTTCAGGTGGGTGAAAATTCAGATTGAATAATTTGGAGGTTAAAGGGTTAACCATTGTAATTTACTTAAAAAAGGAGGTCACTATGTCAGAGCCTAGCGATGTCATCAGGATAGAAATTGCTATGGAATTTCCAACTTCAATGATGAAAAATAATTTATTTATGAAACAAGAGACTTAATTAAACGTAATTTAATGTTTTGATTGAATTTAAATAACAAATCCTTGTACAAAAATGTTGGGCTTTTGTTTTTTTCACTTCCATCATCAATATATAACCATGTTGTGTGTATTTGCCAATGGTGCAGGTCTTTTCAAATATCAAACCGTCCCACTAAAAGTATTTGCTACTACACCATGGGCCTATGAGGGGAAAATATAATATCTGAGAAACTATTCAGTCAACAAAGACAATATTTATATTGATTAAATTTACAATGCAGTCTGATTTGGTAACACCAGTTGTCGGGGTTAGCTGGATTTGAATAGCATGTCCCTCTCCGCAAAAGGATTATTGGCTGCTGGGTATTTGGTTGAGGTAGATTTGCTGATAGAGGTGTCTGTGATCAGTGTCATCTGAAAAAATAAAAGTTAAGAAAATAAGAAGACAAATTATACTAGTAGCTCCATGGCTGCAATGATTTCATAGGACGATTTTGGATGGTGTAATTGTGCCTCAACCAGGCAAGTACCCAGCAAACACAAGGCATTTGTATAACATTTATACAATGTTGGACCAACGTCGAAGACGTTGCGCTACAGCTGTATAATAGGAGTTGTATCATAAACTGTGTGTAAACTGCGACAGTCAAAACTATTTGAAGTGAATATTGCTGAATAAGAACACGACCCAGCTATTAGGAAACATTAATTCAATGCAGGTTTAATGTTGGGCCAGCACCACAAACGTTGGTCCATCATTAAAGCATCATTTCGAATATATCTCATGCCTACTAGAACTTACTTTGTTAAACACCCCACGTCCAAAGTAGTCAGCCACAACTGAGAAACCATCTGCAGCTCGCTCTAACTGTAACATAATATTGCATCAGTTTAAACTTTGATGGGATATTGTGTGTATTGTCAGGTTGGGATTAATGAGGGCAGGCAACATCACGATACCATTTTTTCAAGCATTATTCAATTATAATTGAAGAAAATATTTTTGACAGATTTCTTTGGACACCATAAGGATTTAGAGAAATAATAATAACGATAATGACTGATAAAATTCAGTAAAAAAGTATGCTATGGAGAGGTAACATTACTAGAAAAAGTACTCAGTAATAGCCTCAGACAATGATGAATTATTGTTGAAACTAACAATATCACATTTCTGAAGAGCCTACCGTCAAAATATGATAGATTTTAAGGTACTCATTAGCATCATGCAATTGCAAAATCATACAATCTAAAATGTAGGACAACAAAATATTGAAGAATTTCATCGCTTTTTTTCATTTTCTGTGAGCTGTGAATTGTGGGGACACCTCACAATGAATGAAAATCTTCCAGTTTTGTAAAATATTCTAGTGTAATATATCACATGTATGACACACACATTCGTTACTATTAAACTAGCAGATAAAGGGTTGATTGTACATATATTTAAGCACAGATACTCAAGTAATGAAGGCGAGAATGACACTGTGATCTTTGACTGACATTTTTGTTTTACTAACCTGGTGATGAAACTGATCGTGGAGATCTTTACTTTGCTCCTGTGCACGGATTATATCCAAAATTTTCCTTTGAAACAGCAGAGAAAACATTATTATGTTTACTGTTCAAACAATCAGGTCGGTTGATAATTTTTTTTTTTATGAATACGCTATAATATGCTATGCTTAAGTAATTAGTTATAATAAAATAGTTTGGAATAGTTTCACACTCATAAAATCATCAATTTCAGAAATAATTGAAGATACTACTTCATTGAAATTAAATTATATACATGTATACACATGACTCCAGCAATGAGATAAGTTACACATCCATTATAATTAAACATAATATAATATAATTATTGAAAATAATTATTGCACTCTTTTACAAATTTAATTGATGTGCAATACATTTCAAAATGCTGTTGTAGTCCTAACTTCATTGATTGAACTACTAAATGTGTGTATGTAATTTTATTTTTCTGAAAAACTAACCAACTGAATTACACTTACAGGATGTATATATATATATAAAATGGGGCAGGTAAAATTTTAAGTTCTATTGATAAAATTGCTGGTCAGTATTAAATGTTTTTCAAATCAGCAATCTTGCATCAGAAATAATATGAAATGTTTTTTCTACATACTTTAATCACAGAGTGGGAAATTATATTTGGACACCTGCAATAAAAACATGGCAGTTGAAAATAATCAATGAAGCAGTACAGTAAAAAAAAGTATCTTCACCATACTATATGTTTCTGAATGTCGAGCCCACATACCTATTTTCGGGAAGACAGGCCGGACATTCACTCTCATTCTCGGCATAACTGTCGAAGCAACTGCAAGAGATTTCACGTTTTTCCAATGAGTACAGTTGTAATATATGCCTAACCCCTGGACCACTGATGTCAACTCCAGTGGTCTCTCTCCGTTTTATTTCTACATGTACCAAGGTTCCCCACAGAAAAAAAATCATCCGGTTGTTCTCTCAAAAATCTTAACTTAGCTCACGCGAGCAGCATAATAAAGTGTTTAATTTTGCGCGCGCTCGATAAAAAAATCAAAGATTTTTTTCATTAAGACACAACAAAGTATCTATGCATAAACCCATCATGCCATCTCTGTACGCATGCATAAGAGAGGTGCATGCATAAATGGGGGATGCAAAATTTATGAAAACCAAATAGTTTGATGCTTATATTTTTATGATATATTAATGTATCATAAATATTTTCATGGTATATTACTGCATCTTAATCCATACTTTTTATTCTAATTTTCTTTTCTTTATCCTCTATTTTGGCTTCTAAATTATTTTTAATCACATGATAGGAATGCTTATGATTTACCTTCAGCTGCTTTGATATTTTGTCTTGCAATTTGATATTTTGCATTGTCAAAACTGTGTCTAAGGCAGGGATAATCCAGTAAACATGACCAATATCGGCTTAATGTAATTGCTGGTCCAATGGCCTACACTGGCCAACATTAAATGAACATTGTTTAAAGGTCCGTGTATCCCGTGCACAATGGATGATGGGGGGGGGGGGGGCAGCATACACCACTACAACTGTGTAGGCATACACAAGCAGTGTTTGACCAGGGCTGGCTGGAGGTTGGCCCAGCGTCACAGATGTGTGAACGCCCGTTTGGGTTGGCGCTAACGCTAAAACTACACAGGGTGACAGACTATTGGCAAATCTACCAGCTGGCTGACAGCCGGATGACACCTATTACATGCTGGTCGTTACAAAATTCATCTGGTCGGGCAACCGGCTCTGCCAGTACGGTGGGGAACCCTGCATGTACTTAAAGAATTTATTAATTGAAATCTGTTTTACATCTGTCAGACTGATATGAGTGATTTTGATTTCACAAATCAAACTATTACATTTCCAAGCACTTGAATTTGTGAATCCATTAAGCAAAAAAGAAACAAACATAAATTTTCAAAGATTTATAAAATACTGGAGAAATTATTTTCTGATGTGAAATGAATGGTATGTTAAGATACCATTAAGATACCACCCATAGTTTGTTAAGAATATTTCTGTGACACCAGCACCAATCAAACATAAATCTTATTGACTGTGGCGAACCTCAAACTGAGTAGCAGTCTTTGCAATTTAAAACCTTCTATGGAAACAATATGTTCCCAAGAATTACAGAGCCACATGTTGATATTTATTGCATGTCAGGATATATTACATGTATTCAATTTTCATCAGTATATTCTCACCCTTGATGATAGGAATGTTGGCATAAAAAGTGTATAGATGGAAGCTCAAGAGGATGACTGCATACACTGCACTTTGAAACTTGGAAGATTTTAGCACTGGAAATAAAAATAACCATGCCATAAAAACAATTAATATCATGTGGGGACATATTTCACTGAAACAAAGTAATGTATTTACGCCTTTACACTCTTGGAATTTGAATCACCTTATCACTTGATGTTATGATATTCCCTTGCATCAATAAATAGATAAAAGATATGTCTCTTTGAAAATATTATGCCCCCCATGATGCATATATGCATCTGTAGACTATCAAGGGTTAAACAACATAATGATACTGTTTTATTCTACCTGCTTCTGAGGTCGCTTATCTGGCCCCTCATCTTATGTGTCTCCTCTTTATATTGTTCTATCAGGCGCTCGTCCTCCGCCACCTGGTCGTTCTCTTGCTGCAGCCTCCTAGTGATGTAGTCCTGAAAACAAATGTAATATAAGATCAGAACCAAATGTAACTCTCCTACTGAAATGACAGTTATGCAATTTTTCATTCATTTGAAGCTGGAATTACTATTGCAATATCCAGTCTCAAATGGTGAGAAATACATTTATAAAATAGCTCCCAAATTCAAGTATTTAAATTAATTTATGGTACCTAAGTTAAATAATTCAATTTGGAGTTACTGGTCGGTGATATTTACTTGGCTCCTGATAAAAGCAATTTGAAGCAAAGCATATGCCTATCTAGCAAATATAAAGTTAACCTGTCCCTTACATTTTGGAAGACAAATAAAAAGACTCATAACAGTTATAGATGTGAATAATGTGTTAACTGCCATCTAGATATAGTGAAACTATATGTATCTTCTTCTGATTATATAACAACTCCCTTTATGATAGAATTCATAAAATTTAGAACTTAATGCAGATACTATGACACAATAGGCATTTTAAGGTGTCACCATTTCAAATATTTTACAGAAATCATAGGTTTACATAAAGTTTATAGATTGTCACATATTTTCACTAACTAAAACATTTTCAAAATACAGATAAATAACACGACCTTGGATAATTACAAATCATAAGTGCACATAGTAAGAGGCAATTACCGTAAATAAGATGCTTTAATTAGATAATCTGCAAAGTATTAATGATAATCTGACTCTGTTTATAAAGAGATTAATTATGATTAATTATAATGATGCATGTATCGTATATCTATTATATACCTGACAACATGTATACAAATATGTACAGTACGAAGGTTCTGGCTTGTATGGGAAAGCTAGGTGAATAACTTTTTTACACTTTTGATGAAGCATAAATGTTCAATTCCAAGATTATGGCAGTATGATTGGAGATGATTCTCCCTCACCTATGATTGCCACCATATTGTTTTATTGTCTCTGGTAATGTGTAAAAATATTTGTGTATTATTTTTGATAAACATAATCTTGATTCAAAACAGTTTGAATAATGATTTTTATAATAGATGAATGATGTAGAATCATAATTGTGTAGTGCTGAAAATATATTTAAGGAGAGTATAAACTTTTATACTTGCAAAATAAATGAAAAACTTCATGACAATAAAATGGCCAGAATATTCCTTACCTTGACAACAGCTAGAGTGGCCATAGAATTGTGAGCGAGAGTCTGTATGACTAGTAGTGGAGGTAGTAAGTTGTATCTGTCTATGTCTGCACTTGATAAGGAAGTAATAAAATATTTCACATTGACAAAAAGTTATAATTTTACACCAGGTCAGATTATAAAAATCCAACCTCTCTACCATC
This sequence comes from Flabesymbios commensalis, assembly GCA_964017125.1. Classification (NCBI taxonomy): domain Eukaryota; kingdom Metazoa; phylum Annelida; class Polychaeta; order Terebellida; family Flabelligeridae; genus Flabesymbios; species Flabesymbios commensalis. The sequence goes on from OZ024906.1 coordinate 42,491,857, forward strand.
AATATATATTTTGATACTTGTTCTGCTAAGCCCTCGTACCCATGATAAGATCAGTTTCCGGACAATATCTCAAAAAGCGTTTGCTGGATTGTTTTCATATTGCACAAACACACATATCTTAGGGGATGTAGATGTGCCTTTTGGGGGTTATGACCTATGACCTAATTTTTTTACCTTTGATTTTGAGGCCTTCATTGACTTTAATTGATAGCGGATGATAAGTTTGGTTTCCGAACGATATCTCGGAAAGTGTTTGTTGGATTGTTTCTCATATTGCATACACACATCCCTCAGGGGTTGTAGATGTCCTTTTGAGGGTTGTGACCTTTGACCTAATTTTTAACCTTTGAGTTTGAGGCCATTATTGACTTTAATTAATGGCGGGGATATTGTTAGCATCAGCCCTCTTGTTATGGGTAGGTGAAAGGGTTAATAGCTTTTTTCATGGGTAGGTGAAGGGTTTAATAGGCTTTTTTATGGGTAGGTGAAGGGGTTAATAGCCTATTCTCTGGGTAGGTGAAAGGGTTATTAGCCTTTTCTCCGGGTAGGTGAAAGGGGTAATAGCCTTTTCTCCGGGTAGGTGAAGGGGTTGATAGCCTTTTCTCCGGGTAGGTGAAAGGGTTAATAGCCTTTTCCCTGGGTAGGTGAAAGGATTAATAGCCTTTTCTCTGGGTAGGTGAAAGGGTTAATAGCCTTTCATCTGGGTAGGTGAAGGGGTTAATAGCCTTTTCTCTGGGTAGGTTAAAGGGTTAATAGCCTTTTCTCTGGGTAGGTGAAAGGGTTAATAGCCTTTTCTCTGGGTAGGTGAAAGGGTTAATAGCCTTTTCTCTGGGTAGGTGAAGGGGTTAATAGCCTTTTCTCTGGGTAGGTGTAAGGGTTAATAGCCTTTTCTCTGGGTAGGTGAAAGGGTTAATAGCCTTTTCTCTGGGTAGGTGAAAGGGTTAATAGCCTTTTCTCTGGGTAGGTGAAAGGGTTAATAGCCTATTCTCTGGGTAGGTTAAAGGGTTAATAACCTTTTCTCTGGGTAGGTGAAAGGGTTAATAGCCTTTTCTCTGGGTAGGTGAAGGGGTTAATAGCCTTTTCTCTGGGTAGGTGAAAGGGCTAATAGCCTTTTCTCTTGGTAGGTGAAAGGGTTAATAGCCTTTTCTCTGGGTAGGTGAAAGGGTTAATAGCCTTTTCTCTGGGTAGGTGAAGGGGTTAATAGTCTATTCTCTGGGTAGGTCAAAGGGTTAATAGCCTTTTCTCCGGGTAGGTGAAAGGGGTCGATAGCCTTTTCTCTGGATAGGTGAAGGGGTTAATAGCCTTTTCTCTGGGTAGGTGAAGGGGTTAATAGCCTTTTCTCTGGGTAGGTGAAGGGGTTAATAGCCTTTTCTCTGGGTAGGTGAAGGGGTTGATAGCCTATTCTCTGGGTAGGTCAAAGGGTTAATAGCCTTTTCTCTGGGTAGGTGAAAGGGGTAATAGCCTTTTTCTCCGGGTAGGTGAAGGGGTTGATAGCCTTTTCTCTGGGTAGGTGAAGGGGTTAATAGCCTTTTCTCTGGGTAGGTGAAGGGGTTGATAGCCTTTTCTCTGGGTAGGTGAAGGGGTTAATAGCCTTTTCTCTGGGTAGGTGAAGGGGTTAATAGCCTTTTCTCTGGGTAGGTGAAAGGGTTAATAGCCTTTTCGCTGGGTAGGTGAAGGGGTTAATAACCTTTTCTCCGGGTAGATGAAGGGGTTAATAGCTTTTTCTCTGGGTAGGTGAAAGGGTTAATAGCCTTTTCTCTGGGTAGGTGAAAGGGTTAATAGCCTTTTCGCTGGGTTCTTAGGTAGGTGAAGGGCTAATGGCCTTTTTTACATGTAATTATTTTTTCTCTTCCCCTAGCTTACTTTCCCTGCAAGTATTTTGTTTGATGATTACCTACACCGAATTACATACCTACGTCATTGTATAGCCTCCAATATATGCATAATGAATCGTTACATTAAATTATCCTACACATAACTTTACAATTTTTAATCTACTTATGAAAATTAGGTTGAAGATTAATAATAGAAGGATACGTGATAATACTTCCATTATTTGTTGTTTACAGTTTTCTTCTTTTCTTGCAAAGTAAGCCAGTGCTTGTGTCCATAGATTTGGATCTTGTGTTCTATTGAAAATAAAGTACGTTTTATGTTTTAATCTATTTTATGTCATTCTATGCCATTAGAGAAATATATCCTGAATTAGATTTTGAAAATATAGTTTTTTAAATACAATATATGTTATATTTGCGCTTGCATTCACTACTTATTTGATAACATGTTAGCTGCTTACTTTATAACATGCTGGATGATTAAGTAATTTTCATTTGTCTACTAACCCGAATCGCTTGCATGTTTCAATAACATGGACATACTCATTGTGTTCCATGTGATAATGGAGTATTTGCTGGTATCTATACAATAAAACAAAAAAACACTAGGTATACATTTATTCTTGTTGAAACAGTTATTGATAACAGTAAATTTGGAATTAAATATGCATCATAAACTCTGAAAACAAATTATGTCAAAAACAAATATAGTACATATAGATTACAGTAGACCTAAACCAGTACATGTACATAATTTCCTGAACATGAAACTAATAAAACAGGGTACCCACAGAATTTCAGATGTAAAATTTACTGTATTTTTCCACTTCTAATTTACATTCTCCCTGTGTTATATATCAATAACCCGCCTCCACCAACCCCTTTAGCTACACAAACACCTCCTAATGTGGAGTGGGGAATACATGCAAAGATTCAATGATTAAAAATATGTCCATGAATGACCCAATTAACTAAGACAAAAAGACAATGAAATGACTGTTTAAACATCATGTTTTGTCCTAAATTTAAGTGGGTGAAAATGTAAATAAGACAACTTAGAGAGTAAAGGTTTAACTCCTACTCACAATTTGGCTTTTTCATACAGGTAAAGTACACCAGCCTTAAAGCTGTGCATCTGACAGAGAACTAGAGCATGATCCAAATCATAACCAGCCTGAAAAATGTTTACAATCATTTGTAATGCTCTTATTTTAAATCTGTCATAACAATGTCATCAGTTGCAATATTAAAATAAGTTGGTAGACCGGTCTCAACCACTTTAGTTGAATTCACTGAAATTAACAAACAAAGATGTCATTGTGAAAAGGAATAGTTGACAAAATTACCATGTACATGCATATTGATATTTGTGCATTGCACTTAATACTATTTACAGCTTTACTTTAACTAAAGCTCATTTCAAATAATACAGGTGTCATATGAACATCCAAATATTAAAAGGTGAAGCAGATACAAAATATAACAGTATGCCCTATAATACATGTATAAGTCAAATCAAACAACAACAACAAAATATTTCACCTGAGGATTATGCAGTAAATCCAATGTCTTTCTCTCTTTCTCTGTCTTACCCTGTAATAAAAGCACCTTAAAATTATCAACTTTTTAATTTGATTATCAGTAAAATTATCAATATCAAACTGGATATTCAAAGCATCTTCTCTTGAATCCGCCTCTCTGCTCTGCATTTGAATCCAATCCAAACAAATGGATCAGAAAATATCACAAGCTTTTTGAGAACCCAAAAGAGGAAGAGTTTCCCAAGTACACAGGTCATGTGAGAAATTAACACAATTTATGTCAACTTTTGAGTCAGAGCTCAATCAATTTAAAGCAGTCTCCACAGTGGCGACAGAAAAATGCCAAACACTATAAGTATCCTGAAAATATCAGAGATCTTTGTCATAATTATCAGACATAATTGTCAACAAACTGTCAGATAATAGTTAGGCCTACATACTGCTATGTCGTTTTCATGCATGTAGTCATGTAAATACAGTTCCAGCAAAGTATTGTAGACCAGAGCGGGACAGTTCAGTTGCACCTGTTAAAAATAAAAACAGAGCCATACAAATACAAAAATTTGAAAACTTTTTTCACCCCTTTACTTTTTAAAATACCCTTCGCATTGAAATTAAAATGTAAATTAATGCATATTAGAAAAACATAATAATGTTACTGTTGCTATACCCATGCTTATATTTTATAAATAAGTGACTCACAGTGACCATGTGCTCCAGAAATTCAGTCAGCTTTTTAGAATTATTCACAAATATGTGAATGAATTCCTCGGCACTTGCTTTCATAATTTTTGATGGACCACCTGAAGTAGAAAAATTCACACTTCGTTATTGTTTATTGTATAAAAAAACGAACTGAATTTGATTTTTCATACATCTGAATACTGGGAACCATGAGGTGGAGTTGCTGATGTTTATAACAGTTTATAGCAATAAATTATACTGCTTACTCAGTTCTATTAAAATCAGTTTCAAACTCTTTTAGCGTACTGTACATTCATAAATATATTATCTAGAAATAAATGACGTAACTCAGAACAATGCTCAAGTAACAAGTAATGATTGAAATGTTACCTTGAAGGGAGGTATCATCGACAAGAGGCTCTGTAAAAAAGAAAGTAAGATTTAAATAGAAATCTATAAATCAAAGAATTCAGATTTGCCAGGCATATCTAATATCTGATGGACAAGACGTACAAACACTACATGTATTAAAACAAGAGAAGAGAGCTCTGCTAAATTTTCTCCTAAACTTGCGGAAAAAAATTTGTGGTACAAGGTTCAAAAGTTGACTTCTGGTGATCATCAGGAGTGATGTCAATAGCAGGAGTGCTCTCCTTGCACTAGAGTAAGGAGCACTGAGAAGCGCCCTTTCCTTTTTAAAAATACACAGGCTATAATAACATTTTTTTTGTACATACTGTTACTAGGCTTGTAGTCTGTGCACAAGCGCTTTAAAAGCTGTGTTGTCTCCTCTGGCGCTTCATTCATCAATATCTTGCCATATCGCTTCATATTACTCTCAGCCTGACAAAAAAAAAATATGAGAATTAGGATTAAGTTATCAATGTTTTATTATTTTGAAATATGTATTTAAAAAAAATATAGAAAATATTCAATATGCTATAAAATACAGAAACAAACCTGAGATCTTAAAGATAAATACCTCATAAAAATCAAGTTTCCCTATGTATTCCAGTGCTTTCTGATAATTATGTATATCTTCAAGCTGAATTTTGAGGTACCAATCATGTCTGAGATGCTTTTCAGAGAGAAATAATGCATGTTGATAATATCCGGCGGAACGGCAGACTTTGATGGCTGTCTCAACATCAAAATCTACCTCACGATCCTTGGTCTATGAAAAAAGGGAGAATGAAAAATTTAGAGCATACATGTATAATACTTTTCTGCCATACATAATTCTATCTTGGCATTAGTAGAGGGTTTATTCATTATCAGTGTTCTTCATTGGTATGGTAGTGTGAAATGTCGGGTACAGTAGTACAGCTAAATATAATGTATGTCATTTTCATATCAGCAAATCAAAAGTCATTACCGTATATCCCCTCATATAGTGCGACGCCATGTATAATACGAGTTAAGATTTGAGTGGTCTGATGACAGGAAAAACGTCTACCCCTCTGTATAATACGACCTCAAATTTTGGATGTCGGCAGCGTCTCGGGCCATCTAAATGTGAGGCATGGATATTATCGTATTCAACTAAATGACGCCGTGACACAGGACAGATACCTTCATACACGATGCTCCATGACGGGGACAGCGGCAACATTACAGCTCTGCAAAACCAAAGGGCAGTATCTGCTTACTTGTAGAGTAAGCAGATGTGTATTTTCATTTTCCACTGCAGAGTGGATATCATCGGGACTGTCTGGTCTTGGGCAGACATTCTGAGACCTGCATAAGCTACATATACACACAGATTTTAAAATATTTATATTTCGCCGACAAATTTATATTATTTTAATTTATCTATTACAAAGAACATATTTTAATATCATCGTGCTCAAATAAGAACATTCCAAGATGAATTATGCGATTGTAAAACATTTGCAGACTGGCCGCATTGTCTAGACACAAGAGGTGTTTGACTGTATAAGGTGTCATGGTGTAATAATACAGCTGCGCTCAGTGAACTACAGCTACCACAGATACCACCATTTGCTCAATACCGATCAGCAGCGGCAACGGCGGTAGGCGTTAATGTTATCCCAGCAATATGGACATTCTAAGGCCTACACATATAGAATTTGCCATAGGAAATATAATCAGTGATATCTTGTTATATTTTGTCAACGCATTCTCTCATTCCAATACATCTTAATAAAATATCATATTCAGATAGGCCTACCGTCGTACACAATAGAACACTCTCATATATGAAAGGCGACCTTAGATTAAATCATTAATAATATAAATGAACAGGTCAAGAGTGTGAATTGGTTGCAGACTAACAGCGTCATTTATCTGCCCGTGGTTGTCAAAGGTGCCATGCGCGTCTCTGTCTTTAGGCGGGAATGTGAGACGGAGGCTCCCAGCAAACAAGACACATTCACCCAATGCTAGAATAATGTTGTGTTAGCATCGTAGATGGTAGCTCAACAATGTACCAGCATTGGGTGAATGTCTCTTGTTTGCACTCACAAAAAACACAGTCAATGTCCAATGCTGCTTTATAATTGTTGGGCCAGCGTCGACGACACTGTCCTAACTTTGACACAGCATTGCATATAGTGTATCGTGCTCACTGGGTGCATTATCACAATCGTCGCTAGGCCGCTAATATATGTCGTCCATGAAATACAGTAAATGACATTCTACTAGTTGGAAAGTCACAGTCTAACTGTTGTTCTTGTTGTATAGGCCTGCTTATCAAACACGCTGACTGGCCTACGTTTACAGATACGTTTTACCGCTAGAGAACTTACCGCTAGAGAGCTAAAAAAATTGTAATAAATTCTAGATCTCTGTATAATACGAGGTGCCTTTTTGTGACATGAATAGCTGAGAAAAAACATCGCATTATACACGGGGATATACGGTATCTGTTTTTAATAACCCTAACACTGCTATGGGCGACTATAGTCGCTCAAAATAAACCAGGCGCAGCCTGCTGGGGTTGACTATAGTCGCCGAGTAAATTCAAAAAAAAAAAAAGATTTTTTTTTTACTTTCGTTTTGTGGTGTCTTTCTATTTGTGCTTTAAAGATAGCTAACTGACTGATTTTGTAAAATAATGGCTCTTAATATCAGTTGTTCATCAGATGCTTTTTTGAAGAAAAAACGTGCCAGATATTACTCAGTGGGAAACCACATATGCTGCAAATTTTATGCAGCAGTGTAAGGGTTAATATTGTACAGTATTAATGAAATAACCCTCATTTATACAGTACAATCTTTTCCAACAAATTAATTTATTATTATTAAGCTTATTCATGACACATGGTAATATCCCCTGAATGATATTTCCCATTAAAGTAGATAATATAAACTTAACATATCCTAGACATAAGCAAAGGAATACTTCACTTCAAGGATGTCAATACACATACCATGATAAACTCATCCAAGCATTTGACATCTTTTAGTTTAGTATAGCAGTTGAGCAGTAAAGTTGTGTGGTCCTCTGTGGCGAGCTGCGCTTTGTGAAGAGCTTGTAGGTAGGCTGTTAAGTTATGAATACGTTGGGCATCAAGGAACTAAAATTCAATTAAGCAAATACATTTGAAAAAATACAAATTATATATGAAAATCACAACGTAAATTAAAAAGATTATATGTTTTACAGTCATGACTAATGTAAAGACAATTAACCATTTGTGCAATGTAGGTAACTGTTTTCCCTCAAATAAAAATGCAATAAAACTACAAACATATTTATATAATCTTAGTTTGGCTTAATATATGGTAAAATTTCACATATAAATGACAATTTGTAATGTCATTGTACCTTTCTGATGACATATGAAGCCTCTAGCTTTCCTATTGTCTTGATATACTGGGTGATAGCACCATCATGATCACCCTTACTGAAAAAAAAAAGTTAGCAGTACATAAAGATTCTGAGGAAATCAAAGTACATATTTTGAATCATTTATTCAATAGAAAATGTCACCAACCATTTGAATTAGAAGGTTCTGAATTTCAATTTGATATATTACATTTGGTTATTTAATAAATACAATAATTATGTATTATTCATTCACTGTGATACGAGAATTGCGGCATAAAAATTGATACAATTTTCAGTGAAATTGACAAAATGGTACAATCTGTCAAAAATAGGACGTTTTCATCTCTCTATTTCATATAATAATTTGAAGCTGGGAATTTCAGGCTCAAATTATTAGATGAAATAAGATGTTCAATTTCAGTGTAATTTTAGTTTTGATTGGAAATTCCTGCCAATAATTATTATGTACCTGTAAAGATGATCTCCATACTGTCTGAACAAGTCTATCACACCATCCTGATCATATTGTTGACTCAGAGCTAAGCTGTGATATAAATCATATAGACAGTGAAAAACATTGTATCGGACCATACTAAAAGTTTATGATTCAAATTTGCACCACCTTAAAATAATGTCTAACTAACCGCAATTGAAACTTCAAACAATACATCTCAGACATGTTATAACTCAAAGTGCTTTAGAAAAGGATTAAACACAGTTATAGGAATGATTTACATTCAAAGGGTGATGATAAAAAGTATTACAGCTTCATTATTAGAAGCAAAATTTCTTGTTTTAATGATAATCATCCTCTTGTAGATAATTTGCTAGTCAAGCGACAAGGTCAATTCATTACAAGATAAAATACTGATTATTTCATGCTATATAGGCCCCTACCTAAATTTCAAGTGAGAAATCAGATACCTCTCTTTAGTACTCCATTGTTCCACAGCATTATTATTACACATACTGTGAAACTGAGTTACAAAAAATCCACATCACCTGATTGCAAGGACATACAAATTCTTCTTGAAAAGCATCTCCAACTTAGTTTGTGTGTCTTTTTCTTGAAGGTGATAAAGCTACAACAACCAGGGAATTATTTGATAAATATTTCAAAATAAATTAAAAATTCATCAAGATAAGGAAAAACAATTTCATAACTACAGTAGAATCCCGTTATAACGCGGTGGTTGGGGTCCAAAAAACGGGACCGCGTTATAAGTGGAACGCGCTATAGCAGGATGACCATTCTACCGCTGATGGTCAATACATTGGGTCTATATGGACACGCTATACGCGGCAGGGGTAGATGCTATGTGCTAGATATAACACTGTATTTTTACAAATGAACGAAATAAATAATGAATTAGAAATATACAATATTTAATTGATCATTTTTTTTCAAAATTAATTTAATAAATAAATTGTGTACAATATTTTTGAAGCGATGCTGTCTGTTTCGTGGTCAAAGCAAATATGCCAGTTCGATTGAAAATTCACTCTTTATATAACACTAGTGTGGGCAAGTTATTCAGTCTTATGTTTTTCTAGTTGAACGCAATTGAACATTTTGGCTACTCGCGAGATATGATGACATCTTGGGCTCCGTGAAATGACTCCATGTGTAGTTAACAGATTGCAGTGCGACTTTAGGCGTAAATGAAAGGTGTAAGAGATCTACACCGACCTTGTGAATGCTATGTGATCACACAAGGCGTGATTAGGCCATCCTGCGTGCAGGGTGTACTTCCCACTAGAGTGAGAACGAATACAACTGAAGTCTCTACAGGGTAGATTAGGCTAGACATTTTTATAACAAATACACTCTTCTGCTTCATGTAAAAAATGAGGTGTATATATTCTTTAAACTAAACCAGCACTGGCCCAAATTGAAAATGTTATGCCAGCGTTGACGCAACAATTAGATAACTGTTTATCATGTATGAATGTGGACTATATCACTGATTATTCCCGTGTGCATGGACAAAACCTCGCACTATCTAACGGGCATCACCGTGTTTTGCGAGATAGGGACAGGCTGAGCTCTGCTACCACCAATCAACGCTTTGGAACAGTTTGATTGACAGGTATTACGAGAGGGTGGGCTTTGTATCGTATATTCACGAGGCCTTGAGATTCGACAGATTTGCTAGAATTATATGGTTTCCCATACTGTACATTATTCTTGAGGTCACAATAAATAGAGGTATAGTATAGTGTCATCGCGTGACTATAGCACAACGCTGTGTCAATGCTGGATCAACATCGTGATTGCCTATTGCTAACCACAGCTTTAGCGCTAAATGGTATACCCTTTCGGAATAAAGTTTATTTTATTTGAGATGTTGGCCCGGCATTGTGCCGTAATCACCTGCCTTTTGTATACAAAGAATGGGCTGTAAATGTTGCGTAACGTGCCGTCACAATTGTAGACCTGTTAAGCTCCTGTACTGTTAATGTACACAGACGGCCAGACAGTTAATGTGCCAGCGGTGATTAATGAGAGTAAGGTGTACTTATTAAAAGTGTTACATACACGCAACAAATTGGTATTGTCCTCCTTGCTGTGATCTTGCACAAGCATAACATCGCACAGGTGAGTGGTTGGACAGGAACAATCATCAACACTGATCAAAAGATCTACGTTCATTCCTAAATTAGGCCATTTGCACTAAATTGTCCCTTTTGTTAAAGTGAGCATTCATACCAGACGATAATTACTATTTCACGATGGTCCATAACAGTATCATCACTCAGAACTCAGAATCATATATATATATGATCATATATATATCATATATTCGCCTCTTCCATACCGCGGTAACTGGATCACCTTATACCGCGGTATAGGCCTAACGGTATTATCAGAGCTCAGAATCATTTATTCTACTTTTTTAATTTTATACCGCGATATTGATCACCCTATACCGCGGTATAGGTCTAACAATATCATCAGAACTCAGAATCTTTCATTCACCTCTTTAAATTTATACTGTTATACCGTTATACCGTTATAACCGATATGGCGGTGTAACGATTCGCGCTATAACGGGAATCTTTTATTCACCTCTTTAAATTTATACCGTTATACCATTATACCATTATAACCGATATCGCGGTGTAACGATTCGCGCTATAACGGGATTCTGCTGTACATAATTTTCATGGTCAAGCTATACACACTAACAAATGAACAACTTCAAGAGGGGGTTTGACATTCAGAGGTTGAAAAAGAAGCAAATTTATGATTCCAATGTTATGCATACATTTGATCACATATCCCGCGGCCACGGGATTGTTGCTATTTCATTTTAACCAGACAGTCAAAAGGTTAATCTGAGGAGTCGTTACTTATGTTGCACCTGTTCACAGCTTTACAGAGATGGTGCGGGAGGGGTGCATTGATTACAGCATACATGCATGGATGGCTGGCCAGCACATGCAAATGTGAAGGGACACTGGCGGTTTAAGACGTGAAAAATGCAGCAGGCATGTTCTGCCAGATCACGCCATTTTACACTTTATTAGTTAAAAAGTCAGTTTCTTTCAAAGAAATGGAGTCTATGATCGGACTGCATTATAACCTCAATTGCTGTTTCATGAATCATCATAAAGAGATTCTACTGTATCCTTATAATGCAAATTGCTGTTTAAATTATGCCACAATTCCAAATCCAAGCTGAAAGTAAACTACCCGATTTAATCAAATACCTAGAGTAATATCTAATAAATGCAGTTAACTGTCAAGTAAAAGCTTTTTCAAGCTTGTACATTGTAATTTTAAACCACAAATTGTGTCACATGAAGTTGCCAGAAGAACCGAGCATAGTTCTAAAACAACATACTTTCCTGTCTCCTGTGAGAACATAGAGAGAGCCCCACTCACACATCACGTGCATTACTTCAGGTAAAGGTGCCGAGTATGCAATAAATTTGTTCTGTATGTCATACACAGTTATTGTATGCATCTCCATTGTCTGTCCAGGTCTGCAAGAAAACAACAGGAAGTCAACAATTTACCACCTTGTATGCATTGCGGAATATCGCGACAGAAGGAAGATGGAACTTTGCTCTATTTCTTTCGAATGGCTTCAATGGTTCTTTACAGTGCACTTTAAAATAGGCAGTGATACACACTCCAGGCCTTTGTTCAATTTGTAGCACTCTATGCACAGCCATTATGACATAGAGCTAGCACAACCAGGATTCAAACTAGATGTCTCAATGTTATGAAACACCCAAATGGGCTCAGAAATATTAGAGTCCACAATAATCCTGTGCACAAAGAAAAAAGGACATAATGTGAAGGTCACAATTTTACCTTTTGTATAATATGATGAATGAGAGCAAGAACAGGTATGTATCAGAAAAAGTAATTGTTCATATAAGATAAATAGAAAATATACAGCTTAAAATGTTGTTGTGTTGTAAAGAATTACTTAAATGAACATACACAACAGATGCTCGTGGTATTGGTTTGTTTTCTTTAGCAACAATGACAAGATAGCCACGGAACCAATGAAGATGCAGCTTCTCCCCTTCAAAAGCAAGACAAGGCCCTCGTCCATCTGGCTGGTAGAAATATACTGCCTATAATAGAGAATAAGCACTGTCACTACTATATACAGTAAAGATAACATATATAAAGTTATAAATATTAGATAATTATTTTGTATTTCATTAGCATTTAATATGATGTTAATGACTGGACATAAAACAGCTTTTGTCAAATGAGTATATTATAGATTGAAGTCAAATAATCATCATTAAAATACTGTAAAATGAAATAAGAAAATAGAAATTATGATTTTCAGTTGAGATGGGCGGTGAACTGTGGTGTATACTCACATCTGGTCTGCCAATGATAAACTGTGTATCCTGAGTCATATCTGTGAGAACTGAACAGTTTAGTTCACATCCGTAGTCATCGAGTATACTCTGCAAAAAGAAAAAAAAAGCCAACTACTGTGAAAAAAAATGTCAACTTGAAATTATCTTATGGACACACAAATATCCATTGCTTCAATTATTCTATAAAATTGGGTAATCATTACTCATAGTGAGGTGAGAATTGTGGCAGCAATTCACAACTCATAGGGGACGATAATAGGATAAAATTTCCATGTATAGGCAAGGGTTTCCAAATTATCTAGGAGTTTTCACATCTACTTGAACTTAGTCATCGCAAGCATTCGGAAATGAATGTTTATTACCTACATTATTGTGTAATGTAAGTCATTAGAGATCCCCTTGATCACCACATTGTAACACATTGACACATTTTATAAAGTTTGGGCAAATTTGTTCATGAAGAAAAGTGGTAATGTATATCTAAATAATGACATCACAGTGAATATAAATGGAGTGCATTTGTGAAGGGTGAAGAACTTTTAAAGAAATTACTACTATATGTCAACCAGGGTTCCCCACAGAAAAAAAAATCATCTGGTTGTTCTCTCAAAAATATTAGCTTAGCCGCGCGAGCAGCTTAACCCTTACACTGCCGCATAAAATTTGCAGCATGTGTGGTTGCCCACTAAGTAATACCTGGCACGTTTTTTCTTAAAAAAATGTTCATCTGATAAACAACTGATACTAAAAGCCAATAAATTACAAAATCAGTCACTGTCAGTAAGCCATCTTTAAAACGCAAATGGAAGGACACCAGAAAACAAAACTAAAAAAAAAAAAAAAAATTTTTTTTTTTAATCTCAACAGTAATTTCATTAGTCTGCATTCCTGAAGATTATCTACACAGCTCTTGATGTCTAAAATAAAGCAGCGACAAAATAAGAGTTGAATGACTCACAGTTTGCATTTTTTGGTCCTTGTTCATAATGTTGATGGCAAATACTCGACTTCTTGTGGATGCAAACAGAACAAGCTGTTTATTCTGAGTCTTAAAGGCCAGTCCAGTGACAGGATCTTTGCTCTCGTACACAGCCCGCTGCTTGCTATGTCTGTATGCGACGCACACAAAAAAATTTAAAAGCAAAATATATTTATAGCTGTACACAGATTATTTATTGCAAAATTTAGGGTTAGGATTTGGTTAAAATTTTACAAGGTGTGCTTGTGCAAGATACATTGTCTGTGGTTTGTCCAAAGAGGGTGTGAATATATTATAGATTGTGTTTCAATGTTGGATCAGCGTTGTAGACAGTAAACCAACATTGATTCAACATGGGGCCAATGTTGTGCCAATCACATCATCACACCTTCCAAACCAAAATATATTTCACCATGTAGCTACTTTCCCATGAAACATGAATAATCTTCTGCTTCCTAAATGTTAGTAGTTACAGAAACAGAATATTGAGTAGCACATCAAAATTTTTAACTGTAGACACAAACTAAACCAACTATTCAAATGTATCACTATTGTGTGTATTTAAAATATTTGGCATGGAATTTAAAGAAAGAATCGATCTGTTGAAAGAAAAAAAGATATTCATTTTGATCTTACCTTCCTTTTGTAACATCACCTTTGAAAAGAAGAATGCTTCCATTCTTGAAACCTACAGCCATGTAGTTCAAGTTTTCATGAACAGTAAGAACAGTGACCTACAGTGACAAAAAAAAACATGTATAAAATTATTGTATATCACAATTATATTGACACAATATCACAGACTGTTAATATTTTTCATGGTTTAAATCCTAATCTTCTATCCAGCAGTCACTGGGCCAACCGCTTTGTACATGTACATGCTTTGTACATGTACTGACTAGTCCACAGCATCTTACACAAAAGTAAAAAAGTTCAGGTACAAATTAACACTTAATTTTAAATTTGTATTTTTTACCCACTTCAAGTTGTGTCTGGCCACTGCAACCCACCACTTCAAGTGGGTAAATATTACATACATATGACAAAGAAATGGACTGAAAATGATTGTATGTTAATAATACTTTTAAGGGTTAAATTGATCAAGTAATTATTTCTCAGCATATCAAACTGTGAAGTATTGGGTATTTTTAGAATTAGGGGAATTCTCACCGGGGTGGGAACATTGTCTGGCAAAGCTCGTGCAATGCGGCTACACTGCGGGTTTCCAAAACGGTCCATCTTGTCCAGGTTCCATACTTTGATAAGTGGGTTGACACCTTCCTCATCCTCCTTTAAACATGAAAGTATCATTTGGTCTTGAGAAATAAAGTATAATTTTGTGTTAACTTATAAATATAATAAGTGAGATTCAAATAACCCTTGTCTTGCTGGATTGTTTGCTTTAATTTTTCATTCTTTTCCAGCCTCAAATATTTGTCAAATATAACCAATATTTATATTCATGTAGAATAGACATATTCCAGTTATTTGATTACAAAAAAACTGTATTATTCAATATTGTTTTTATGTTGGCCCACTGTTTTGAATGTTGGCCCAACATTAAAACAACATTGGGTCAACAATTTGTTTGACATTTAATTGGTTTGAAATCTGTTTGGAAACACATACATTGATCATGTTTATATGTAAGGTTCCAGTAGCAGAATATTTAACCCTTGTCATGCTACGCCCAAATACAAACAGTTTTGAGCAAAATAAAAAACAAAATACCTCTAAAATTTGTAACATATCTTGTGGTATGTTACAGGATAATCAGATAATTCAATTTGTGACATATTTATTTTTCATACTTAATAGTATTTTTTCATTCATTTGAAGCTGGGGATTGCGTTAGCAATTCCAGCTTCAAATTAATAAAAAATAGGAACAAACAATGTAGCAGCAGAAGGGTTAAGTAAATAAATAAATTCACTGTTTTATCCTTGACAAGTTAACAGGTTAAGGACATATGAATCTTAGTAAAGCTCACCCCTATGGAGACAAGGATGTTGTGCTGCTTTAACTGGTATAAATGAGAGACACGGATCTCATAGGCATGAAATGTTGTTACTTCCAAATCTCTGCTCACAAAGTATAAACTGCCTTCAAAATCTCCAAATACCATCTGTCCACGTCCACATGCTGATGCCGATATATGCAAGTCCTGTCATAAAAAGAAAAATCAAACAAATCTCCAAAGAAATTGTCCTGTGTGATGCAAAACGGTTCAATTTAGATACACGATTATCTTGATTATGCTTATCACTGCACATTGGAATGGAAGACAAGTTGCAATCCCATTTGATAGTGGCAAAGATAAAAGTAAACAATTTACCAAATAGCATGAACATAATGAATTGATTTGGGTTCTGTTCCCTTTTTCAAGTACTGCCACAATATATTTGTAGCTGATATACGTTTACCGGTACTACTCTGTCATAATCATGAACATACAGACCATCTTTTTCCTCAGAAGCATATGACCACAATCATAATAATATGCCCTTCATACAGTTTATATGGCATTAACTATATTTTAAAAACTTTATCTCGAGCAATTAAATTTAAGATCAAAACATGTGACAGCTCTCAACAAAAAAATATTGAAAAAATCCCTGGAAAAAGTCTCTAAACTCCCTTAGCCACCACACTAAAATTGTTTTCGTGTTCACTGAGGTTACTCATTTTCTAAAATGGATTCTTACCACTAAATTAATAAGATCATGAATTATATTTATATAGATAACAAGCTGCATGTCAAATTTGAATGCAATCCAACCATTGGCTCATAAGGCATTTTGTATTTGGGCTGACATCTTGGACAAGACACTTTTATGGTTTGATACTAAACAAAATCTTGGAAAAAATGTAGAAGATCTCGACAACATCGGGATGTTTGATATGCACTGACCTTTAATTTATCAAAAGCTTGAGATGTACCTCCATCCTTGACAACTTCTTTTTCAAAGAAATTAAACTTCCTCCACTGAAAAAAACAAGATTTATATCTGTAGTTGTATTAAAAATTCAGAATTTAGAGAGGATTAGCTTTATGATGCAAGGAACAGAGCACAAATCAGGGTGCGCATGCTTTCACTCAGATCACGCGCATCAGTTATCACAAGTACGGGATATTCCTGCACTTGTGATAACTGGTTTCCTGGCCTCCTTGGATACATCGGTTTGATGTAATCATGTTTTATTTTATCTTGATACCAAGTCCACTGCAGATTTATCATAAGATTGTATGTGAGACCCTATCATCCCTAACTAAACGCACCAGGCGCGGAAGCATAGTTGGGGGGGGGTCAGATTGGATTATAACGTCACACTTCAAAAGATGTGTGTCTGGCCCCAGGGGTCTGGCTGTCTGTTCACGCTGTACATGTGACATTTCTACTGTAACCATAGTAATGTTTAGATGGCATTGGTTTAATTGTGGGCCGACATTGCAGATGATATCCCATCATTGTGCCGCCATATCTTTTTGAATGTGACAAGTGATATCCTAGCTCTTGTCAACCCGCCGACAGTTCAAGCAATACGTAACGTTGCTGGCACACACAGGAGCATGCATATGTTGGCCTGTAATGCCTTCTGTGACCGTCACACGCGCAACGTGCCTGGCAGGTGCCTAGACAGTATTGCTACAGTATCGCTAACAGCACTGCTGGCTCACTGACCAGACTACATGTATGGCAAGCAAAATTGGCTGGCCAACTGGCAGGTGGTGGAGTTTACTGGGATTGGTCATCAACATAATTTATAAGCCTACCTTTGCAGTTGCGCTGACGATTGAAATAAAAACAACACTTTATTTTAAATTTGACGAGTTGATTTTCAATGTGACACCCCGAAAACATCCCCCTCCAAAAAAATTACAAGGCGGTACAGTCCCCCCTTTGAGTGGAAAATCCCCCCTAAAAATATTTCCAGGGAGGGACACCTGGTACATCCCCCCAAAAAAATCTAAGCCTTAAGTTATGCCCTGGCAAATAATACAGTGTTTCTTCTAATACTGTAATATACTTTAATTTCGCGTGGAATTAATTTTTGCGCATTTCGCGCTAGGACCGTGAGCGCGAAATCATATTCCCACCAAATATTGTTCACCACATTAGTATTTCGTGAACTTCGGGACTGGGTTTTAAAGGGTGTGGCTACCGCTGTGCAATCCACCGTGGTTATGTAATTTAATCGTGTGGTTTTCACACCAATTTTAGAAAGTTAAAGTCACAGGATTCATATATATGTAACCATATACATTTTCTGAGCCTGACATGTCCACTGAATTTAAAAATGATAGTAAAGTGTTTTATATGACAAACATATTTATGATATAGGCAGTATAATAAAAAAGGTAGGGAAAATTGTCAATTGTACATTTTTGTTTGATATGACCCATGTATGCAAACAAAAGTTTGTCTAGGTTAGCCAAATTAAATAATTAATGTACATTGACCATCATTTAGTTCATACACATCACAAAACTGTGAGTGGTGGCTTCAGAGGGAGCCTAGTCATTCACCAGATGGCGCTGAAGTTGAGCCTATCCCTGAGGGGTATGTACCCAGAGTATGCCCATTACCAATTAACAATCAATTTAAAAACAATATTGCAGTGTTCAGCACAGACAAATATGGGTGGGGACATTTGTCTCACTACCATGGAAAACTAAGTGCGTAATTGACGCCCAGTGTTAAGCATAGACAAGAAATAGGTGGGGACATTTGTCTCACTACCCTGGAAAAAAAGGAGACATTTGACCTCTAACTTCTAAGTGCGTAATTGACGCAATATCGCGGCCTGTGCTGAACACTGATATTGTGACTAAGACTAGTCTTAAACTCTTTGTCTCACTCTCAGATTAAGCATGATTTGAGGTAGGTGAGGCTTGGGAGAGTTGGGCCACTTTTTATATTTTGACACCGTATCCTTTTCCCATTTGTCATATTATACTGTTTCCTGTGGTTTTGCGAAGTATAGAGCATGCCAAACAATCTGAACTTTATTTTATTTTACATGCAGTATGTTGCATAGGAAAAAAATGTGATTTAAAAAAGATGTTCTCATGACCCAACTCTCCCAAGGAGTAGGGAGACTTGGGCCATGTTCGAGGAGACTTGGGCCATGCCTGGGAGAGTTGGGTCAGATAGAGAATGTCGGTACAGATACGTCAAAATATACACAACACAAGAGTAAAAATGGAACAATTTAATTATGAACATCCTAATCACTATAGTCATGGATAAAACAAATTATCATGGTATGGCCCAACTCTCCCACATAGAGGCCCAACTCTCCCTATGTGGGAGAGTTAGGCCATGACCCATGTTGCATGACCATGGCCCAACTCTCCCATAATGACCCAACTCTCCCACATTTTAATGTCCCAACTCTCCCTATATCCGCAATATTTGTGAAAATCAAAGTCACAGAATTGCTTTTGACGATATTCATTCCTTAAATGCCTTGATGACAGAGGAGTATCATAGGTATATTACACACCACAAAAGAGCATTCTATTATGTACTATTGATATGCTAACAAATTGCTTACCTTCGAGTCAATTTTTCCAATATAATAGTTTTCTTGACACAAAACCGTCACTGAACATGGGTTCGATAAGCTGGTCACATCAAACAATAGGTAATGTATCGTTGATTTGTTAGACGGCAGCACCTGGTCATAATGCTTCACATTACTGTGATATCGGGGGTGGCCCAACTCTTCCTGTGACCCAACTCTCCCAAGCCTCCCCTAGCCCTGAATACAAGTCAGCCTATATAATTCGGCCCCAGCTGCATAGCTTTAATGCCAGCCATAGCCATATAGCAGCATAGCCATAGGGCCGGGCATAGGCATAGAGTATATTTTGGATTCTGCTGTGTGTGTGTGTTAGTACTGTTACTGTATACAATGAGCCAGCGACTTTAAATTAATCTGATGTCGCTGCTCACTGTACTTGCCATGCTTGCATACAGCTGAAACCAAGGATATACTCTATGGGTAGAATCTATGGGGTGGAATCAAGGCTATGCAGCTCGGGCGAAATAGAATGAAATAGGATCCACAGTCGACAGCCACCTACTGTCTAGCTGACTGATTTATTCATTTAGAAAAAAGTACCACTACCAGCTTGATAAGTTGATTATAATAAATAATCATAACAAATCCTAGACTAGACTACGTTCACTTAAATAGTTAAGACATCACATTAATTCAATTATAGGGTTTGCATGTTTTATACCTGCAAAAAAGCCATTTTTGAGTATCAAACGTCATGAACGTCGAAACACAGGCAGATTTTTGACAGCTGTGTTACAATTCTTTAAAAGCACGTACAGTTTCAGAAAGTGAAAGAGAAATTAAAGAATGATTTCAGATAGGTCTAATCTTGGGATAACACAAATCTGTGTAAACAGGTAAATAACGAAAATCTTATAATATAAACTACCACTTGATATACCGAAAACCAATTTTTAAACACCGAAAACAACCCTGTATGTTCTGAAAATCACATATGCGTATGACTGCCGTAGTTCATTTCACGAAGTCAAGACTATAGAATGATTGAGTATAGATATATGACATTTTACACACACTATTTTCTATTCATGGCGTGACTACCCTGAAAATTTCAAGAGTTAGAAGTTAGACCATTTGACATGTAATAAAATTCTGAGACAACGCTTATGGGTTTATAGAGAGCAGCATTTTTATTTATTTATTACATGTCAAATGGTCTAACTTCCTAAATACTTATCAACTTAGCGAAACTTTGAGGGTAGTCACGACATGAATGGAAAATAGTGTGTGTTAAATTTCATGAAAATTTGTTGAGAATTGACTGAGAAATCGTCGAAATTTATTCACCACGGTTAATGTGAATCCGACTATATAGGCCCCCCTACAATATTTTATAATGAAAATGTATATATGTGTATATCCCTATGTGACTATATCGTCGCCAGTATAGGCCTACCCACATTAAGATTTTTCCACAAGCTACATATAAAAATCAACCTAATTCTTTTTCTTGCGATATTATTTTAAAATATAGATATTCAGGATTTTTGTCCCGAAAAATGAGAAGTCTAAGACATAAATTTTGACCATTTGTTTAAGAACATGTGAAAACACACAAAAGACATAGGCCTAGACCTACAGAATAGGCCTACGTTACATTTTTTATAGTTTAAACATTTTCCAAAATATCTGATAGGCCCTATGGTATTGAGCAATTTTGTACAAATACTATACAAACTAAAAACATGCAAAATAAAATATATTTATGTAATTTTATTTTAATGTTACTCAGTGTAAATGGTCCTGATATATTGCAGTACATGAGATGTAAAGAAAAATATTAGTGTTTTTTATTTTATGTTTTTCCTAACAAGAGAAGTAGGGGCCTAGTGTGTATATGTTCAATAAACATTCAGTAGGCCTATCGTGTATAAACCTCAACAATAAAATAAAATGTGTTTGTCATTGCTTAACCAGACCATGCCATTTCACTATACTTTACCAGGCCCAAAATCATTCCCAGAATTAGTTGTAACGTATTCGCGATCGATCTGTATAATGTGTGTATATTGGAAGTTATTACATACTGCTATATATAGAAAAATCAAGGTGTTTTTTTGTCTAAGCACATTGTTTTATTATTTTTACAACGCTACCGTATATCATATACTGAGTTGGTGTCATTTTATGCCTGTTAGTTATTATTTCAATTACAAATGCAAAATACGTTACCAGCATACGTTACGTAGCTGAAAAGATTTATGTTGAAATATTAATGTAATGATATTGAATGTCACTATATCCAGTAATTTATAGAGCTGTATTGTCTATAGTGTGAGTATTTGGTACTTTATTTACGAAACATAAATATAATAAAAAATAATAATATTATGCACTAATGCGACGTTTTCCAGCAAATAGGAAAATAGTCTACGTTATTAAAATACGTTACCATGTTTTGTCTTTTGTGTAATTGTGTATTTTAGATTGTTTTAGTTTATTCACAATTGTAAAGCCGGGTTCAATGACCAGGTTTAAATTGTACTTGCTGCTTGGAGGCATACCATAGTGAGTAACTAAAGGGTCATTTGTTGTTTAGTGTGAGTATCAGTATATATAAGATATATTGCAAGAATCACATATTTTTTTTATATTCATCACATAGCAAGGAATTTAATTGATTTTATTGGAGATAAAAACAACTAAAATACTGAAGTGTAGCGTATTTTTTATTATTTTCTGGCGACATTAACATAAATTCAATTTTGCAAGGGACAATATATTACTTTGGTGAATTATTTTTATTGATACATTCACTGCTATATGTTCGTAAAATTCAAACAATTAATCTTCTAAAACTGCACCCACTCATAAACAGTGACCTAGCAAGATGGAAATTTAGGCTTGTGACATGCCACAAAATTAATGAAATTTGCATAGCAATCCTGTGGCTAAAAAGCACAATTTTTCTGATCTAGGCTTTGGATAACTACATTTTCTGAAAGGTCTATGTATGAATTAAATGATGAAACTATTTGAACAAAGGTGGAGGTAACTGCAAAATATATAACCATATTTTCTCACTATAGCGATCGCGAAAACACCACTGGACCTAGAACCGATCCTTGTGGCACAGCAAATAAAAGTTTCTCAAATGTTGCCTGTTTGTGTTCTATGACTCAAATATGAACCCAATTATTTCAGAGCTGTGCCAGTAATGCCAAAGTCATGTTTCAGTCGATGAAGTAGTACGATGTGGTCTATTGCTGGGGATAGATCAAGGAGTAGCCTACCAAGATAACATATTCTTTGCCATCAATAGCCTGAACGATATCATTATGTAGGCCAACACATAAGAGAGCTGTTTCTGATGCTTGCGGTATATATATATGCTTATTACTGAGATTCGTGTAAGTTATTGACAGTGAGGTAGATTTGTAGCTGTTTAGCTACAGCACGCTCCAATACTTTTTAATACTCGGTACAAATGGTAAATTTAAAACTTGTCTATAATTTTTCAAAACGTTTTTTCCAGTTATGTATTTTTTAACAATGGAGTAACATGAGCCACCTTGAATTATTCTGAAAAAAACTGAGGGAGTAATTGACTATTTCACTGATGAGTGGTGAAATGCTTGACATGTTTTTCTTTGGTATAACGAAGTAGGTATAATAATCTATATACGGAATAATCTATATCACTTACATGGTGATTGTTTTACAATGTTAATAATTTCAACTTCAGACACACTCGGAAATGAATCAAACAAGCCATTTGTTTCAGATGCATCAATTTTGAATGGCTTGGAACTTTGTTTCTGAGAATCATACTCTTATTTTAGAAATCAGACTGGGAGGGGAAGCAATGTGTTCAGCCATATTTGCTTTTGAGATGTATGTTCAGTAGTGCACACTCTGCCTTCTCTGTCACGATGGTGACTACCGGTACTGTAGTCTCTGCTGCACAGATACTCAGCGCACCCCCCCCCCCCTCCCCAGTGGAAGACACAGTAAAAAAAACTAAAAAACAACAGCACGGAACTGACCACGCAGTCCGCAGGGTGTGGTGGGGGTGTGTCATGAGCCATTGCAACAGTGAACATATATATATTCTTCAGCCTATCCTTTTCCACAAAATCTCTTGAAATTTTCCAGCTAAAAAAGGTAAATTTGGCCAAAGCCAGCTGCACGTCCACATTCCCCAAAGCCATCAAATACGCTTTCCAGAGTATCTTTTTTGCTGTCATATATGATTTGTGGATCATACTTAGTACGGTAGCTATTTTATCTATGGTTTTAGTGCGGGAAAGAAAATGATAAACCTCCTATGTTCAATTATCTGATATTTTATCGCAATATATCCAGTGCTTTACTATAGCAATGCCTTTTTACATGATTTTAATTCTGTATGTGATACCATGTAAATTGTCGTGTGTATTTAGAATATTAACTATCTTGTATAGCCTATACATGTACCGGTATGGTACTTACATTTTATCATTTTTATGACAAATAAGTCAGTAATGACTTTTCTTTATGTCAACAAATATCTATCTATGTATCTATCATTATATACACACCACAATAAGCGGATCACCTCGCCTTAGGGTCAGCTTTGATCAATTTAAAGTGGAAAACCCAGCACATACAAGACATATATTGAACTAATATTGGTTTATTAATGTTGGGCCGTCGTATCAGACGGGATGCCAGCATTAATCAAACATTGGGTCTATATCTCGTGTTCTTAAAGTGTACTTAAAGTAGCTCTTCCATTGTAATCGCCAGAAGATCTGCGTTTTAAATAACTTCTCATGGAGTGATTTATCGGGGCACTATATATAGTGTGTCTGTGGTTTTGATTATCAACCCAGTAGCCTAGTGTCATCATTCAGTAATAGTGTGAATCTCTTTTCTGCAAACACTGTACGTAATATAACGATCGTTAAGGTCCCGATTTCGTCATTCATGAATGAACGTAACGAGGATGTGCTAATTGATGTAGTCATAATAACCCTAACGTCCCCAGAACGTCCCGATAACGTTACAATTATGTTTTCCGTTCTAAGGACGTAAATGGGAGTTTACAGAGTTACGTCCTAAGTGTGATTGCTGTACGTTGTGGGGACGTTCTTACAACACAAAATTGTTTGCAGGCTTGTGACTGCACTTGTTGTGACGCGAAAATATGAAGGTGATATTTTTTTTGCTAAGTGTGACATTTCTTCTAATAAAAAGCCGCCTACAGAAGTTGATGATGAAGATGGTTTGCCCTTGATGCAGCTGGAAAAAAAGTTAATGACTGCTCAAGATAATTTGTCTGTGCAATTGCTGCTGTGGAGTTTTTGGATTCTTTAAGCCTACATTCATCATCAAACCAATTATTTCTAGGGAAGGGTGTTTTTGAGTTACAGGTCATGAGTTTTATATGCCTGACCAGAGATCCAGATATCGTTCAATTATAGTCATATATAAAGACGCCCTTAAAACAAAAATATAATATATCCTATTCATAAATCTATAAAATGGCAGCAGGGCAGATATTCACAATACCGGCGCTCCATATTCATGTAGCCTAACATGTGGAAGGTTGGGACGCACGTGGTCTTGTTTACAAAACAATGACTCATGACTTCCGTTTCCAGTCAAGTCAAATTTGTTTGGACTTGTTGGACATGTGTAATTTCTCGTTATTTCATGTATTTAGGTCACAATAAAAAAGTTATATACTTTCAAACAATTTAACTAACTTGAAGTTTGTGGGGACAGGCATGTCTCCCTAAAATCCTAAAACTAAAAGGCTAAATTAACATGATAAAAGGGACAGGCCCAGGCTAAAATCATAAAAAAATCGGTGATTTTTTTTGGCATTTTTTATGACCATGCCCAGGGCCATGCCATGCCATGGCATGGCATAGGCATAGACTGTATGATGTAAACATGTCGATATACTAGAACTGCAAAAGTTTTTTAATTTTTGTGCTGCGCGTTCACAGGTTTTGGCAGTTAGGCTAGATATAGAGACGAGATTTCTAATTTTGAACCAAACCATGCGGCATGTGACAAGTCAAAAATAAGGAATACGGGAATTTCGTCTCTAAAAGACTAACGTCAGCCTAGTCTATATCTAGCCTGCCTAGGGCCTAACTGGTAAATGCGCAGCAGAGTTTTTTTTTATTTTTGCAGTTCTACAGTTTGTCCGACGGTGGAAGATGGTCTAAAATGAAAGTTAGCTTTTCGGTATCCAGTCAGTCAATTTGCAAGCGATTTTCATGAAATTTTGTAAACCCTATTTTCTTGTCATTTGGCATCGATCCTGAAAATTTTGTAAAAAAAATGTATAAACCCTTTAACTTCATTACGATTTATTCTCAGAATTGCGTTACATGTCAACTGGTCTAACTTTTGAAATAGTAAATGGAATTTCGCGAAATTTTCAGGGTTGTTGCCAAATGACTAGATAATAATGGTTGCAAAATTTTGTGACAATCGCTTGAGAATTGGCTGACTGGATACGAAAAAGCTTACTTACATTTTGTACCATCCTCCACCGTCGGACAGACTATAGTCTTTGGACATGTTTATATCATAGTATGGTCATATTAGGAGGCAAAAATTATATCACCGATTTTTTTTATGATTTTAGCCTGGGCCTCTCCCTTTAGGCTTTAACCCTTTCACCACTAAAGCCCGTTTTTATGTGCTGAATGCCATAGCATTCAGCACATAAAAACGGGCTTCAGTGGTGAAAGGGTTAAGGCAAGGGAGATTGCCTATTAATTTCTCCTAGATCTATTCTAAGCTTAGACTAGTCCCTATTCTCCTTAGTTGAGTATTAAACTCACCGGCTGACGCACATAGCGCAGTGGTATCTTGAGTTGCCAGCTTCAACTAAGTCTCCTAAACCTACTGATTACTGTACTGTAGCCTAGGCTAGAGACGTAGAGTAGGTAGATTGAGGGTGCACATAGGTCCTGGAAATCATGGATTGTTCCCAGTTCACTTTCTACCCATTTTTTGGCCTCGCTATTCGCTTTTTATAAGTGAAAAATGATATAAATATAGATAAAAATAGATCTAATTTTTTAGGTTCGTTTTTTACACTATTTATAAGCTGAAATCCTTGATGTTCGGACCCTAAGAACAGGCGACTCGCCATCCGTTTGATTTGTTTTTTAACCCATGTGCACCCTCTAAATTCAATAAATTTTAAAATTGTCCAATAAAATTATGCTGAGCCTTTTTTCGTAACTGCCAACATGCTAGAAGAAATATTTGACCACATTCCACAGTTTTCACTGAGCAAGAAAAATACTGTGCCAGATCAAAATCTGAGCTAATTATAAAAACGTCCAATGCTGTGATCTAAATTTTGCAAATTCCTGCAGGGATACAGAAGGCTAGAAGCCAAAACATCACTCAGACAAATTTGCAGTGCATATGACGTCCCGTCCGCGACAAAGAGATAATGTATGATATTGTGCGGTTACAAAAATAATATTTATTTAAATTAGTTATCAAGAATATTATAAATTAAGAAACATTATAAAGTATCTCTTAAGCCATCAAAATATTTTTTTACGTAATTGGATTCACAGGAAATGGGTTCTAATATTGGTTCTTTGTAAAAATCAGTTCTTCCAGTCCCGTCCGCGACAAATCTTAAATCCCATAATAACATAATTAATAAAATAATTCTAAAAAAATAATTGATAGAAAAAAATCATGTTATGATGTGAATAATTTCTGATAAAGTTACCTGGTAGTTGAAAAATATTACATACTAGTAGTAATGAAGCAAAATAAATTTAAATGTTCTGAATTTCCTGTTCGCGACAAACGAAATACTGCGGAATGCCCCTGCTTTATTCGAGAATTATATTGCCTACATCATGTACATTGCTGCTAATCAAATTATTTTGTATTCAGATAGAAAGCAACCTGGCCGTCTGGAAAATGTCTGAGCGTTAAATCCAAGGACCAATGTGATAGAAACATTTAAAATGGAGGATAATTCCACTGTTATTGGAACCTATGTGTTCAGAGGAGTTGAATATATAGTGACCATGAAAATTGAAAATGGGAACAGTTTATTAGTTGAAGTGGAGGATAGATTAACAGCAGATCAGTGGAGAGGAACATTTGATCAAGCCTGTAAGTATCATCTGTATTTAACCCCGAGCTATTTTCTCTCATTTTCATTCACCTTGAGATGTGAATAAAATAATAAAAATGTTTGATATTATAAAATACCTAGATACATGTATATAAAATGCTTAGAATCTCCTTTTTATCACCATATTTCATTTGATACATTTTATTCAAAATATATCATGTGTTTCATTATTGCTATGAGATATCTTGAATATTTAAGAGTTACAATCCATAAGATTTGAAAATACTGTAGTTTAAACTTTATATAAAAATATATCCATTGCCTTTGCTTGTATGAGGCTGCAAAATGTTATTATAACATTTTATAATAATTTATGAATCAGTTACAGCTTTAAATTTGTGTAAATTAGAATCATTTTTTCTCCTATTTTGGATTATTTTTCTCCTTGTCAAATGATTTTCTGTATAAAATTAATAACATTAGCTTTATATTGCAAAACTGAATACTTTATTTTATATTTTTCAGAAAAGTGAGTCAGATTATGTTGTGTTATTACTGTTCTGTTATTATACAATTTCTAATGTTTGATATGCCTTGTTCATGTTGTTTTAGATATTGAAGAATTGACACGCAAGACTGGTAATTTCAAACAGTTTGGAATATTTGCAAGCATGATGGAGTCAGCATTGACACAGGTGAGATTAGATTTGAAGTTGAAGGGCCATAATCTGATGTAATCTTCAAGTCCAGGTTTTTGCTACACTGTATCGGTATCAAGTTCATGTGCTAATTGATAATTTTATATCAGATTTCAAACTTTAACCCTTTAAACCCTTACAATTAATCTAATCATCATTTTGCATCTCTGAAGAATGGCTTCATTTCCTACACTTGGGTTTTAGTTCTAAACGAACATTTCCATGGAACTGCTTTAATAGTAATAACATTTTTATTCATTCGCCACCCACTTTAAGTCATCTTCATCCACTTCAAGCTGAGAATTGCGACATCAATTTGCAGCTTGTAGTGGCTGGAGATGACAAAGGTAAATTTAGGCTTGAAAGTGCTAACCTAAACATGATTAAGAAAACTACTTCAACTTTTTTTGTGAATTTTCTGGTGCATAAGATCATGCTCTGGACTATGACCTGTATGGGGGTCATTTTACAAACCATAATTCACATCAAATAACTTTCTTTGAAATATGTTTTCTGAGTAACATGTTCATTTAAAATGTTCTAACACTTTAGAACAGTGATTCTGTATCGTTGGATCTGCTGACATATGCTGATCTGGAATCACTGAGAAACAGAAAAACTGGTGCAAATTCCAAAGCTGTTCCTAATGCAGGATCCTCGGCACTGAGCTCCAGGCGTTACCTCATTCTTACATACACTGTGGAATTCGACAGGTGAATTTTTATTGTCAATTTATTTATCGGACTGAAGAAATCAAAACTACATTTGATACATTTTATAACCCTTATAATGCCAAGCCTGTAATGTGTATGCTTAATGTTTCAAATCAGATTCAAAACAAATGATATGTGCCACTGAAAAATGCTTATCTTATCTAAGATTCAGCAGGACTGGGTTTAGGTGTCTTATTTATTCACCAGCCAAATTTATCAGTTTATATTAAATTTCAACTTAACATATCTATTCGCCATCTGATCAATATAAATTGGAGTTGCTGTTTTTTTTTGCAGAATACACTATCCGCTGCCGCTTCCATACACAGGCAAACCAGATCCACAAGCATTACAAGCAACAATAAGGGAACTTCAGCAGGAAATCACAACCATTCAGTCAAATGTAAGGCCTGAGGAATTGTTCCGGATTTTAACCTACATCCATACATGGTCTATTTTTTTCTCAAATTTAAAGACTATTTGATATTATTACCTATTCCTGTAGAAAGTTCCACATTTGAACTACTCGGTTGCTGAATTAGTACCGATGTGTGTTTGTGTGTAGTTTCAGATGGTGACCACGTAGTCATCTGTATGCTAGTGATGTGCAGATCGTCCTCATATGATAGATTACAATATGGTGGCAGTTGTTTTGTAGCCCCAAACTAGACCCCCTCTAACAAATGTATGTGTTTCCTGAGGTAAGACTTCCACGTAACATATGCATATATTCTAGATGGGGCCTCACCAGAACTGTAGAGGAGTTTTAAATTCTCTCCATCAAATGCTTGTATTTTCTCCTGATTCTCTCCCATAATTCTATGTGCTTTGTTGACTGTTCTCTGTTTGTGTTCATGAAAAGGCTTCTGCCAATTATATCACCAAGATTTTTTTCTGACGAGACTCTGTCAAGGTCATAGCCCAGTTGTCTGTATTTTTGTTTCTTCCTTTTCTTTCCTGTCATTGCTGACTGTAATGGCCTTGCACTTTTAGGGATCAATGCAAGCAGCCAGAGGTCTTGTGAGCTCTGCTTCTACCAGATCCTTCTGCAAGTGCTTCTATCTGTGACAGCAGATTTTAGACTCTTCTGCAACGATGTACACTAGTGATTTTATGGCTTTCAGCTGATCATTAATGTACATGAATACAACATATATCACCCAGGGCCCAGCACACTCCCCTGTGGGATTCCACTTGTGACCAGTCTGTATGCTGACTTAGCAATAGCATACATGTAGGAATGATCAAATTCAGCTCAGAATTGGATCTCTAGCACCATAGCCTTCAAGTTTAGCCAGCAAAAATTCATGTGTCACGGAGTCAAAGGCCTTCCAGAAGTCCATATAAATACCATATCCACCTCACCGCCTCTAGTTTGATTTGGGGTTATTTTTTCAGGGGCAATTAATGTTTTCAAAAATATTCTTGTTTTGTCTGCTGAATTTTACTAGAATGCCTGTTTTACAAAATGGTGCTTCTTAACTGCTTTTGCTGATCAGCAGGTGATGTATTTGTTTTTGTCATACTGCAGAAAAACACAATTCAAATTTTTATTATATATTCTCTTTTATGTTCGAAGGTTACAAAAGATTTAAGACAAAAAGATATGGAGAAGCTGAGAAAAGAGTAAGTTTAGTAAACCTGCTATTGTCACATATCATTATGGTGATCACCTGGCCTATTGTTAATGAAGGTGATGGTCATAGGTCAAGGTCAAGAGTGAGGGAAAATTGTTTGTTAATGCGAGAAAATACTGATTGATTGAATCTCTTTAATTTTTTTAATGTGTATTTACCCAATGTTATGGAGATGAACTCACTGAATAGATATTTACCTTTCCGCTGATATTACAAATAGCGTACTAATTTTTTTTAAATAATTGTATTTTAATTCATAATTTTGCCTTGAAACCTGGTATATATAGTTTTGGGGGTATGTGAGTCCACAGCATGTATTGGCATTGTCTGTATTATATTCAATTAAGATCACTTTCAATGTTTAGGTACACTGTATTTCACAATAATAATAATGACTGAGAATATTGGAAATTGCTAAGAAACATGAGCCCTTGACTATTTTGGCTGATTCCCTTCAACTTTGAATTTACCACTGATTTCTACGTCTGTTACAATCCATAAATTGCTCTCACAATTTTCGTCTTCTAGTGGATGAATATGACCTGAACTGCTTAACAAATTAGATATTTATTATAATTTAATAAACATATTGCTAAAGGTGTTTCACAAAAATTTTTGCTTGCTTCAGTTATGCTAAGTTGAAAGAAGAAAAGATCAAAGTGGAAACAACTCTTCTTGAATATAAAAGAGAAGTGCAAAACACAAATGTCGGAGGGGCTGTAAAAGAAATACGCATGCTTAAAGAGATTGTAAAAAACTTGGAACAAGAACTTTTGCAAGAGAAGATGAAAAGACAACGAGGAAGTAGCAGACGAAGTCATGAAATGCGACAGTTGATGGAAGAAGTAAGCAGAAATACGATACGTTTTAACCCTTGTGTTACTGAACTGTTTGTTTCTATTTTTCATTTATTTGAAGCTAGAATTGCTAACGCAATATCCAGCTTTAAATGACGAAAAACTTGTTCATTTGAGAAAAATAAATATATCGCATATTAGGTTATTTGATGAACTAAGCATCTATCACAAACAATTTTATCATTTTCAGTGGTATTTTATGTGGTTTAACCCTTACAGTGCGGTGATCAACTTTAGACATCAGAATCTGACGTTTAAAGTCGATCACCGCACTGTAAGAGTACAAATATTTATATTGGCCGTAGACCAATAACATAGGTATTCAAATGATTCAGAAAGAGTTAACTAAGACATTTATGATTTCAAGGTGAAAAAATTCCTTTGGACTCCATGGGTAATATAAAAAAAATTCACCGCTCTGAGGGTTGAAACATCCTTGAAACTGTAGATATATGACCCTGCCCTAGCAATACAAGGGTTGATATAATAACCCTTGTCCTGCTCAGCTGTTTTACTCACATGAGTCATTCATTCCAGCTTCAGATGAACAAGAAAACTATTTATTTATTCACCCACACTGCAAATCACAACCATAGTCATTTTTAATCAATTTTATTAGCCGATCAAATCACTGTTATTGGGAAATTATTTAATTTAGCAGTTTTAGGGGTAATCAAATTGAGTTTTAAAATAACTGACCATCTACCGTAAACTAGTTTATTCAATTTGAATGTAATTTCATTTGGTTTAAATATAGCTTGAAGACATATATCGGTCCAGCGAGGCAAGAATTTACATGTTTCTGCTGAACTATAATGAGACAATGATTGATAAGTATCTACCATGATGTATTTGATAATTTTAAAGCCCAGTACATGTACAATAAATGTACAGTGCATGTACAGTACATATACAGTACATATACAGTCCATCTGCAGTCAGTACATCTGCAGTCATTACTTCTACAGAAAGGGTCATAATTACACCTGGCACAGGTAATAATTAGAAAAACTTTCTTCCAGATGGAAGAGATGCGCGCTAGTGAGAGGAATCTGAAAGTACGGGTGAAGAATATGACTAATGAGCTAGCAGTTTACAAAAGGTCAGTTCGTTACTATTATAGCTTCGCTAACTCTACCCTTTAAATGGTGAAAAAAATGAGTTTACTTTTCTCAATGGTTTTGCAAGTGAATAATGATTACCCGGTATAATTC
Source organism: Flabesymbios commensalis (assembly GCA_964017125.1). Classification (NCBI taxonomy): domain Eukaryota; kingdom Metazoa; phylum Annelida; class Polychaeta; order Terebellida; family Flabelligeridae; genus Flabesymbios; species Flabesymbios commensalis. The sequence continues at coordinate 42,524,307 of OZ024906.1, forward strand.
AAAATTTGGCCTTTTTGCTGCCATGGCATTATATATAAACAGTTAAATTAACAAAAAATAAAAATAATAATATTGCTGACAGATGTTCTTTTTTAGTGAATGCACTTTCCCCTCCACAGCTGTCTGATCTGTTGATCCTTGCATGTGGTAATGTGGATGTTTGTCTGTTCTAAGCTGATCAGAGGTGATATCTATGTTTTAAATGTTATAACTTTTTTATCGTCAACATAAATGTGTCCTGTCTTTAGGTCTATTTTTGTCACAACATCACTCTCTTCCTTTGACATGAAATATTATTCCTCCTTCTAAAATGTCACCGAATACCACTTCATTGATTGAATGATTGTTGAATTTATTTCTTGTGATAAGAATGTTACAATCAACAACTAGCACCTCACACCCTTCAACTTCAAGATGACAAATTTAAGAGGTGCTAGTGCTACAGGTATTTTATAATACTATCTATCTGTATCCTACAAGCAGTGCTGCAAAAGCAAACAGTAATAACTGCATACATTTCAGGTAAGTAGTTACTGCTCTTTGCACAGTGATGCATGTACAATAAACATTATAGTTGATTTTTTTTAATATTTTTCAACAGAAACAACTTGAAAAAATCAAGCTCATCCCACCTGCCCAAAGGGAAGACAACAGTGAGAGCATACATGAGTGATGTTTCATCTCGTGAGAACTCTTTCAACAAAAATAGATCTTTTAACAGTGACATTAAAGCCAACAGAAATCTCAGTAACGGTGTATCACGAGGGAGGTCAAACAGTAGAGACAGGGCTTATTCAAAATGGAACAACTCATCAGATCGTCTACGCCAGCGCTCTACAAGTAAAGATAGAGACACGTCTAATTCGAGGTGGAATAATTCTGCAAACCGCTCTCGTGAGCGTTCACTAAGTAGAGACAGAGACATTTCTAACTCCAGATTTAACAGCTCAGCGAACCGATCTCGGGAACGCTCACTAAGTAGAGACAGAGACTTGAGCGGTACTCGGGATAGAAGAAATAGGTCTTCCTCCTTAGATAGAGTGAGACCACCGTCGCTCACCAGGGGGAACTTTTCCGATCGGGAATCTTCTGGAGAAAGGATTCAATCATTCTACAGAAACAGGACACGAACCCCATCACCTGCAGGTTAAGTAGTTTTTCAATGGTAAACCTACTACATTAGTCAGCATTTTTGTTATATTAAATGAAGGCTGAGACACTCTTGTCTTCATGGATTAAAATATTTTTGCTTGTTATTGTTTTTTTTAATGCAAAAAATATCTTACTGTGCTTCTACGAAATGGGGACGCTTGGAGAATTAGACTATTTTGCCTCCAGACATTATTCTTTGATAGTGTGGCTCAATGACTCAGCTAACAGGAGTATGTCTTATAATCATCTTGTAATACAAGATGTAATTCAAGATCCCCGGAGAATAAGAAATCTACTTTGTGGAGTGGCAGACACGATAAAGAGTAGAATTTTAATTATTGGTTCACTTGATAATTGTACATTAGAATCCTGGCTAGTTCTAAATTTAAAAAAAAATCAGAGAAGCCTGTATATATTTGTAAATACTGGATACCACACAAAACTTAAATTCCTGAGTATTGAGCTCTTATTTCCAATTCTTCTTTTGTCCCACAGGTGGTCCAAGATTTGATCCAACAGCATATGTCAAGGAAAAGGAAAGACTAAAGAAGGAAGCTAGTCTTAAGTGAGTATCCAAATTTACGAAATTCAATCTATGCACTAGTTTTTACCATTTAACCCTTACAGCGCGGGGATCGAGTAAAAATATTTATATTGACCGTAGACCCATAACATAGGTATTCAAAAGAATCAGAAATAGCTAACTAAAACATTTATAATGATTTTAAATTGAAAAAAACCCTTTGGTTGCGCTGTTTTTTTAAAAATTAATTCCACGCTTTAAGGGTTAATACATGTATTTTAATAATTTTTGTTGACCAAAACTATCCTATTTAAATATTATGGTAACCTTCAACGTGATGGGGTATTGATACATGTATATAGTGTTACATTATATTGATGTAATATTTGAATAGCTGTGTGGCTTTTCTTGCTCATTTGAAAATGAATCACTAAAAAATAGATATTTTTCAATTAAAAAAAATGACCACATTGCCTGATTTTCTGTTTATTTATTGCATGTATATTTTTGCTTTTAAAAGGGTTATTATCCATATAAGCACCAATGAGGGCTGTTTTTTCATCCTTTTATTAGCACATTAAGTTACAGTTCTTAAAATTCATGTTGAGTCAACAAGCTCTCAAGCTAAACGAATTTTCACCCACTTGAAGTTGTTGGCTTTGGTGGTGGTGGTTCGAGTATTAGTAGTATGAAAATTGTCAATATAAACTAGTCTATACACCACTTTGAGATATAAACATTTACTTTATATTATCATTTACAGACAAAAGCAAGGGACGTCAAGGAATTCAAGATCGACAGAGAAAAAGAGATCTACTTTGTGGAGTGGCAGACTGGGTAAAAGAGTAGAATTTTAATCCTTGATGAGATAATTGTACATTAAAATCCTTGCTATTTCTAAATCGACTTACCCGGTAGATGTTAGGCATGTGAATGGCAGAAATCAATCTCTTTGAGAAACCCTGTCCAGACGTAATATAACTGAGGATCAGAAAAGCCAGTGTTTGTAGCTACTGGGTATCGCATAAAACTCATCCCGCATCCCTTTTATCACCAAGGTCATTATTTATAAGCTTGTGCAATCTATCGAACAAATAATTTACAGTCAGCAATGTCAATAATACAGTGACGCTATGTTTCTATTTTGGCTGCCCTCTTTCTGTGAGTGATGTAACCCCTTTATTTGAACTAATGCCTGAAGTCATCAATTCAGATGGTTAACACTGAGTCAATAAGTTAGATATTTAAAAAATTAACTGATGTTCACCTAAAATTATGGTAACTACGACTAAGCAACTATTTTTTTTATTGATTTTTGAATGTATCTGTTCTTCTTACATTATTTTGTGTTTCTGTAAATTATTTTTGAAAATTTAAATTGTGAAGAGGAAAATATAGATTACAGGGAACACATTAGGTACACTGTATATCAGTTACATAATGTTAAATTTTAACTGTTATTATTTAGTTTGAATAATTAACCCTTGTCCTGCTGAATTGTCACTACTTTTCATTCTCCTGGTATAAACATATTTATTGGGATTTTTATAATTTGAAGCTGGAATTGCTAATGTATATTACAAGTTTCAATTGGAATTATTTGTACATCTCTCACAAAATATTTTATCAATTTTAGTTGAATTTTATTTGTCTTAACACATAATATGGGTGTACCAGGACGAGAGTTAACAATCACCGTTTGACAAATTTGTTGTAGCAGGCAGTCAACGAAGTAGAACATCATCACTTGAGTCACTGAGTGATGCTCCCATCGCTTCATTCTCTTCTGACGATCGCTCGAGGTAATGCAGATTTATCCATTTCTGTGTTTTTTTAAACCCATCACGACAATAATAGTTTTTAGTAATTTTCTTTTGTCAGGAAGAATTGCAATTTGTTGGTCTCAAATTCCACAAATATGTCTAATTTATTCCCATTTTAGTTTGTGAGTCGCAATAGTAAAAATTTTAAATTAATATCATGGTTAATCTTCTCAAATCTCAAACACTAATAAATTATCAATATTTTGTTCGAGATGGAAGTAATCGGCTCACTTTTTTATGATTAAAAAAATATTTACTTTCTCTCCATATTTCAAGTTCAAATGTCCTTGATCTGCTGTACTGTGAGTTAATCCAATAACCACTAATTACAGCTAACTTAATATGTGACTGCAACAGTACGGGTAAAGGGAGCAGAAATTAGAATATGCAATCTACTGATTCTCCATGCCAAGCCTGCTTAATTTGACATCCAAACATATAACTGTACACGTATTATTTTGTTTTATGATATACTTATTCTTACAGGCGCATTGACAGAGATTTGAAGTCGACTACCTCATCACAAACATATAATGGTCAAGACACAGTGAGTGCTTTTATATCTCTAACATAATTATGCTGTTGATTTCAAGGTGGTATTGTAATAGCCCTTCAACCGCTAACATATGAAATTAATTTTTTTACACACAACTGTTACAAGTTACTCATGGAAATTATGTACAATTTGAGTCAGAATATATGACAATCTACCAAATAAACGCTCATTTCTCTTTTAACCCTTTGCCTGCTGATCACGACTATAGTTGTTTTCATCTGTTTTATTAGCCTATTAAATCACTGTTATTGGGAATGAAATGACTGTTTAAACTTTGATATTTGCAAATGTTTGATGTCAAATTTAGCAAAAATGAGTAATTTTCAGCCACTTGAAGTTGTGGATCGCGGTAGCGAGACACAACTTCAAGTGGCTGAAAATCTAAATTCTTTAATTTAGCTGGATAAGTGTTAAATTTAGTTTTCTTTTGATGAACAAATAAACATGCTGCTTATGGTTATAGACATGATCAACACTTGGGTGTGATGCTGTAAGTTGTGCAATGTAATTATTACTTTTAATATTATAATTCTAACTTTTTCTGTTTATTTCATCAGCAACCCAGACAGAGACAAAGTGGGAAATCAAAAAAATTATATCCTTTTTATTGGGATAATTGTCAGCATGAGCTGGAACATGAATTGCGTGGTCATTTATTTCAATAAGTTATGTCAATGTTTTATAAAAATGCATCTATTTTTATTCAAATTATGCTGTTAAATCTATGTAGGCCTACATGTAACCTAAAATTATATTTTTTTCATTGAGTAGGCAAATGTAAAAATGCAAAATCTGTGTCAAGTGTACTGGTAGTTATTGTTTATTATAAGTACCTTGGTTTATTACGTCACATTCCACTAATGGCTGGTGAGGTAATATAGCTTTGTAATTACATTCTTGAATTTGTCATTTAGTTTTGGTTTGCTTGCCTTAACATACATACATTATCCAGCACACCTGAGAGCTATACTCGAACCAAGAGAGTGATCAACACAGAAAAAGAAATCCACACACCTGATGGTATGGTTCTGCTTAAGTAATTAATCATCCCGATACTATGGGGATGCTTATAGTGTTTAGCAGTTTCCCTTTCCGCCACCGCTGCGGGCATTCGAGGAATTTAGCTCTCCCTAAGAAATTAACTGATGAATTTCGTTTATTTTTCACAGGCATGACCTATGAGCCTGGGCAATTAAAGCATGTGGGCACATTATCTTATTAACTGTTGAGTGGACACCATTCTAATTTCATAAAGTGGTTCTCTGGGTATTTTGATAATCTGATTAGCTTTTGGGAAGAATTCCTTAAAAACAAGATGGCTTGCAGAGGACATTTTGAAATAATGGCCAACCAAAAAGCTTGTGTGCGTGATATCTTATCAACCGTTGGTTGGATCACATTCAAATTGGATGTAGTTGTTCTCTAGGCATTTCTAATGCTCTGATTAATTTTTGGGAATAATTCATTAAAAGCAAGATGGCTGATGGAGGATATCTTGAAAACAAACTACTTGGTGGCGTTAATTTTTTTACTTAGATATTTTTATTGTGGCAATCTCTCCAAGTTGAGTCATGTAACGGGGATGCTTATAATGTTTTTGTGCCGAAAACAGTAGCGTTTAGTTCCATCAGCTAATAAACCGTCCCCTTGTAACTGAAGGGAAGTACATCCAGCTTGTCATACCCAACATACATGTACCCCAGCATGTACCCCAACACTGTGGCAAATTCTATATCATACTTCATAGCTGTGATATGTAGTAAAAGGGTTAATTCCAAGGTATTCAAACAAATACAACTTCCACAGTTGTTAAAACTCATTCCACCTCCAAGGCCGATAAGTAATGGACATAGGACAATTTCCTTCCGTACAATGTAACCACTATGGATTAGATAACTATTCTAACATTGGCCAAATTACCATTTCTACTACATTTACTAACACCTACTACTGCTGTAAGCCCACTTCAGGTAGGATGATATTTCGACTTGATGTGTCATTTGCTGATGTGGTGTCTAGCTTCTAGTAGAAGGCAATAATTTTGCTTCACATAACTAAATAGTTTATTCCTAATCCTAATGTTAGATTTTCTCAGTGACTATTCTCGTGATTGGGTATTTTATCAATTTTAATTTCTTGTGGTTTGTAATTAACCTTTCTACTGCTGAATTGTTTGTCAGTATTTTTCATTCATTTGAGCTGAAATTGCTAACGCAATTTCCAGCTTTAAATGACGAAAATATGTCTATTTATGAAAAATGGTCATCTGCAAAATTTAATTATTTGATCAACTGAGCATCTATCACAAACTATTTTGTGGATTTGAGTATCATTTTATAACGTATATATATCGTCGCCTCGGAGCTAAATGATCCTATCTGCCACTCTGACGAGTGTCAGATAGGATCATTTAGCTCCGAGGCGACGATATATATACGGTTCCAGCAGCAAAAGGGTTAAGGCCTGAGGATAGCCACTTATTTTGTAACTAAATATAATATAAATGTGTTGTTGTTTTTGCAGCCGATGACAGCGACTACTTTGATCGCTCTACTGAAATATCAGAAATTGATGCCCGCCTCAACCGACTGCAGCAGTTTATGGAAAATAATTTAACTTGATTGCCACAGACATTCTCTGATTATTTATACTATAATTTATGTACATGTTATCTGATTTCTAGAATCTATTTATGTACTGATTTGCATTAAATATCGTACTATAAATGTGTTCTTAAAATAAGTATATTTATTATGCAGTTTTTAGTGTCTATTATGTCAATTTTCCTTAATGTCTGATGAGTATGATTATTTTCCAACCCACAACAGTTTTCACACATCACATATAGTTTGAACATACCAGAAAAACAGGCAATGATATCCACACTTATACTCTGATTCCAAACAAGAAAATACGTCTAAGATTTAGAATTTTCATTGTGAAATATCTAATTTATCTAGCCCGTCAATTGCACATTTTGATAAGAATAAAATATATACTATAATTTGAATTGAAAGACTGAACAAAGTTGAGCCAAGAATTCCAGCGCCTCTTCGCCATTTATAAAAAAAATTACAGTACAAATTAAATTTGTAGAACCCATTTTTGGTGCCGATCACAATTTTTAAAATTAAAAAATATGTTAGTATCTGACATGATAATTTTATTCAGTCTGTAATTAGCTGCTGCAGTCACCGAAGCTGCGACGGAGGGAGCTATGAAATAAGGCTCCGTCCGGTCGATCCTATTTTAGTTTTGAGGAAAATAACATAGGATGATAATAATTGGTATGTTGGTCACTTTATCTGAATTCAATACGCAATGTCACAGAAGATATTCAATGCTGCTACGGCATAGGACTATCTGTAAACTTTTCGTTTGCAGAGCATATCTCAGGATCTACTTGTCCAATTGTCTTCAAATTTTATACACAACACCTCTGGGGGGTCTAGTTGTGCCTTTGGGGTGGGGGGTAACTGAACTTATTATGACCTATTTAGATGTTTTGACATATTTCCTTTCCAGAGAAGATTGCGAAAACTACTGTGTGCCTAATTGCACATGCATAGGTCTCTTGTTGTGCCTTTCAGGATTTGGCGTATTGGGCCCAAAGGGGTATTGTCGTTCCCTTAGTGTGCAGGCGCCGACAGCTTTGGCTACTGCGCCTACTTCGTCCAACAGATTGAATTCATAATTTAAACAAACATTTACCCCCTCTGGCAATTTTGTTTACCAAATGTCAAGATTTAAAAACAATTCTTGTTAATGCGATAACTTGAAAAATAATTATGAGTTCTTTCCAATGTGAAGTTACCCATGATTGTGGAGATACACTGATTAAAATTTCAACTTTCTATCGATCACTGAAATGGCCGCCAGCTGGCGATAATTTTTTTTCAACTTAATTTTTTTTAGAATTCACAATTTGAAACTTAGTATATATAGGTTTTTGTGATCTGCGACAAGTCGTTTGGCAAAATTGCCGCCAGCTGGGGACTTATTTTTTTCTACTTAAATTTGTCTATTCTCTGAGTCTATTCTGTGAGTCTTTTGGCATTGTCCGCTCTCGAAGATGTGGCGACCATGCTCGGTAAGTACCTTGACAGCTCATATATAGCTATGTGGTATAATTATATGAAATATAGATACGTTTTTGTGGTCTTCGAGTATTGGCATCAGTTGGGTGAAATTTGTGACTACATCAGTCAAGGGTATTTTTGTACCTCGATTTTGAGGTACCTAATTTTGAGGTACCTTGGTCTAATTTATAACATTTAATTAGTATGTCCATTGATTTTGCGGAATATCATGAAAACAACTGAAGATAGCTAGACCATTACTATAAAACAAAATCTAAGGTTGCAGAGGAGAATGCACCCTGAAAATGTTCATTTTGATAAAATTCAAAATGGCCGATGGCTTTTGACCATTACTTTAAAACAAGTAGTAGTGACTTTAGACTGACTTATTACTTCCACGAGCAGGGTTATGTTTTGATCGTGTTAGCTTGTCGTCTCTCTGTCTGTCCGTCGGATTATATAAAAAAGTAATGATTTTGTTTTGCATGATTTTTTTACCAGAGGTATGTCTCGAGCCAAGGATCAATCCAATAAATTGTGTGGATGACCGGATCATCTCTCTGAGTGACTGTCTAATTCCTAATCTTACTCTTAGTCATAATTGTGATCCAGTTTAAGACTAAGTTATATTCGGACAGAATAAACTAAAAAAGTACAGAAACCGGTTAGTAGATTTGTGGGTGCATGGCTTTAAACTCAATTTTCATAAATATCTCGCCATAACACAGCTCCACATCCACCACCATTGGAAAGAGGACACAATTTCCAGTAAACTGGACTAAAAAATTTTCATATTGCATTCTGACTTCTTAAACATCAATCAATTCGGTAAATTCTATAGCGCCTAAATCCTCCGAGATACGAGCTCAGAGGCGCAGAATCCAAATCGAAATCAGCTCAATGTCGAGAGTCAAAGCTTAAGTCGTCAACTGTGCATCCGATCTCCGAGGAATTAGGGGGGGGGGGAAGACGAATTAAAAAGAAAAAATGTCAGCATATTTTTAAATAAGGTGACTGTACTCGCTATTCTCAAATTAACCGGGAGTGAATTCCAGGTGGAGGGAGCTGCAACTGCAAAAGCCCTTGACCCCCATTCTGTTCGATAACGTGGAACAGTTAACATATTTGTGTTGGAGGATCTAAGCAGTCTTGAATTTTGAAGTGGGACTAAATAAGTAAAGAGATATGTAGGTTGGTGAAAAAGCAAGGCTTTAAAAGTGATGGTACAGAGTTTAAAACGTTTGCGATATTTTACTGGTAGCCAGTGAAGAAAATTTAGGAGAGGCTTAGATCTGCTAAAACGAGATGCTTTGCAGACTACACGTGCCAGACAATTTGCAATCTTCCAATGTCCCTATCGGGAAGATTGTACAAAAGGGAATTGCAATTGTCAAGATGACTATTAACGAGAGCACATGCAACAGATTTTGCAGCTTCTGGACTAAGGTACTTCCTAATACGCCGAAAATCACCGACGTGATAGAAGCATATTTTGCAAGTCTGAGAGATTTGTCGTTTGAAGTTAAAATCACAATCAAAAATGAATCCCAAATTTCTAACGAATGCTTTACGAAGTTATGGTCAAGTAATGGTTAAGTAATAATATAGGGAATAGATCTTTGAGCTTTTCTTTTTGTTTTTTAGAACCGATGATGATAAACTCGGTTTTACTTGGATTTAGCTTTAGCTTCGAGTTTGTCATCCAACCGAAAACATCAGTAACACAGGATTTTAAATCAGTTAGAGATTCCAAAGCTTCAGAACCGGATAGAGATATATAAATGTGTGTGTCGTCGGCATCGATATTTTGCTCTACATCATGCCGAGCGATGATCTGACTGAGGGGAGCAGTATATAAGGTAAAAAGTACAGGTCCAAGGACAGAGCCCTGTGGTACACCAAAATATATATAAACCGCAGCAGAAATATGATCCTGAATTTTCACTTGTTGACATTGGTTGCTCAAGTACGATGTAAACCAGTCAAGAGCTATATCAGAAATTCCATACCACGATGACAAGCGGTTGATTAGCGTGAGGTGGTCAATTGTGTCAAAAGCAGCAGACAGGTGCTGGCACTCTGCCCTTCTCCATATTGAGTAAAACATCGTCTTCGACCTTCAAAAGTGGAGTGGAATTTCTTGAACGCTGAATGCAAATTATTGGACATCGAATTTGCTTCCATGTGGGAAAGTAGGCGAGATGCGACCAGTTTCTCCCATATCTTTGATCTAAAAATGAGGTTTGAAACTGGATGGTAATACTTTAGTTCATTTTTATCTGGAGTTGATTTTTTCAGCGGAGGTCTAATATATGCTTTTTTCAACTGGTCCGGAAAAAACACCCTCCTGGAGAGATTTATTGATGATACTAGTGATTGGTTCAATTAGGACGTCGAGACAATCCTCCAGCAAGCTAGTAGGAAATGGATCAAGATCACTTGAGGTGCTTTTTGATTTCATGATTAATTTTTTTTATCTCTGCTTCTGTTGCCAAAATCAAATTATTCATTAAAAAAATTATGTCGAACGAGGAATGCACGTTTTGGATTTTATTATCGTCTGGAAATTTTTAGCGAATTATAGTAATTTTATCAACAAAAAAGTTTGAGAATTTTTCACAAATTATCTTGAGTGATAGATTCTCAGACAGAGAGAGAGCAGGAAATCTATGAAAGATGTTGTTTATGGATTTCCAAAGCTTCTTTGGATCTTATTATCTTATTATCTTTAGATAATATAATGTTAGCATAAAAAATTGCTTTTGCTTTCTCCATAATTCTATTGCACAGATTACACTGAGCTCTGTAACGTGATCTGTCGCGTCTGTAACGGTTTCTACGCCAGACTCTTTCCAAGCGACGCCATTGAACTTTTGCTTTTAATATTCCTTGTGTCATCCAGGGTATAGGGGGTCTGTCCAAAACAGTTTTAGTGAATAGTGGAGCATATTGTTCACAGAGTTTTGGGAGTTCTTTTTCAGGTTATGTTTTTAAATCTGAGTTCAAAATGTCATTTTTTAGATTATCTAAAGCAATTTTGTTAATCCGTCTAAAATAATTTTTTTTTAACACACTCTGGTCTAGTAAATTCTAGTTCTGAAAGAACTAAAAAATGATCAGAAAGCCCATCACAGGCTGAGACTGATCTAACTGCTGGGCAGGATGTCCTAGTGATAAATAAGTCAAGCCAGTGTCCATGTATATGTGTCGGAAAATTAACATGTTGTTCGAGATCAAAAGATTGAAGAATGTCGCAGAATTTAATAGTAGTGGGACTTTGTTTTTTGTCAAGATGAAGATTGAAATCCCCGAGTATGCAAAACTTAGATGCTAGAGGTATGAGTAATTCCAATAATTCCTGGAATTCCTCATAAAAAGTGTCAGAATGCGAAGGTTCAGGATGGTACATACAGAGTAGGCCTACTAGACCTTCAAATGAACCGCCAGAAACCCGCAAACATATGCGTCTATGCTAGAACCTGCTGCACGCCTATAGGGCCTAAGGAAGAACCGTACGGTTCTGAATATTTTGTTAAGCATTCTTATTCACTTCTAACTAATTTAGGTAGTCCCGAACTAGTTTAAATCCGATATGTAGAGAAAGATTAAAAAAAATTACCGCCGGACATGTCCTTTTGTTATGAAAGGAATAAAAGAAGAGGTTACTAGCACTAAAATGGTTAGTGTACAAAAATAAAGTGAGATGTAATGTTCCAGGTTCACACCGAGGAATTCTAAATTTTTCGTAGTACAAAAGAAATTCAAAACAATTATTATGAAAACTCAAAGAAGCGTCTAAGAAAAGACGATGTTTATGATGTCATAGAATAATTTGCGGGACTTTGTTTGGAAAATTGGTCACTGTAATCGGAATAAAAGATATTATGGATGAAGTACTTTTATTCGTTCAAGAAACAATCGTCATGGTTATGGCACTACTTTTCAACGTTAGTTTTTCGACAAAATGTTTTTGAATCTAGTCCAGTAATGCCACTTGACTTTGTAATTCATGAGCGTAAGTATAACAAATAACTCACGAAGTGGTTTTCGAAATCTTGACACAAAAAATTCAAATCTTTTAAAAAAGCTTATCTTTTAATCACCGACAGGTGAATCGCTATATAACAAATGCAATTGAAAAGCTCTCCCTAATGCTAGTGTCTTGCTCTGTTGGCACCATCTCAAAGGAAATCTCAGATTTTAGCTACGACAACATGCTGTACCCAGTTATGATATTTATGTCATGAATTAATGTCACTGTCGTCATCTGCGTCCGAGGCTATTCGAGAACATTTTGATAAGCAAATCAAACACGAAATTCTTATTATGCAGCGCACACTAACAACGCATAAATACAGTACGGTAATTAAAAATGGGAAAGAAGCCCCAGTATATTCTGTATTGCTCAGATTCCATCATCTTCTTTAGCTGTCTGAAATCAAGAGGTTCTTGCGTGATAGGTAATCATGTATGTGTTTGACAATGTCAACAAAATTTGGATAATATTAAATCCAAAATGGAAGACTAGCGGTAACAGATGGCTGCTTTTGTGTTCTCCACCGAGCAACTTTTTCGAGTTGTGCATTAATGTTTAGAAAGCATTTGAATAAGTATGTCGTTACGGTCTGAAAGAGTGGCGAATTGCCTAAAATATGATAGGATCTGGGGTCTATAGTCTACATCATCATTTCCAATCAACTATGCTAATTAAAGAAGGAACGCCTTATACGAGCCTACTCCGCTTCACAATACCGCAGACCCCAGCAAACACGACACGTTGAAACAATAATGTTTAAATGTTGGCCCAACGTCTGCGACGCTGGCCCAACACTTTCAAACATCATTGTTTCAACGTGTCGTGTTTGCGCAGACGTGAGTTCTATCAACACCAGGTTGTCTCAACCGGTCAGCTATATTGCCCTATATAGACTACACTATTCTTAGAGCATAATATTCATTATAAGGGCCTATCCTATTATATCTCATTTTCCTTGGACACAATGGTCTCCATGGTGAAATACGATAAATTGGATTAATTTAGCATTACATATTGATATCATGGTGAACCTCACGTTTCGCAAGTCCAAGTGAAATGCATACACTTTTCTGTATACAATAAGCGAGCTCTCCTTTATCAAACATTTTGTGATCGAAAAGCTTGGTATATATGCCTAGAGATTGAAAATATGTTGCGTAGGCCTAACCATTTACCGACTGACGGGATATGGCCTTTTTAAAAAATCAATATGGCTAGAGACAGCCATTTTGGATTATATAATGAACAAATCATACTACATTTATGGGACTATGTAAAATGAGTTCAATCTTCGTCAGAAATATAGGCATACAGAGCCATAAATTAAGCTTTTACAGTTATCAAACAATATTATATATGCAAATCCTTGTAAAAAAAAATTGGATTCACCATAATTATTATACAAACGGGAGTTGCAAATAGTCTTTGGCTCAAAAGGGACGATTGGCAGTCATTTTGACTCGTTATATTAGGCCTACACAATATGAACACACGTTAAATCTCAAACTTATCAAATATTACTTGTGGTATACATTTCAGACTGATACCCTCAAAACGCAAGGTCATAAAAATGCAAAAGTTGAAGTAGAAAAAACAAGGCCTAATCCTAGGCATATAGTTAAACTCATCAGTATTCTTTTAACTGTATAGATACAATAGATCGATATTTTTAAGGTATTCTGTACCTTTCCAAAATGCGACTGTTTTCGAAATATCGTCTGAAGTTATAACCGTCCCCTATTTTTCCAAAATGAGACACAACACATCAGTAAGAGTTGATTTAATGAGAAAGTACTGAAATATCTTATAAAATGCATATGTTCCCTTTCGCAGCTGTTTAATAAATAATAATATTATCACTTGATCAATCGCATATATATCACAGTTTTGCTTTTACATTGATCATTGCATATAAAAATATACTTATACAAGAGTTTTTGTCAAGATTCATCAAAATTATCATAAATAGAACTAACAAATTTACAGCAGCACTCCTTAAATGAACGTAAAATATCAAACAAAAAGAAAATATAATTACTTCACCCCTGAAAAGTCATTGTTTAACTTCGGGCCAGCCTTGGCTGGCTCGGAGTTAAGCGATGACTGTGTTTTTCAGGGTTTTTATAGCACCTATAATGTAACATAAATATCCATCAGTCATATGTCTCAGTCTTTTCAGCACTACTGTACTGCAAGAGCACGAAATTGCCCGAGAGATCGTAGAATATCGTTCCACGTTCGTTCTACGACTAGTTCAATATTTTATACATGGTCTATGCTGCCGGGACAATTGTACACTTGCAGATCGTTTACAAGGGCAAAATTCTACATATCTTGTCATCATTTCCTACCTCATCGTTTCACGGACAACTCGAAATTCCATTCACTGTAATCAGCTCGGTATTGGGGCACACTTCAAGATTCTACATTCCCATTGTCTACATATATCCGCGGGAAATTCAAATTTAAACACAGGCGTGTTTTGGACGAAGTGCACGGGCAGGTCACGTGTGAGAAAAATGAACTTAAGTGTCTTTATCTCCATAACAGCATTATGTCATGACCTATCTTCTTGTCACAAATCTAAATTCCACAAATCATAATAATAGAACTATTTTCTCTCCATGATCATCACCATCTTTTCGTTCTCGTGCGTGACGTGGTGACGGAAGTGGTGCGTTTTTTGGCGCCGGATCTGGTACTGTCTTTTCTGTCGGGTTTGATGTAGGTTTGAGCCTGAAGGGCGGGCGCAGACGCCGTGGCCCCGCGTCTACTATCGTAAGAGGTTTGTAACGGGAGTGAGGACGTATAACGGGAGCTGACAGACGAATGACGTACATCCCCTCTGGTGTCACTGGATACACTACTCCCGTATCTGCTGCTACTGTATCTACAACACACAATAATAAGGACATTAAACATTGACTTATGTTTATATATTAAACTCAATAATTATATACTTCTTAGAGCTTGCCTTGCAAGGGTCAACCATCTGAGTACGACTCGGACGGAATAACTGAAATACCCGTTTAAATGATTTAGATATATTGCAGTTATAGTACGGTAGTTAAAGCTCGCTGTAACACAACATAATTTTGAGTTGTTCATGTTTCACTAAGAAATAGGAGTTAGAATTCCCAACATGTATTGGGAGAAAACTAGAAGAGGAATGCAACATTTCAAATTAGGAAGCATCAAATGTGTGTGTTACAAAATTCTAAACCCAAATGTTTCAGCTTTATGTAATTTTGTGTAAACTTGAAAGTAGGCATGTAAGAGAGAGAGAAAAAAAGTTTTTAAGAGATTGAAATTAGCAATTATATTATTGATAAATTAAAATATAAAATACAATCAAACGATGTACAATTATTCTGTTGTATAACTATAAGATTCCGTACTAGCATTGTCGCATAATTATGTTTCATGAATTATCAAATCAATCAATCAATCAATCAATCAATCAATCAATCAATCAATCAATCAATCAATCAATCAATCAATCAATCAATCAATCAATCAATCAATCAATCAATCAATCAATCAATTAATCAATTAATCAATCGATCGATCGATCGATCGATCGATCGATCGATCGATCGATCGATCGATCAATCAATCAATCAATCAATCAATCAATCAATCAATCAATCAATCAATCAATCAATCAATCAATCAATCAATCAATCAATCAATCAATCAATCAATCAATCAATCAATCAATCAATCAATCAATCACAAAAATGGCTTTCTTTACAGCGCCACTACCAAGACAATAAGCCAATACATGCAGTCACAAATGTCATTTGAATATCAAATACATTAATTTCTTAAAGATAAAGATTATATATTTATAATATTATGAGGCTTTGTGTTTTGCAGTAATACATCTCCCTCAATTTGAAAAGTGTCCGATAAGCCCCTTCATCTCCAAAAAGACGATAATTATAGCCTGTATAACATTACCGATTGGTATCAGTGTTGATTGGCATTTGCTGAGCTAGTTTGTCGTATCTGCTCATCAGTTCTTGTTTTTCCAATTCAATCTCCTGCGATAAAATAAAACAATAATATTGTCAATGGAAACAAAACGATTTCGATCATGTTACGGCATTCAGTGGGTCAAAAAATGAGACAAACTGTCCACAATTTATCGAAAATAATTAGTCAGGGTTTTTATACCACACGAGATAATTATGTCTAATGTTTATCTTATATATTGGAATAAAAATAGCTCTTCTTGAATGTATAAGAATATTTCCACAATCAAGTCATTCATTACTATACCTCTTATAAAAATAGCATGACTATTTTATAGATCTCCCAATTATTTTTTTTACAATTTAATATCTATTTGTAATGTAAGCACGATAATACAAAAATATTTCCATGCTAATAATTATTACATTTTGAATTGTACTTTGACTAATCGTGTTTATTGTGTATATTTTTATGGATCTTAGTTATTAATTAGCCGTGTAACTTTCCTAGGAAAGATAATGTTATCATAGTATTTCTATATTTTTAATTACATAAACATGATAAAGCAGACTATTAGTAAACATAGACTGTATGCAATGATAAAATTTCAAATGTAAAGAAAAGAGGATACTCTAACCACTCTAATATGGATTTAATGCTGAGCGTCGTAGACGGTTGCCCAAAATCAGACCAATATTGTGTCAACATCTCTTGTTTTCTGGGAAAACTATCTATACCGGTGTACATTAACCCTTTAGGCCATTTAGGCGCATAAACCATGGAGACCAAAGATTTTTTCAATTTGAAATCATCATAGGCCCTAAATGTCTTAGTTAGTTCTTTCTGATTCGACTATAGACGTCCGAATATGACGTTTACAGACGTCAGATTCCGACGTCTAAAGTCGATCCCTGCGCTGTAAGGATTAGGATTGAAGGGCCGCCTGCCACTCTGTAAGGGGGTAGATATGTCCCTGTAACACCAAGGGTGAGATATGCATACCCTTGTTGACTTGAGATGAGAACTTCTTGTAGATTCCGGTGTGGCGTCGTATTCTGTGTGGTTCAGGCTCTGGTTACTGAAATATACAGTTGGAATATATATATTATAAATACATCTTCTAGATGTGGTTCTAGAGTTGTATCTTACATAGTAATTCTGCAGATATATCTTGATATTTCGCTATATTGCTTACATTTTGAAAACATTTTTTAAGTACTTCCAGAACTGCTACTTTTAGAATGTCAATCTGCGAGAAAGGAAATATGTGTTCTTGCATTTACTGTAGATCTGTTAATATTCGCGAGGTTTTAATTTTCGCGAATTTTTCAAAGACGACACATTCGCGAATTTAAGAATCTCGCGAAAATTACTATAATAGTGCTACCTATCATCGAAATCGATAATTCGCGAATTCTAGACATCGCAAAAAGTCCCAAGATGACAAATTCGTGAAAACCTAAACACGCGAAAATTACCGGATCTACAGTATTTTTATTTATGATATCAGAAGTGCTAATTTAGACAATATGTCAATATGTGAGAATGTGAAGATGTATTATGCAATGCAAACACAAAACGCAGCTTGAAAAGTAAGCAGATACTGGCTTGTCTTTGCATGGCAGTATTCTCACCTTGCTGAGTAACTTCTGGACGGCAGAGATCGTCTTGCCCTGTATATTTCTGCTTGAGATTTTTGTCTCGTCTCCAAAATGTCGCTAAGGAGGCTCTGGCTGTCGTCTTCCATTGAGCTACAGTCACTTATTACGTCTAAAGAATCCATCTCAGATATTAGAGATGAATTTGCATATAAGCTGTAGGATGGTGTTCGGTGTGGTGATGATAAAGTATGTCTCACAGGTGACGAGTGGTGTCTAACATGAGGTGTGGTTGTTCTGGTGCGTTGGGGTGAACAAGATCTTTCTCTTCTAGTGCTATTAATTATTGACCGGCGTTGGTTAGTGAGGTATTGTTGACGCTGTTTTGGTGTCAATATTTTCCCGAAGAATTGTTGTGATGGTGTATCGGGTAGCTGGTCTCCATAGTCTGACGATACATCACTGATACTGCTTCTGGCCGGGCTGGTACTCTTTGATCGACAGTCTTTGACCTTCACATATCTAGTCTGTTCTCTATTCCGCTCTAACTTAAATGCTTCTTGTTGAGCTTGTCGCCTTAACGATGTAAAATCATGACGACTTTGTCGGGAATGGTGCCCTTCTGTTTTCTGTTTTTCCAGCTGTCCAATACGAATTTCTATTTGGCATTTTGATTTCTCCAACTCCTCTCTGTGTTTTAAAAGGTAAGACTGCCCTATTGCACTTAGCTGAGGCTCTGTTACGGATTGAGATGATAAGAAATCAGGATTCCAATCCGAGGGGTCGTCTATAGTGTCCAATAGTAGATCTGTCTGTCCTATTATATAGTTCAGTTGAGCCTCAGCCATGTCTACTTGCATCTTAGATGGCAATATGTCCTTTGCTAACATTCGCTGAATGCGCTCCCTCTCCCTTCTGAGTTTGTCAAGTTCATCAGAGTAGTCCAGCATCAAATCAGCTTCAACCGATTCATCTTGCATTGTACAGCTCTCACTGGTGGTTCGGCTACCAACAAATCGAGGAGCATCATCCATTCCAGTGCCACTTGAACTATAGTTCTTTCTCTGAGCACCATTAACTGTTATCGCTGTGCTGGGACTCAACCTATCAGTAGTGTTGTCTACCTGTGAATAGGAATTCATTGATTCATCACCAAAGACCTCTGAAGAAGTGGATATATTGATTTGTGCTTCGTCGCACCTGGAGTTACTCAAGCTATCCGTGACGTCTACCATCACTGGCTCTGGTGATGTCAGTGTGTACTCAATAAACACATCATCATTGCTAGGATCCGATGATGTAGAGGGCACCGTAAGCATTACAGGGCATGCAATATCTGATTGTAGCCCGTCCACAACAGGTTGTTCAGATCTGTTTTCTTCCAGGGATGAATATGTTCGCAGTAGTAGCTCTTCTTCGATTCCACCTGTGCCAATTTGACCAGACGTATGGGCAGTGTTACCACCATCTGTCTGACCTCTCCCAGGATATTCAATGTCCAAGGTACAATCACTGCTATCAAGACATCGTGTTACCGGCTGTATGATATCCTCTATAGCTATATCAGCGTAACCATCGCTCTCTCTCTCATGCAGCTTAACATCTGCTTGATGAGTGTCCAATGGCTGTTGTGCTAATATACCATGTTGTTGTTGAGGGTATGTTAACAGTGTTTCGGTTTCGCCAGTGTTTCCATCTGTCACATTACTGAGCTGCTTGTTATACGATTCACATTCACTTATCTGAGAACTACTGTCCAGATTCGGTTGAAGAAGTGCAGTAACCGCACCAGTGTGGATCAGTGTGTCTGCTATTGAATTGTCAATATCTGGTTCTTCATTATTAATAGAGATATTATCGTTGGATTTTGCTGACGGATATGTTATAATGCCCTCTGGATCAGCATTATTCTGTAAATGATCCCCTATTGTATCTCTTTCTATTTGTGGATCGGAGTCGATCACCTGACAGACAATATCTTGCATCACATGGTCATCGAAGTCTGGTTTGTTTTTCCATGAATGAATATCCACACTGACACGGGTTTCGTCCAGCTGGTCCAAGTTCTCTGCAGAGTGGTTCTGCTGATTTGTTTGTGCTCCTGAAGGCAATTCTACAGAAGGAGATGAGTGTTCATAGTTGGTGTACATGGTTGTTGGCAGATATTCCGTTGTGCTATTGTCAAGTACATTTGCTCCAGAATTTGAGATTGAATAATAATTTGTATCTGCAGGGACAGTTAATTCATTCGGTGTATATTCCGTTTTGCCTAAAGACGATTGTGCTTCATAAGATTGATCAACTCTGCTCAGAACGTCCTCGTTATAAGCATTAGAGCATACGTCTACCCTTGATTCTAAAATGACCTCTTCGCTAACATAGCCGTATTCGCTTGGATCTACCATGGGTATACCAGCAGGAATACCAGAGAAGCTTTCTATTGGTGTTTGATTTACTGGTGTCAAAGTTGAACTAATATGTTGGACATCTGCTAAATCGAGAGAAGGTTGAGTACTTAGATGTGGGGCAAAATGAGGAGCAGCGGTGGGATTTTGGAATTGTTGATATGAGATATCTCTGAGAGTTTGTTCAGGTGCTATGCTGGATTGTATCATGGGACTATCGCATCTGGGCGGGCTAGCACCAACACCAGTGTCCACCATTATTGCCTTTGGAGCTAGTAATTCCTGATCAGCCGTCGTCTCCCCAGTTTGGGTCTCAATAACGCGTCTTTCCGGGTATGTCTGTGTTTCTATGGTTCTTGTTATTTCACTGTTATTGCTGGTGTTTAGCGTGTGTTCGGAAGTGTTTTCGTTCGACTCTCGACTTACGTCCAAAGTACTGTCAACAGACCAATGTTCAACACGCTGTGTGGAATGCTCTTTAAAAGAATGAGGGTCAGTTGATATGTAGCCAATGTTGGAGAAAGAGCCAAACGTTGGTGTGGCTATGCAGATATTTTTTTCATTTGATGATAAACTGGTCATTGACTGTGATTTCGCACGACTGGTGAGTGATTCTACATGAGGTGTAGTATCATTGTCAGCACAAGTAATAGTTTCACCGCTATCACTGTCCTCTCCGCTTAACCTGTGGAGGTTAGATGGTGTGTCACTGTCCGGATGTGTCCCATGTTCATCTGTTTGACTCTCTTTATGCCGTGAGGATATTGCACCCTCATTAAAAAAGACATCTCCCATTTCTTCCTGACCTGGAGTCATAGCTTTATTTTCGTCTGTGCTTCCACTGCTCTGTGGTGTTAATTGTGACATATGTGCACCGATATTTTGAGAAGATGGTGAATCTAATTCACAGATTTCGTAATCGTGGACTGATGAAATACGATTGTTAGATGATGAAAAGTTGAATGGAGCTCCCAGTTCACTTAGATCTGTACTGATCGCTCTGCGGACTGTAGTTAAAGCCTTCTCCACCAAAATTACAGATTCATTTCTACCATTAGAATCGTCACGAAATATAGCAACTCCTCCTTCATTTGATATCATGTCTTCTTCGTTGGCATTCATTGGTATGGTTGTTTCATGTCCCACGTGTGGCAGCATGCATATCTGTGTTTGTGCATTTGATGTTGCTGCTACTTTTTGAACCACGTCAATCTCTAAATCTGTACCACTCAGATTTATTTGGCGGTTTATACTGTCTATCCCAATAGTTGACGTTTGTGTTTCAGCGTTTCTGTAATGTACTCCATGATATTCGTATTCATGTGTGAATAATGGGGCTGCTTCTGACGGGTAATTAGGTGACTGAGTGGCCCTATCTCTTCGTGGGTATGTTTGTCTGTGCATTTCTTGAATATCTTTATAGCTACCATATTCTAGATTTTCGTCGCCACCATATTTATAACTATCTTCTTCATCATCTGTTCCGTCGTTTTCTGAATCGTATCTTAAAGATGGTGGGAATATATTTTCATGGGTTACTTCTTCATCATCATCACTGTCAGTGTACAGGTTGGCAAAATCTATGGAAGCAGAATGGTTCAGCTCGGATCTCTGCAGGCCATTATCTGACATTACATTTTCTAATGAAGCTGATACATATTTCTGTGGAGGGAAACTGTTCTGGATTCCAAAATTATAACCCCTGGGTTCTATATCAGACCAGGCAGGTTCTGATATAGGTCGTATCATCCTTTGCTTCATATCCTCATCATCCCCCATCATTCTGCCCACACTTCTGGCCTCGTTAAAGAACACGTAAGTAATGCTGTCATTGGACACATTCATTCTCATGTTATCAGAGAGAATAACACAGTTTGCTGATGACGATCGCCCCTCATAAAGGCTGTATGGCTCAGTGTAAGCCAGCTGCGAATCTGAGTTCACTCTCTCAAGAGGCTTGTGAGAAACGATGTCACTTGTTTCAGAGAGACATGGGCCACTAGAAGATAGGCTTCTTGGTCGAACAGAGGATAAGAAATCATTGACGGCCTCATCTATGTTGGAAGAATTGCTACTTGATACAATTCCAGCTGATGATTTAACTGGGTCTAATGCAGAATAATTAGGCACCCTAGGAGATCCTGTATGCTCTACTACTTGTTCTGGACATTGAGCAAGTAATTCTAGAGTCTCATTGCTCAAGCCCAATGTCTGCAAATCAGCTAATGTGTGTTGGATGCCACCATCAGTGGGGTTAACTTCTTGCATTATGTTTTCTTCTTCTAAGTCGTCTTTCAATTCAAGTGTGACAGAAGGTAATGGGCCACTTTCCATTTGTCCTTCTCTGTCATTATATATGTTGTGATGTTGTGTAGAAGGCAATGATCCAGTCGGATATTTCTGGTTCGATTCGGTGGAATCAGAAGCAGACGGTATAGGGTGAGTTCTATCTGCAGATAAGGTGTGACTTGGAGGAGTATCAATTGTCAGTTGGTGATCTTTCATTGTGGGTACTGTGTGATCGCTTGTACTAGTAACTGGAATAATAGAATCTTCACAGGTTGGTAGAGGTGAAGCAACAATAGGAGTTTGTGGATCGTGACGTTCATACGGAGGTGTATGAATGGAATCAACAGCAATTCCCTGTATGTGCTCTTTACGTGTTTGTAATGAGTGATTCGAGTCAGTGTTAACTGGCACATTGTTGTATTTGTCCGAGGGTAATCTTTGTGTTGAATACACATCAACTGGCATACTGTGATCTTTATTTTGTAATGTTTGAGTGGAATCCATATCAACTGATAAACTGTCATCCCTGTTTGGATGTAATAAAGGAGCGTAGTCTGTATGTCCTACGCTTAACACACGGGAATCTCCATTTGTGGGTGATGAGTGATTGGAATCAGTATCACCTGGTATGTTATCATGTATGTTAGTAGGTGATGCGCGAGTATGATCAGTATCAACTGACATGCTGGGATCTCTGTTTGTACGTAATGACTGGATGTAATCAAGATCAACTGGAATACTGTTATCTCTGTTCGAAGGTAATGACTGCATATAATCAAGATCCACTGGAATATTGTTAACTCTGTTTGAAGGTAATGTGTGATTTACATCAGCATCCGCTGGCAGATTATTATTTATGTTTGTAGGTAATGAGTGACTGGGATCAGCATCAACTGGCATAGTGTGATCTCTGTTTGAAGGTAATGATTGAGTGGAGTCAGCATCACCCAGCATACTGGGATCTCTGTTTGTTTGTAATGAATGAGTGGAATCAGCATCAACTGGTAATGTGTGATTTACATCAGCATCAGCTGGCAGACTATTTTTTGTGCTTGCAGGTAATGAGTGAGTGGAATCAGCACCAGCTGACATTCTGCGATCTCTGTTTGAAGGTGATGCATGAGTGGAATTTGTGTCAACTGGCATACTATGATCTCTATTTGTAGGTAATGAGTGAGTGGAATCGGCATCAACTGGCATACTATGATCTCTATTTGTAGATAATGAGTGAGTGGAATCAGCATCAACTGGCATACTATGATCTCTGTTTGTAGGTACTGAGTGGGTGGAATCAACATCAACTGGCATGCTATGATCTCTGTCTGTAGGTAATGAGTGAGTGGAATTAGCATCAACTGGCATACTATGATCTCTGTTTGTAGGTAATGAGTGAGTGGAATCAGCATGAACTGGCATACTGGGATCTCTGTTTGAAAGTGATGCATGCGTGGAATTGGTGTCAACTGGCATACTATGATCGCTGTTTGTAGGTGATGAGTGAGTGGAATCAGCATCAACTGGCATACTATGATCGCTGTTTGTAGGTAATGAGTGAGTGTAATCAGCATCAACTGGCATACTATGATCGCTGTTTGTAGGTAATGAGTGAGTGGAATCAGCATCAACTGGCATGCTATGATTTCTGTTTGTAGGTAATGAGTGAGTGGAATCACAATCAACTGGCATACTATGATCGCTGTTTGTAGGTAATGAGTGAGTGGAATCAGCATCAACTGGCATACCATGATCTCTGTTTGTAGGTGATAAGTTAGTGGAATCAGCATCAACTGGCATACTATGATCTCTGTTTGTAGGTAATGAGTGAGTAGAATCAGCATCAACTGGCATACCATGATCTCTGTTTGTAGGTGATAAGTGAGTGGAATCAGCATCAACTGGCATACTATGATCTCTGTTTGTAGGTGATAAGTGAGTGGAATCAGCATCAACTGGCATACTATGATCTCTGTTTGTAGGTAATGAGTGAGTGGAATCAGCATCAACTGGCATGCTATGATCTCTGTTTGTAGGTGATAAGTGAGTGGAATCAGCATCAACTGGCATACTATGATCCCTGTTTGTAGGTAATGAGTGAGTGGAATCAGCATCAACTGGCATGCTATGATCTCTGTTTGTAGGTAATGAGTGAGTGGAATCAGCATCAACTGGCATACCATTATCTCTGTTTGTAGGTAATGAGTGAGTGGAATCAGCATCAACTGGCATACTGGGATCTCTGTTTGAAAGTGATGCATGAGTGGAATCAGCATCAACTGGCATGCTATGATCTCTGTTTGTAGGTAATGAGTGAGTGGAATCAGCAACAACTGGCATACTGGGATCTCTATTTGTAGGTAATGAGTGAGTGGATTCAGAATCAACTGGCATGCTATGATCTCTGTTTGTAGGTAATGAGTGAGTGGAATCAGCATCAACTGGCATACTATGATCTCTATTTGTAGGTAATGAGTGAGTGGATTCAGCATCAACTGGCATGCTATGATCTCTGTTTGTAGGTAATGAGTGAGTGGAATCAGCATCAACTGGCATACTATTATCTCTGTTTGTAGGTAATGAGTGAGTGGAATCAGCATCAACTGGCATACTGGGATCTCTGTTTGAAAGTGATGCATGAGTGGGATCAGCACCCACTGGCATACCATGATCTCTGTTTGTAGGTAATGAGTGAGTGGAATCAGCATCAACGGGCATACTATGATAGCTGTTTGTAGGTAATGAGTGAGTGGAATCAGCACCCACTAGCATACTATGATCTGTGTTTGTAGGTAATGAGTGAGTGGAATCAGCATCAACTGGCATACTATGATCTCTGTTTGTAGGTGATGAGTGAGTGGAATCAGCATCAACTGGCATACCATGATCGCTGTTTGTAGGTAATGAGTGAGTGGAATCAGCATCAACTGGCATACTATGATCTCTGTTTGTAGGTAATGAGTGAGTGGAATAAGCATCAACTGGCATACTATGATCGCTGTTTGTAGGCAATGCGTGAGTGGAATCAGCATCAACTGGCATACTATGATCGCTGTTTGTAGGTAATGAGTGAGTGGAATCAGCACCCATTGGCATACTATGATCTCTGTTTGTAGGTAATGAGTGAGTGGAATCAGCATTATCTCTACCTGTGGGTGATCTGTGAGATGAGTCTGTAACAGGTGGTATATTGTACTGTTTGTCAAGAGATAATGGTTGATTGGAATCAGCATCGACTGAAATAGTGTGATCGTTCGCTGTGGGTAATGTGCGAGTGGAATCAGAACCATCTGACATATTGTGATCAGGATTTGAAGGTGATGTATGAGCGGAATCAGCGGTAACTAATAATTTGTGATTCGAATTAGTATTACCAGGCATGTTGTGAACTACGTTGAAAGGTAATGTGGGAGATAAAGATTCAACTGGAATATTTTTATCTTTGGTAATGGGGGATTCTAGCATGGAGTCAGTAACATTTGGCATATTGTGGTCATTGCCAGTCGGTCTCACTCCATTAGAATTAGAATGACTGTTTGGCATAGTGTGGTGTTTGTTTGCAGGGAATGAATGAGTGATATCAGTGGTTGTTGGCATGTGGAGATCTTGGCTTGTGGGTAATGTACATCTGGAATCAGTGTCATCTGGCATATTGTGATCTTCGGCTGCATGTAATGTGTGAGCTTGTTCACTACTAACTCCCGCACTATTGTTTTTGTATGGATTGGGAGACTGAGTAGCAGTTACTTGATGGTGTATGTGTGTTGGTGATAGTACACTGGATTCAGATGTAGATGGTGCAGAGTGACTTGAGCTTGTGGGTGATATACAAGTAGAATCAGAAGCTGGTGACAGAGCATCATCATCATCAGCGACTAAACGATGTGTTGAGCCAGCAGAACCTTGTACTCCACCATCTGCTGGCATACTTTGGTTTTCAGTGGAGGGAGAATCGCCACCATATATCCCTTGGTTTAATGGTATTGTGACATGTAGTGCTTCGTCATGGAAGACTTGTGAATTAGTTTGATCAGCGAGAACATCAAAATCGTGGTGCGTTTCATCAGATGTTTGGCTCTCTAATTCCCGCCTCTCTCTATTATGATGGATGTCATTATTCCCCGCAGACGGATATCTTATAATGCCCTCTGGATCAGCATTATACTCTAAATGATCACCTATTGTATTTCTTTCGATTTGTGGATCGGACTCGATCACCTGACAGACAATACCTTGCATCACATGGTCATCAGAGTCTGGTTTGTTCTTCCATGGATGAATATCCACACTGACACGGGTTTGCTCCAGTTGGTCCAAGTTCTGTGCAGAGTGGTTTTGCTGATTTGTGTGAGCTCCTGAAGAATTTTGCAGACCAACAATGTCCATATCGCTCATTGCATCAGCGTAGTCGCCATAGATGTCGATGGCATGGTTTGATCTGTTCGCCATTATCAATTCATTCTCTTTACTGCATTCAACTCTTCTGGGACCGTGCGCGGATTGGACGTTAGTAACCGAGTCAAATAACACTATGGGCGTGTCCACAAAATGCACTTGTTTCTTATCACTAACTGGAGAGGTGACAGTTGTGGCTGATTCCAGTATATCCTCCCCCAAGGTACCCTCCTCATCTATGGTCATGTCGTCTCCTCTCACCTCAGTCAACTCAGCTGAATGTGCGCGCTTCAAGCCTCCAGATTTAGCTCCACGTATATTAGGATCGTGACTTTCCGGTTGATCTTTAACCAGCTCGCGTGTTGTTAGGATACCTGGCATGTGTGCTCTATCGTTTAAGGGCCTTGTTCTGACGGGAGAAGTGTCCGCGCTCACAGTGATATCCGTGGCAAAGTCACTTTCCAGCCCGGAGTCAGTCCACACATGGTCGCTGGAGGTATCCCCAGTAATGCCGTGAATACTGATCCTGGACAACGAGCCCTCACTAGAGTCATCTTGTGGGGTACTGCACGTATACTTGCCGTCAGTACCATCACATTCTGAGATACGTGGACCGTCCACATTCTCGTACCTTCCAGATTGTAATTTCCCATCTAAGTGTTGTGTTTTCTCTTTCATGTCAGTGGTATATGGACCGTCTGATATGTACTGTGGGAGTGAAGTGTACTGTTCACCAGGCGTACTGGGGTGTTGAGCATTATATTCCATCGCAGGATCAGAGGCATCATGACCAGGATTAGCAGCAGATGTGTTATTATTCTCCTCCACTGATCCATCTTCTCCTGGGGAAACTAAAACATACACAATTATACAAAATTATAGAATAAGAATTAGTAATTAACTGATTTCTAACAACAATACAATCTATTAATAATAAATGAAACTGGTACATGTTTTTCTGATATACTGGTGTAATGGATGAGCATTAAAAAACTTCTTGTTTAAATTTCTGACTGACTGACAAAGTGAGGACATGATCAGATATAATAATAGCAGCAGTCTGGTTTAAAGAAAAATAACACAAACATATCTTATAGTCGGCTCAGTATAATATAAACACATTGGCATACGCCAAACTGGTGGCACAGAACAGTATAATTCTAACACTCTGATATGGGGCGCAAAGCGAACAGCAGTAACCATGGTAACTGTTTACCTGAAAAGTAAGCAGTTACTGCTGTTTGCCCTTGCACGACAGTTTTATTATACTCCATTTTATTTTACTTGTATTATTCTCCTGATAAAATAATAAAATATCCAGCACATGAATCGCAGTCTACTACAATTTAAATAACAGCGAAATAACTAGTCCCAATTAGCTGTTCTTCTCACGTACGACCATTAATTGGTTACAGGTACGCCACTTGGGCCAACTGTCCAAACATCTGACCCAGAATAATCTATGATAGATGGCGATCGATCCAACTCTCTTGATCTTGGCATTGTGAGCCCCTCCCATTTTATTAGGTACGTGTTGTATCTGGCCGTAAATCATAGAGATACTGTCTAATCTGGGTGGTCTAAATTGTCTGAATCAGGTGTAATTAATTTCACTACAATCTGATAGTATAGACGCAATTTAGAAACCTGACTGTGACGTTTGCTACAACCCTGGTTGATGAATAATTCGTCCCATTGGGGCTAACGGGTTATATCTGCCACTCGTTAGAGTGGCAGAAATAAGCCTTTAGCTCCGACGATTTTCACTACAAATAAATCCACCTTTAATGTTGGTGTGTCAGTCTTTTAGCAAAGGTTAACCCTTATAACCAGTGTTAACGTATGCTATAATAGTTTATATAGTTGCAGATTAAGTAAACGCGCATAAGATGTCTAGATGTCGTTTAGATGTCACTTAACCCCCCCCCCCCACCCCACCCCTCCCCCCACCAACGCAATAAATACATTTTGGCATATTTGTGTAAGATGTGTAAGGGATAAACCTTTCGATTACGATCTCTTACATGTTGGAGCTAGCACACGAACTCTATGAAAAAAATGCGAACACATGTCACTGAAATATCAGCCATACTTCCCAATCGACAACAAATAACCTATTTTTGTTGAGGATTGCATGGTGGCGCCGCATAATGATTGATGTCAGTATCAAATGGACGCTGGGGGGGGGGGGGTCGCCCCTTACAAGTTTAGACCTAAATTATATTTAGCCGATTGAATAAGACACTAAAATAGTGAAAGATAAAACAGTTACTGGTCTCTGAACGGTCAGTTAGTTGACCTGAGTGTGAACGGTGAACCTGTTATGTGAACCTATTGATCTTATCAGGCCCTTCACATAAGTGGACACTACAGGCACATTCACTGTGGAATCTCAATAACCCTTTAGGTGCTGTAATACTATTTTTATGCATTTGAAACTGTTACCGCTGACTCAAATGACATCAAATGAATAAAATCACCGTAAATTTGAAAATTCGAACTTTCATTATAAATTACATTATAACTAATAATAAACGATCGATATGTTTGCAGCGAAAAATCAGTCGAAAGTGCCTAAAAGCGACGCCCACATTGAGAGGCTTAAAGTCAGGTATTACTATAAGTGAATTACTATTACAATGGTAAGTGAATTGAATACACTTCCTATGAACAAAGGAATGCCTACTGTTTACCCTGTGTAAATGAAATGAATCGGGCTTTAGGCCACCTTTGTGCACATATAGGCTAAACTGGGCCAGGAGAACCTCCTGAGGATGGTGAGATGATTGAGATGACACTGTCCTCCAGACACAGGATTCGAAATTCGAGCCCTGACGGTCTGAGGCCGAGCACGCTACCTCTCGGTCACGGAGGCTCCCCACAATACTAACTTTCACACGTGGATGGGGAAGAAACATTTTTGTTTCTTGCAAACCGCCGAGACCGGGAACCGAACCCCGAACTCTGGCGTGAAAGGCAGCAGTGCTAACCACTACCATAGGGCCCCCGCCCGTTTACCCTGTGTACATATGTTAAGTCTCCGAATTAACAGATGTAGGCCTGAATCAATGTACCTTAGAAATATAAAAACTTAAAAACGAATTATTGTTACAGTGACTTGCTGTGGAGAATGTCAACATGTTCAAGAAAAAAATATTTTAAAATAATTAAATTATTTTTTTAAGTTAATTTTTTTTCAACATCATCCAGAACCACATATAATGTAATTTCGAGACAACCTGCGAACCCACACTCCAAGCTCATGACAACCCGCGAACCCACACTCCAAGCTCATGACAACCCGCGAAACCACACTCCAAGCTCATGACAACCTGCGAACCCACACTCCAAGCTCATGACAACCCGCGAACACACACTCCAAGCTCATGACAACCTGCGAACCCACAACCCTTCAATATCGCTGGTTGAAAATAGGTAATTTATTCCTTATTCACTGCAATATTGCTATTTGCATGGGGTTTTTTTCGCCGGGCGAATCTGAATGCGTCTGAATCCGCATACTGGCTTTCATCCAGCATTCTGCTCTTCAGAGACAAAAGGCAGTACCTGCTTACTTGACAAGTAAGCAGTTACTACCTCTTGGGTTTGCATTGTTCACGACCTGGCACGAAAAGGAGTATTTAATGACTGAGTCCTGATCCATTGATTACCTGATCCGCCGCCATACCCCCCCCCCACCAACGGTGAAGTAACGGGTCAGCGTTCTTAACCCTTTGATCTCTAAAGCACTGATGTCGACTACAGTAGTCATTCCTAGTTTGTATTAGTACGCTTTTAGAAATAAATGTGTCCTAATTTAGTGATACTGATAAACGTATGACTTACATTTCACAAATCACACTTATTTTCAGTCGCTTGAGGTTGTGGATTGCGGTAGCGAGACACAAATTTTACTTTAAGTGACTGAAGAAATAAATTAAGGCTAATAGTTCAGGACCCCAGGGGTTAAACGTTAATTGAGTCGCCATTCTATGAGCCAGTCTATAGATTTGGTAAGCTTAAAACTGTTAACATACTTTCTCTGCGAGTTTTCAGCCGATCAAGCTGCAATTTTTAGCCACATGATAATTTTCAGGACGATCGGCATTGAGATCCATATAACAGAATTACACGATATCGCGATTTTCTCTATCAATTTTCAAGTTTTTGATAAATATTTTTTTCAAGCCTGTTATTATGGTGAACACCGGTAGGTGTCTATCTGCGACCGTTTAAAAGTGCTCGGAAATAAAAAAAAGATTGCGATTGCATACAAATAAACTTTCGGTTACCTTGCAGGTAAGCACTGCTGCCATCGACTCACATGTTCCGCAGAACATCCTTTTCTAGTTAGCATTGTAATCGTTGTCAATTTTTAGAACTTCAAAAGTCATATTTTGAATGTAAATTGTGTCTCTGAGCAGCAACATTTAAACCTATTAGCCTCCGATTTGATAAATTGGAATATCTTTCATCCACTTGAAGCTGCGGATCGCGTGAGCTAAATACAATTTTAAGTGGGTCAAAATTCGAAATAAATAAGTTGACGATAAAAGTCTATAATGGATTAAAATTTCTGACACGGGTCTCGCTATAGCTATTCTGTGAAACGCAGTGACGTCACCAGAAACCGTTTTGAATGGAAACTCTGTGAAAAGAATGTTATATAAGACCCCCTCCCCCATAAGTACTGTATTAGCTAAGGTCATTGAGTTTCACAGAATAACCACAATTTTAAGAGGATAGAAATGTTACTAATTCATAAAGTTGAGTACAGTAGAACCTCGGTTTCGGATCACCTTACTAAGCGGACCACCTGGCGTCTCGGACCGCTTTCCACCCGTCCCAACGTTTTTCCCATAATCGTAATGCTTAAAAAAATGTTCACAATCTCGCAGACCAACCCTTTACAGCAAAATAGATATTCCAAGTGTAAATACAAACAAGTCAAGACCGGTTATGTGGGTGCTTGGGGCTTCAAGGGTTAACAGCCGACGGCAGTGTTGGCCCAGCAAACACGAGACATTGACCCAATGTTGGATCAATGTTGGGCCAACGTCGTAGACGGTGGCCCAGCATTGAACCAACATTGGTTCAATGTATCGTGTTTGCTGTGGGGGGGGGGGGAGGGGTCCACAAATAAACACACAATAAGGCTGTTGACGCCCAACAGACACGTTGACACAATGCTGGGTTGATGTTGGACCACCGTCATAGACAATGGTCCAACATTAAACCGGCATTGTGACAACGTCTGTTGTTTGTGACAAGGAGCCTCCAGCCACATGGCGTCGCCAAGATAACCACACGTGCCAGATCTGGTCGGGGACTCGCAAATCAACAATTTACGCTTAGAAAACACAATGCCGATTGAATGTTGGTCCATCGTCTGCGACGCTGGCCCAACATTCAATCAACATCGGTTTAACGTATCCTGTTATTTGAGCAAATGTTCACACATGGGATTTGCCCGGGTTATTTTTAATATTGTTGGCCCAGAGACCAAACGATTAGCAATTCAGGAAAATATTGCCTTAAAGTATCTTGTTCACCGGACAGAGAAGGAATCCCTGAAATTTAACCGAATGTTGTTTTAAGGTTGGTCCATCGTCTGCGACGCTAGTCCAGCATCAAAACAAAACAGGGTCGACGTCATTAATTCCACGAATTTTATTCAAAATATGCCGTGTGTTGGACAAATGTGTGGAGAGAGCTTACAGTTAAGGACGTTCTCGTTTCACTTCTAAATTGATCTTCTCGGCGGTTTGAAAGAAACAAAATTGTTTCTTCCCCATCCACGTGTGCAAGTCAGTATTGTGGGGAGCCTCCGTGACCGAGAGGTAGCGTGCTCGGCCTCGAATTTTGAATCCTGTGTCTGTAGGACAGTGTCATCTCAATCATCTCACCATCCTCAGGAGGTTCTCCTGGCCCAGTTTAGCCTATATGTGCACAAAAGTGGCCTAAAGCCCGATTCATTTCATTTCTAAATTGATATATTATCCTTCAGCAATTTATAAAAAGTATATAGTGGCCTATTTGTATTCACGTTGCACGAACAATAAACACTAAGTGACTGATAATTTAATGTCTAGTTTCACGCACATGAAATATGATTGGAGAGACGAAAGTATAACATGGGAAAACTTATTCACGAATAGACTGTTCAACGATACCACAGTCTGAACAGTAAACACACACAAGACGTTGATCCAATGCTCGATTAACGTTGGTCCACCGTCTACGACGCTGATCCAACATAAAACAAACATTGGGTCAGTATCTTGTCTTAGGTGAACTTATTATAAGCAGAATAGGTTATGTTTGCAATGTGTTTGCCATAAATAGTAGTAATCTGATAATGCGAGAGTTATAAATATCAAAGGGTCATGATCGCGCTACATATACACGGTATGTGTAGCCTTATGATCACAAGCACGACACACGGACCCCATGTTGGTTTAATGTTGGGCTGCAATCAGTGACGGTGGACCATCATTACACCGCTAAGCATGACTGTGGTCGTTTTTAATCTGTTTTATTAGCAGGTAAATCACAGTTATTGGGAATGAAATGAGTGTTCAAACATCAAGATTATAGAAGAAGAATTTCACTTTCTCTTGATAATAATGTCTACTGTTTATTGAGTTAAGAGATAATTATCTTAGAAATGTAAATACTTATTGTACCTTCAATAACTTTTTAGAGCTTATGTGTTCCAACGATATTTCAGTTTTATTAAATATATCATTGTTTGTTAAACATGGCATGAAAAAGAGACACTGTTTTTTTAAAAAGGACAGCTTATGCCTTATTATGGTGTGTCACATTGGAGTGTAGCTAGGGACGGAAGTGGTGAAATCGGCCCTTAGAATGTTGGCATTATACATGTGTTTCAATGGGACTGGCATTTGGGGTGGTGAGACCATTGTGGAACACGCGACGCTCTGTTTGCTAGGGTTGGAGAATATCCACTTACCGTGATGCTGTAGCTTCTTCAGAGATGAGTCCTCCTGACCGTTCGAATTCACTGGGAGCCCAGTACTGTCCGCCTCTTTAGATATGAGCCTCCTGCCCGGTTCCACTAAATCTCCCATTTGATTTGCTTCACCAGAAGACTTTCCATAATATTCGGGTGCCGCCGAGTCTCTATTCACTCGTTTTTCCCACAGATCATCCATCTTCTCTTTCGTACTTATAAAATCACACTGATCACCGACATTGTCATCACTTCCCGGTGATTTACCAGGGCCAGATATAACGGCGGTGCTGTCTGATGCGGTTATTCCGGCTCGAACGAAAGGTCTTGTCTCCGACATATATTCATTTGACGCTTGTTCCTTGGCATCATCCGTGCTTCCAGGCGGAGGACGAACTTCTTCTGAAAGTGAGAAATTGCATAAAAGCTCACTTCATTATACAAATATTATATTCCAAATAACTGAAAAATGAATTTTACTACATTGAATGGGTGAGTTTACCATATCAGAAACAAATCGAAAATAAACAAAACATTTTTAAAGAAAGTTCCAAAACCCGATAAGGGTTAACATATTTATTTATGGCTGCCATCGCCCATAGAGAGGGACGTGGCGTAATGGTTAGAACGTGGCGCTTTGCAATTGCCGCTGCCTGCCGTGCGGGTTCAAACTTTGCTCGCGGCAGATTTCCAGAGAATTGTCATGTTTCTACCATCAACATTAGGGCATTGTCTCGATGTTTGTGTCCTTGGGCAAGGCACTTTACCCTCAAATGCTTCACTTGACTCAGGTGAAAATGAGTACCTGGTAGGACAGGGATGGCAATGTGTACGATAAGTTCAATGCGTCGAAATGGCTGCAGGACTGTATGCTCTCCGTGGAGTTGAAATGGCACACGAATGAACAGGTCCAGTGACCAGGGGATAAAACATAAAGTCGTATGATAAGTCTTAAGAAACCTACATCTTCACAAGATGTTTATTTACCTATGACACCTCTTAGAGCCAGGGTAAGTCAAGTGGGCCTAATTATATTGTTGTACCCTATTTAAATAACACAGGAACGCAGGGTTGTGATTAAGTCATGTATGTGGTGGATTGTGCCTTTGTCAATTGGTTAGGGGTAGAATATTATATTTTTACCCGACAATTATAATACTGTCGCGCAAAGCAAAAACGACAGTTGCTGCTTACTTTCCAAGTAAGCCGTTAATACCTTTTAGCTTTCCATAGCAGAATACAGCTTACCTTTTAGGGTCATATATGGCGACTCAGAAAGCTCATTTTTCTTCTCTTTCAGCACTGTCATTCCATGTTTCTTGCGCCTACCCACAGGCTGGGGTGACTTGTAGTGCACAAGTTCGTAATTCCCCAAATCTTGCAGAAAGAGGCGCTCTTCGTCAAAGGAGAAGAAGCCAGCGTCGTCGTCGTCATGAAGAGACTGTAAGTGCAAAGTGGATTTGACTAATCCTGTTTTGGTGAGTCCCGGTAGATCCTCTAAGCATCCTGACGGGATGTTGGGCAGAGAGACAGACGCCGAGCAGGGTTTTACTGGATTCCCCCGCCATCTGTAAAATTCCCCAGCAGCTTCTCCAATGTTTTCGTTACTCTTACATTTTGTTTGATCCGAATTCGAAAGTGTGCCGTTAGTATCTGACAGCGAGTCCTGTGAGCTGTTTTTGTAGAGTTCTTGCTCGCTTCTAGACATTATATTTGACGCTAGAATCGGCGTTTGTACCCTAGCGTCAATGGTGTCTGTGCGCACCTCAGCGCACACAGGGTAATGAAATACTGCCTGATTCATATCTACTACCTCACCGCCAGTACTGGACATGTGACAAGCCGGGGTACTGGATTTTCCAAGGGAATCTTTGAGCTCCTGTTTTCTGTCAGTACTCACACTGAACACCTCACTCTCCTCTGCATACTTATCCGTCACTAATAGGAAATGTTCTGTCAATAGTTCAGGTGGCTCCGCTTGTGTTTCTGTTGTGCTGAGCACATTGCTATCACAGCGCTGAGAATCGATATCCCGCCACGGTGCATTGTCTCCATATATCTCTGCAGATACGATATCACTGTCGGCATAATTATCAGCTGTTTTTTCAGTCAATTTCTCCTTTTCTGTAAGGCATTCATGTTGGATTGCAACGTCTTCAGAAGCCGCCGGGGAAGGACTGTCCGAAACTGAGTTAGTGGTTGTCTCTGGTGCGGTGACTGGAGCCTGGTTGTCTGGAGACCAGGTGGTGGTGGTGGTGGTGATCAGTGGACCATGCTGGATCCCGGCCTGTGGTGCCGCACCTCTGTCTAGTCTGTCTACGCTGGATGTGTGATCCTGTGACAACCCAGGTACTGTACGTACCTCCGACTGTGAATTATCAATATCTAGACCTGCACATATTATCGATCCGTCTAATGCTTTATTATCGTACGGATCTACTGGACCGGTGCCAAGAGTTTTGTCGTCAGAGTCCACGCGGGACCGCAATTCACCACCCTGCCGTGTCAAGCCAGAAGGCGGTAAGTGCTTATTTTTCAAGTAAGCAGTTACGGCCTCGTGGCTTTCCAGAACACCACTGCTTGCTTTGCCATTGACATACGTCACTTCGATCGTATTGATTTCATCCTGACTGGCACAAGATTGGCTGGCGGCGGTATTGTCCCCAGCCTGATTATTTGTGTTGGTCTTGTGTGGATGATTGCCAAGATATGTGGCACTGCTTACTTCGGTTGTGCATGACTGACTACTCTCGGGATCCGATGCTTCTCCCACACAGTAGTCAATAGAGGCTACATTACCAGTGGTATTTACATCAGTGCCCGCCTCACCAGATTGAACCAATGTGTGCCCAGAGACCACACTGTCCAACTCTACATTAGGGGTGTAGTATTTATCTAGTGGCATTGTAGAGGAATTTATTATCTCCCTTTCATGTCTCTCTGGTTCAGTAGAATAGCTAAATTTGAACCTGTTCAACAGGTCTCCCATTTGACTTGGTTCATTAGTAGTATTTTCGTAATGTTCACGCGGCTCTAGATCATTATTTACTCGCATCTCCTGCATCACGTCCATACTTCCTGATTTATTAGACATATTAGGGTCAGACATAGGGGCGTTAGTATCATAAGTAGCTACCTCAATAATATCTTTTGTTTTCAAAAGTCTTTCATGTATCATTTCTTGTTTTTCAGCGTCATCTGTGAAAGGTGGTGTTAGTTCAGTATCATAAGTCTGCGGTTTCGAAACCTTAGATTGCAAACTCAGCTCAGAGGTTATTTTATCATCGGTATCACCAAATTGGACTGGATCAGATGTTGATAATACCGTGCTAGCCACAGTCTTATCAGTATGTGAAGGGTGTATAACTTCTTCACTCAACAACTCTGGTATATTTTGAGACCTTACTGTATGACATAGCGTTCTATAATGTTCATTTGCATCTATTGACTCATATATTATGTCATCACTTGAACCTTCGAGGTCAGATATTGTATCATTTTTCTCGTTATCTCCAGTAGGCAGTACATATATTGACAGATGTGAAGGCTTTTGACACTTGCTGGTTGACATGTCCATGTCTTCAGAGCTGACACCTGAGATAAAACCATCTTTTACAGATACATCATTCTTATCTTTCTTCCTTGATATGTAATTCTTGATGCTGTCGTTTTCTTTTTCA
Organism: Flabesymbios commensalis; assembly: GCA_964017125.1. NCBI lineage: Eukaryota > Metazoa > Annelida > Polychaeta > Terebellida > Flabelligeridae > Flabesymbios > Flabesymbios commensalis. Next base: position 42,561,791 of record OZ024906.1, read on the forward strand.
GTCGATCTATCCGAAGTCTTGAATTCTACTTCACTTTCGGAATCTCCCATCACTGTGTTTTTAATTGTATTTATTGTCTCGCTATCAGCTGAATCTTCAAGATCAGACATTGTACTAATCCCCTTGCTATCTCTGTCACCTACTGAAGACGCTGACATACTCGTCACTGGTGTATCTTGACACTCTGTTATTGACATACGAGTCCCTTCAGAAGCAACTTCAGATCTGATAACTTCACTACCTTTTCTATCATCATTCGGTAGAGTGGTGACCTCTATCTCCTTTATGTCATCACTGTGTAGTGTAGTGATCTCACTGCCCTTTCTTTCCTCATTGTGTAGTTTAGTGACATCAACACCCTTTCTATCATCATTGGGTAATGTAGTAACCTCACTGCTCTGTCTATCCTCTTTGGGTAGTGTAGTGACATCACTGTCTATACCATCCTCATTGGATGATGTAATAACATCACTACCTTCTCTATCATCGTAGTGAAGTGGACTGACCCCACTGGCATTTCTATACTCATGAGGTAGTGTGGTCACTTCACTCCCTTGTCTATCCTCATTGGCTATTCTGCTGACCTCACTGCCCTTTCTATCATCATCGGGTAGGGTTGTGACCTCACTGCTCTTTCCATCCTCATTGTGTAGTGTAGTGACCTCACTACCTTCTACATCCACATGGAGTAGTGTAGTGATCTCTCTACCTTCTCTATTCTCATTTGGTAATGTAGTGACCTTACTGTCTTGTCTATCCTCATTGGGTAGCGGTGTAGTGACCTCACTTTCTTGTCTAACTTCACTGGGTGTAGTGACATCACTGTTCTGTGTATCCTCATTGAGTAGTGTTGTCACCTCACTGCCCAGTCTATCATAACTGCGTAATGTTGTGACAGCATTGCCTCTATCGTCCCTTAGTAGTGATGTGACCTCATTTACAGTGACCTGATTGTATTTTTTATCCGCATTGGGTAGTGTTGTTACATCAGAGACTTCACTATCGTTTTTGTCTAATGTTGTTACCTCGACGCCTTCACTACCTTTATTGGGTATTGTTGTTACCTCAGTGCCTTCATTATCTTTATTGGGTAGTGTTGTTACCTCATTGCCTTCGTTATCATTATTGGATAGTGCTGTTACCTCAGAGCCCTCACTATCTTTATTGGGCAGTGTTGTTACCTCAGCGCCTTCACTATACTGATTGGGCGGTGTTGTTACATCAGAGTTTTCGTTAGTTTTATTGGATAGTGTTGTTACCTCAGTGCCTTCACTATCTTTATCAGGTAGTGTTGTTAGCCCAGGGCCTTCGTTATCATTATTGGGTAGTGCTGTCGCCTCATTGCCTTCGTTATCTTTATTGGGTAGTGTTGTCATATCGCTGCCTTGACTATCTTTATTGGGTAGTGTTGTTACTTCAGAGCTTTCGCTATCTTTATTGGGTAGTGTTGTCACCTCAATGTCTTCACTATCTTTATTGGGTAGTGTTTTTACCTCAGAGCCCTCACTATCTTTATTGGGTAGTGTTGTTACCTCAGAGCCTTCACTATCATTATTGGGTAGTGTTGTTACCTCAGTGCCTTCACTATCATTATTGGTTAGTGTTGTTACCTCAGAGCTTTCGTTATCATTATTGGGTAGCGTTGTTACTTCAGAGCCTTCGTTATCTTTATTGGGTAGTGTTGGTACTTCAGCGACTTCAATATCTTTATTGGGTAGTGTTGTTACCTGAGAGCCTTCGTTAACTTTACTGGGCAGTGTTGTTACCTCAGAGCGTTCGTCATGTTTATTGGGTCGTGTTATTATCTCAAAGCTTTCGTTATCAGTAATGGGTAGCGTTGTTACTTCATTGCCTTCGCTATCTGCATTGGCTGATGCTGTTACCGCAGAGCTTTCACTATATTTATCGGGTAGGCCTAGTGGTGTCGCCTCAGACACATCGGTAATTGAAATGGGTAGTATTGTTACCTCAGCGCCTTCTCTATATTTATTGGATAGCGTTGTTACCTCAGCACCATCACTATCTTTATTGGATAGTGTTTTTACCTCAGGGCCTTCACTATCGATACAGGGTAGTGGTGTTACCTCAGAGCCTTCACTATCTTTATTTGGCAGCGTTGTTACCTCAAAACTTTCACTATCTTTATTGGGTAATGTTGTTACCTCAGTGCCTTTACTATCTTTGCTGGTTAGCGTTGTTACCTCAGAGCCTTCAGTATCTTTACTGGATATTGTTGTTACATCAGAGCCCTCACTATCTTTGATGGGTATTGTTGTTACATCAGTGCCGTCACTATCTTTATTGGGTAGTGTTGTTATCTCAAAGCTTTCACTATCTTTATTAGATAATGTTGTTACCCCAGTGCCTTCACTATCTTTTCTGATTAGCGTTGTTACCTCGGAGCCTTCGCTATCTTGATTGGATAGTGTTGTTACCTCAAAACTTTCAATATCTTTATCTGGTAGTGTTTTTACACTGTGGTATTCACTATCTTTATTTGTTAGTGTTGTTGCCTCGGAGCCTTCACTATCTTTGCTGGATAGCGTTGTTACCTGGGGGCCTTCACTATCTTTATTGGGTAGTGTTGTTACTTCTGTGCCTTCATTATCTTTATTGAGAGGTGTTGTTACCTCAGTGCCGCCACTATCTTTATTGGATAGCGTTGCTATCTCGGAGCCTTTACTAACATTATTGGGTAATGTTGTTACTTCAGAGCCTTCACTATCTTTATTGAGAGGTGTTGTTACCTCAGTGCCGTCACTATCTTTCTTGGATAGCGTTGTTACCTCAGTGCCGTCACTATTTTTATTGGGTAGTGTTGTTACCTCAGTGCCTTTGCGATCTTTACTGAGTAGTATTGTTACCTCAGTGCCTTCCCTGTCTTTATCGGGTAGTGTTGTTACCTCAGAGCCGTCACTATCTGTATTGGGAAGTGTTGTCACTACCTCAGAGCTTTCGTTATCCTTATTGGGTATTGCTGTTACCTTAGAGCCTTCATTATCTTCATTGGCTAGCGTTGTCACCTCAGCAACTTCACTGTCTTTATTGGGCAGTGTTGTTACCTCAGAGATTTCACTATCTTTATTGGGTAATGTTGTTACATCAGTGCCTGCAGTATCTTTGCTGGGTAGCGTTGTTACCTCAGAGCCTTCACTATCTTTAATGGGTAGCGTTATCACCTCAGAGCCCTTACTATCTTTATTGGGTAATGTTGTTACTTCAGAGTCTTCACTATCTTTATTGGATAGTGTTGTTACCTCAGCAGCTTCCCTATCTTTACTGGGTGCTGTTGTTACCTCAGCACCTTCACTATTTTCATTGGGTAGTGTTGTCACCGCAGTGCCTTCACTATCTTTATTCGGTAGCCTTGTTACCTCAGAGCCTTCACTATCTTTGCTCGGTAGCGTTGTTACCTCGGAGCTTTCGCTATCTGTATTGGGTAGTGTTGTTATCTCCGTGCCTTCATTATCTTTACTGGGTAGTGTTGTTACAATAGAGCCCTCACTATCTTTATTGGGTAGTGTTGTCACCTCAGTACCTTCACTATCTTTACTGGGTGGTGTTGTTACCTCAGAACCCTCATTATCTTTATTGGATAGTGTTGTTACCTCATTGCCTTCGCTATCTTTATTGGGTAGTGCTGTTACCTTATTGCCTTCGCTATCTTTATTTGGTAATGTTGTCACCTCAGTGTCTTCACTATCTTTACTGGGTAGTGTTGTTACCTCAGTGCCGTCACTATTTTGATTGGGTAGTGCTGTTACCTCAGTGCCTTCGCTATCTTTACTGACTAGTATTGTTACCTCAGTGCCTTCACTATCTCTACTCGGTAGTGTTGTTACCTCCGAGCTTTCGTTATCCTTATTGGGGAGTGCTGTTACCTTAGTGCCTTCATTATCTTTATTGTGTAGCGTTGTCACCTCAACAACTTCGCTATCTTTATTGGGTAATGTTGTTACATCAGTGCCTTCACTATCTTTGCTTGGTAGTGTTGTTACCTCAGAGCCCTCACTATCTTTATTGGGTAATGGTGTTACTTCAGAGCCTTCCCTATCTTCACTGGGTAGTGTTGTTATCTCAGACCCTCCACTATCTTTATCGGGTAGTGTTGTTACCTCAGTGCCTTCGCTATCTTTATTGGGTAATGTTGTTACCTCAGTGCCTTCACTATCTTTACTCGGTAGAGTTGTCACCTCAGCGCCTTCACTATCTTTATTGGTTAGTGTTGTTACATCAGAGCCTTCACTATCTCTGTTGTGTAGCGTTGTTACCTCGAAGCCTTCACTATCTTTATTGGGTAATGTTGTTACCGCAGTGCCTTCACTAACTTTATTCGGTAGTCTTATTACCTCAGCACCTTCACTATTTTCATTGGGTAGTGTTGTTACCTCAGCACCTTCGCTATCTTTATTGGGTAGTTTTGTTAACTCAGCACCTTCGCTATCTTTATCGGGTAGTTTTGTTATCTCAGAGCCTTCACTATCTTTGCTGGGTAGCGTTGCTATCTCGGAGCCTTCACTGTCTGTATCGGGTAGTGTTGTTACCTCAGAGCCTTCACTATCTTTATTGGGTAGTGTTGTCACCTCAATGCCTTCACTATCTTTACTGGGTAGTGTTGTTACAACAGCGCCCTCACTATCTTTATCGGGTAGTGTTGTTACCTCATTGCCTTTGCTATCTTTATTGGGTAGTGTTGCTACCTCATTGCCTTCACTATCTTTATTTGGTAGTGTTATCACCTCAATGCCTTCACTATCTTTACTGGTTATTGTTTTTACTTCAGTGCCGTCACTATCTTTATCGGATAGCGTTGTTACCTCGGTGCCGTCACTATTTTTATTGGGTGGTGTTGTTACCTCAGTGCCGTCACTATCTTTATTGGGTAGTGTTGTTACCCCATTGCCTTCGCTATCTTTACCGGGTAGTGTTGTTACCTCATTGCCTTCGCTAACTTTATTTGGTAGTGTTGTCACCTCAATGCCTTCACTATCTTTACTGGTTAGTGTTGTTGCCTCAGTGCCGTCACTATCTTTATTGGATAGCGTTGTTACCTCAGTGCCGTCACTATTTTGATTTGGTAGTGTTGTTACCTCAGTGCCTTTGCTATCTTTACTCAGTAGTGTTGTTACCTCAGTGCCTTCACTATCTTTACTGGGTACTGTTGTTACCTCAGAGCCGTCACGATCTGTATTGGGTAGTGTTGTTACTTCAGAGCATTCATTATCTTTACTTGGTAGTGTTGTTACCTCAGAGCTTTTGTTATTCTTATTGGGTAGTGCTGTTACCGTAGAGCCTTCGTTATCTTTATTGGGTAGCGTTGTCACCTCAGCAACTTCACTGTCTTTATTGGGCAGTGTTGTTACCTCAGAGGTTTCACTATCTTTATCGGGTGATGTTGGTATATCAGTGCCTTCACTATCTTTGCTGGGTAGCGTTGTTATCTCAGAGCCTTCGCTATCTTTATTGGGTAGTGTTGTTACCTCAGTGCCTTTACTAGCTTTGCTAGGTAGCGTTGTTACCTCGGAGCCTTCACTATATTTATTGGGTAGTGTTGTTACTTTATAGCCTTCACTATCTTTATCGGGTAATGTTTTTATATTAGTGCCTTCACTATCTTTACTCGGTAGAGTTGTCACCTCAGCGACTTCACTATCTTCATTGGGTAGTGTTGTCACCTCAAAGCCTTCACTATATTTATTGGGTAATGTTGTTACCTCAGAGCCTTTACTATCTTTGCTGGTTAGCGTTGTTACCTCGGAGCCTCCACTAACTTTATTTGGTAGTTTTGTTACCTCAGAGCATTCATTATCTTTATTGAGTAGTGTTGTCAGCTCAGTGCCTTCACTATTATTATTCGGTAGTCTTGTTACCTCAGCACCTTCGCTATCTTTACTGGGTGCTGTTGTTACCTCAGCACCTTCACTATTTTCATTGGGTAGTGTTGTTATCTCAGCACCTTCGCTATCTTTATTGGGTGGTGTTGTTATCTCAGCACCTTCGCTATCTTTATTGGGTAGTTTTGTTACCTCAGAGCATTCATTATCTTTATTGAGTAGTGTTGTCAGCTCATTGCCTTCACTATCATTATTCGGAAGTCTTGTTACCTCAGCACATTTGCTATCTTTACTCGGTGCTGTTGTTACCTCAACACCTTCACTATTTTCATTGGGTAGTGTTGTTATCTCAGCACCTTCTCTATCTTTATTGGGTAATGTTGTTACCTCAGAACATTCGCTCACTTTATTGGGTAGTGTTGTCATGTCAGTGCCTTCACTATCTTTACTGGGTAGTGTTGTTACCTTAGTGCCTTCACTATCTTCCCTGGGTAGTGTTATTACCTCAGAGCCCGCACCATCTTTATTGCCTTCATTATCTTTATTCGGTAGTGTTATTACCTCAGAGCCTTCGGTATCATTATTGGGTAGTGTTGTTACCTCAGAGCCCTCGCTATCTTTATTGGATAGTGTTGTGATCTCAGCGTATTCACTATCTTTATTGGGTAGTGTTGTTACCTCAGCGCCTTCACTATACTTATTGGGCGGTGTTGTTACATCAGAGTTTTCGTTAGTTTTATTGGATAGTGTTGTTACGTCAGTGCCTTCACTCTCTTTATTGGGTAATGTTGTTAGCTCAGTGCCTTCACTATCTTTGTTTGGTAGCGTTGTTACCTCGGAGCCTTCTCTATTTTTATTGGGTAGTTTTGTTACCTCAGAGCCTTCAGTATCTTTACTGGGTAGTGCTGCTACCTCAGAGCCTTCACTATCTGTATTGTGTAGCACTGTTACCTCAGAGCCCTCCCTATCTTTATAGGGTAGTGTTGTCACCTCAGTGCCTTCACTATCTTTAGCGGGTAGTGTTGTTACCTCAGTGCCTTCACTATCTTTATGAAGTAGTGTTGTTACCTCAGCACCTTCGCTATCCTTATTGGGTCGTTTTGTTACCTCAGCACCTTTGCTATTTTTATTGGGTAGTGTTGTTACCTCAGAGCCTTCACTATCTTTACTGGGTGGTGTTGCTACCTCAAAGCCTTCACTATCTGTTTTGTGTAGCACTGTTACCCCAGAGCCCTCCCTATCTTTATTGGGTAGTGTTGTCACCTCAGTGCCTTCACTATCTTTATCGGGTAGTGTTGTTACCTCAGTGCCTTCAATATCTTTATTGGGCAGTGTTGTTACCTCAGTGCCTTCACTATCTTTATCAGGTAGTGTTGTTACCTCAGTGCCTTCACTATCTTTATTGGGTGATGTTGTTACCTCAGTGCCTTCAATTTCTTTATTGGGCAGTGTTGTTACCTCAGTACCTTCACTATCTTTATCGGGTAGTGTTGTTACCTCAGTGCCTTCACTATCTTTAGTGGGTAGTGCTGTTACTTCAGAGGCTTTGTTATCTTCATTCGGTAGTATTGTTACCTCAGAGCATTCGTTATCATTATTGGGTAGTGTTGCTACCTTAAAACCTTCACTATCTTTATTGGGTAGTGTTGTTACCTCAGAGCCCTCACTATCTTTAATAGGTAGTGTTGTCACCTCAGGCACTTCACTATCTTTATTGGGTACTGTTGTTACCTCAGAGCTCTCACTATTTTTATTGGGTAGTGTTGTCACCTCAGAGTATTCATTATTTTTATTGGGAAGTGTTGTCACCTCAGTGCCGTTACTATCTGTATTGGGTAATGTTGTTACCTCAGCGCCTCCAATAACTTGAGTTGGTAGTGTTGTTACCTTAGAGCCTTCACTCTCTTTATTGGGTAGCGTTGTTACTTGACAGTCTTCACTATCTTTATTGGGTAATGTTGTTAATTCAGCTCCTTCACTATCTTTATTGGGTAGCGTTGTTACCTTGGCGTCTTCACTGTCTTTATTGGGTAGCGTTGTTACCTCAGAGCCTTCAATATTTTTATTGGGTAGTGTGTTTACCTCAGTGCCCTCACTATCTTTATTGGGTAATGTTGTTACCTCAGCGCCTTCACTATCTTTATCGGGTTGTGTTGTTACCTCAGTGCCTTCACTATCTTTATTGGGTAATGTTGTTACCTTGGCGTCTTCACTGTCTTTATTGGGTAGCGTTGTTACCTCAGAGCCTTCTATATTTTTATTGGGTAGTGTGTTTACCTCAGTGCCCTCACTATCTTTATTGGGTAATGCTGTTACCTCAGCGCCTTCACTATCTTTATCGGGTTGTGTTGTTACCTCAGTGCCTTTACTATCTTTATTGGGTAATGTTGTTACCTCAGTGCCTTCACTATCTTTATCGGGTAGCGTTGTCATATCGTTGCCTTCACTATCTTTATTGAATAGTGTTGTTACTTCAGAGCCCTCACTCTCTTTCTTGGGTAGTGTTGTTACCTCAGAGCCCTCACTATCTTTATTGGGTAGTGTTGTTACCTCAGAATCTTCACTATCTTCATTGTGTAGTGTTGTCACATCGTTGCCATCACTACCTTTGTTGGATAGTCTTGTTGCATCAGTGCCATCACTATCTTTATTGGGCAATGTTGTTACCTCAGTCCCTTCACTATCTTTATCGGGTAACGTTGTCATATCGTTGCCTTCACTATCTTTATTGGATAGTGTTGTTACTTTAGAGCCCTCACTATATTTATTGGGTGGTGTTGTTACCTCAGAGCCCTCACTATCTATATTGGGTAGTGTTGTTACCTCAGAGCCCTCACTATCTTTATTGCGTAGTGTTGTCATATCGTTGCCTTCACTACGTTTGTCGGATAGTGTTGTTGCATTAGAGCCCTCACTATCTTTATTGGGCAGTGTTGTTACCTCAGAGCCCTCACTATCTTTATTGGGCAGTGTTGTCATATCGTTATCTTCACTATCTTTATTGGGTAATGTTGCTACCTCATTGCCTTCAATAGCTTTATTGGGTAATGGTGTTACCTCCTCGGAGCCCTCACTATCTTTATCGGGTAGTGTTGGTACCTCAGAGCCCTTACTATCTTTATTGTGTGGTGTTGTCATATCGTTGCCTTCACTACCTTTGTTGGGTAGTGTTCTTGCATCAGAGCCCTCACTATCTTTATCGGGTAGTGTTGTTACCTCAGAGCCCTGACTATCTTTATTGTGTAGTGTTGTCATATCGTTGCCTTCACTACCTTTGTTGGGTAGTGTTGTTGCACCAGAGCCCTCACTATCTTTATTGGGCAGTGTTGCTACCTCAGCGCCTTCAATATCTTTATTGGATAGTTTTGTCATATCGTTGCCTTCACTATCTTTATTGGGTAGCGTTGTTACTTCAGCACCTTCATTATCTTTATTTGGTGGTGTTGCTACATCAGAGCCTTCACTATCTTTACTGGATAGTGTTGTTACCTTAGCACCTTCGCCATCTTTATTGGGTAATGTTGTTACCTCAGTGCCTTCACTATCTTTATTGGGTAGTGTTGTTACCTCAACCCCTTCACTATCTTTATTGGGTCGTGTTGTCATATCGTTGCTTTCACTACCTTTGTTGGACAGTGATGTTACCTCAGTGCCTTTACTTTCTTTATTGGATAATGTTGTTACCTCAGCCCCCTCGCTATCTTCATTGGGTAGTGTTGTTACCTTAGAGCCCTCACTATCCTTATTGGGCAGTGTTGTTATCTCAGCGCCTTCACTATCTTTACTGAGTAGTGTTGTTACCTCATAGCCCTCACTATCCTTATTGGGCAGTGTTGTTATCTCAGCGCCTTCACTATCTTTACTGAGTAGTGTTGTTACCTCATAGCCTTTACTATCTTTATTGGGTAGAGCTGTTACCTCAGCGCCTTCACTATCCTTATTGGGTAGTGTTGTCACCTCAGAGCCTTCACTATCTTTATTGGGTAGCGTTGCTACCTCAGCGCCTTCACTATCTTTATTGGGTAGTGTTGTTACCTCAGTGCCTTCACTATCTTTATTGGGTAGTGTTGTTACCTCAGTGCCTTCACTATCTTTATTGGGCAGTGTTGTCATATCGTTATCTTCACTATCTTTATTGGGTAATGTTGCTACCTCATTGCCTTCAATAGCTTTATTGGGTAATGGTGTTAATTCAGCTCCTTCACTATCTTTATTGGGTAGCGTTGTTACCTTGGCGTCTTCACTGTCTTTATTGGGTAGCGTTGTTACCTCAGAGCCTTCAATATTTTTATTGGGTAGTGTGTTTACCTCAGTGCCCTCACTATCTTTATTGGGTAATGTTGTTACCTCAGCGCCTTCACTATCTTTATCGGGTTGTGTTGTTACCTCAGTGCCTTCACTATCTTTATTGGGTAATGTTGTTACCTTGGCGTCTTCACTGTCTTTATTGGGTAGCGTTGTTACCTCAGAGCCTTCAATATTTTTATTGGGTAGTGTGTTTACCTCAGTGCCCTCACTATCTTTATTGGGTAATGTTGTTACCTCAGCGCCTTCACTATCTTTATCGGGTTGTGTTGTTACCTCAGTGCCTTTACTATCTTTATTGGGTAGCGTTGTCATATCGTTGCCTTCACTATCTTTATTGAATAGTGTTGTTACTTCAGAGCCCTCACTCTCTTTCTTGGGTAGTGTTGTTACCTCAGAGCCCTCACTATCTTTATTGGGTGGTGTTGTTACCTCAGAGTCTTCACTATCTTCATTGTGTAGTGTTGTCACATCGTTGCCATCACTACCTTTGTTGGATAGTCTTGTTGCATCAGTGCCATCACTATCTTTATTGGGCAATGTTGTTACCTCAGTGCCTTCACTATCTTTATCGGGTAACGTTGTCATATCGTTGCCTTCACTATCTTTATTGGATAGTGTTGTTACTTTAGAGCCCTCACTATATTTATTGGGTAGTGTTGTTACCTCAGAGCCCTCACTATCTATATTGGGTAGTGTTGTTACCTCAGAGCCCTCACTATCTTTATTGCGTAGTGTTGTCATATCGTTGCCTTCACTACGTTTGTCGGATAGTGTTGTTGCATTAGAGCCCTCACTATCTTTATTGGGCAGTGTTGTTACCTCAGAGCCCTCACTATCTTTATTGGGCAGTGTTGTCATATCGTTATCTTCGCTATCTTTATTGGGTAATGTTGTTACCTTATTGCCTTCAATAGCTTTATTGGGTAATGGTGTTACCTCCTCGGAGCCCTCACTATCTTTATCGGGTAGTGTTGGTACCTCAGAGCCCTTACTATCTTTATTGTGTGGTGTTGTCATATCGTTGCCTTCACTACCTTTGTTGGGTAGTGTTCTTGCATAAGAGCCCTCACTATCTTTATCGGGTAGTGTTGTTACCTCAGAGCCCTGACTATCTTTATTGTGTAGTGTTGTCATATCGTTGCCTTCACTACCTTTGTTGGGTAGTGTTGCTGCACCAGAGCCCTCACTATCTTTATTGGGCAGTGTTGCTACCTCAGCGCCTTCAATATCTTTATTGGATAGTTTTGTCATATCGTTGCCTTCACTATCTTTATTGGGTAGCGTTGTTACTTCAGCACCTTCATTATCTTTATTTGGTGGTGTTGTTACATCAGAGCCTTCACTATCTTTACTGGATAGTGTTGTTACCTTAGCACCTTCGCCATCTTTATTGGGTAATGTTGTTACCTCAGTGCCTTCACTATCTTTATTGGGTAGTGTTGTTACCTCAACCCCTTCACTATCTTTATTGGGTCGTGTTGTCATATCGTTGCTTTCACTACCTTTGTTGGACAGTGATGTTACCTCAGTGCCTTTACTTTCTTTATTGGATAATGTTGTTACCTCAGCCCCCTCGCTATCTTCATTGGGTAGTGTTGTTACCTTAGAGCCCTCACTATCCTTATTGGGCAGTGTTGTTACCTCATAGCCTTTACTATCTTTATTGGGTAGAGCTGTTACCTCAGCGCCTTCACTATCCTTATTGGGTAGTGTTGTCACCTCAGAGCCTTCACTATCTTTATTGGGTAGCGTTGTTACCTCAGCGCCTTCACTATCTTTATTGGGTAGTGTTGTTACCTCAGTGCCTTCACTATCTTTATTGGGTAGTGTTGTTACCTCAGTGCCTTCACTATCTTTATTGGGCAGTGTTGTCATATCGTTATCTTCACTATCTTTATTGGGTAATGTTGCTACCTCATTGCCTTCAATAGCTTTATTGGGTAATGGTGTTACCTCCTCGGAGCCCTCACTATCTTTATCGGGCAGTGTTGGTACCTCAGAGCCCTCACTATCTTTATTGTGTGGTGTTGTCATATCGTTGCCTTCACTACCTTTGTTGGGTAGTGTTCTTGCATCAGAGCCCTCACTATCTTTATTGGGTAGTGTTGTTACCTCAGAGCCCTGACTATCTTTATTGTGTAGTGTTGTCATATCGTTGCCTTCACTACCTTTGTTGGGTAGGGTTGTTGCACCAGAGCCCTCACTATCTTTATTGGGCAGTGTTGCTACCTCAGCGCCTTCAATATCTTTATTGGATAGTTTTGTCATATCGTTGCCTTCACTATCTTTATTGGGTAGCGTTGTTACTTCAGCACCTTCATTGTCTTTATTTGGTGGTGTTGTTACATCAGAGCCTTCACTATCTTTACTGGATAGTGTTGTTACCTTAGCACCTTCGCCATCTTTATTGGGTAATGTTGTTACCTCAGAGCCCTCACTATCTTTATTTGGTAATGTTGTTACCTCAGCGTTTTCACTATCTTTATAGGGTGGTGTTGCTACCTCAGCGCCTTCAATATCTTTATCAGGTAGTGTTGTCATATCGTTGCCATCACTATCTTTATTGGGTGATGTTGTTACTCTAGAGCCTTCACTATATTTATCTGATAGTGTTGTAACCTCACAAACTTCACTATCTTTATTGGGTAGTGTTGTTACCTCAGCGCCTTCACTATATTTATTGGGTAGTGTTGTTACTTCGGAGCCTTCACTATCTTTATTGGGTAGCGTTATTACCTCAGCGCCTTCACTATCTTTATTGGGCAGTGTTGTTATCTCAGCGCCTTCACTATCTTTACTGAGTAGTGTTGTTACCTCATAGCCTTTACTGTCTTTATTGGGTAGTGTTGTTACCTCAGCCCCTTCACTATCTTTATTGGGTCGTGTTGTCATATCGTTGCTTTCACTACCTTTGTTGGACAGTGATGTCACCTCAGTGCCTTTACTTTCTTTATTGGATAATGTTGTTACCTCATCCCCCTCGCTATCTTCATTGGGTAGTGTTGTTACCTTAGAGCCCTCACTATCTTTATTGGGTAGTGTTGTTACCTCGGAGCTTTCACTATCTTTATCGGGTGGTGGTGTTACCTCAGAACCCTCACTGTCTTTATTGGGTAGTGTTTTCAAATCGTTGCCTTCACTGTCTTTACTGGGTAGTGTTGTTACCTCAGAGCCTTCACTATCTTTATCGGGTAGTAGTGTTACCTCAGAACCCGCACTGTCTTTATTGGGTAGTGTTTTCATATCGTCGCCTTCACTGTCTTTATTGGGTAGTGTTGTTACCTCAGAGCCTACACTATCTTTATCGGGTAGTGTTGTTACCTCAGATCCCTCACTGTCTTTATTTGGTAGTGTTTTCATATCGTTGCCTTCACTATCTTTATTGGGTAATGTTGTTACTTCAGAGCCTTCATCATTTTTATTGGGTAGTGTTGTTACCACCTCAGAGCCCTCACCATTTGTATTGGGTGGTATTGTTATATCGTTGCCTTCACTATCTTCATTGGGTAGTGTTGTTACCTCATTGCCTTCACTATCTTTATCTGGTAATGTTGTTACCTCATTGCCTTCACTATTGGTATTGGGTAGTGTTGTTACCTTATTGCCTTCACTATCTTTATTGGGTAATGTTGTTACCTCAGTGCCTTCACTATCTTTTTTGGGTAGTGTTGTCATATCGTTGCACTCACTATATCTATTGGGTAGTGTTGTTACCTCAGAGCCCTCACTATCTTTATTAGGTAATGTTGTTACCTCAGTGCCTTCACTATCTTTTTTGAGTAGTGTTGTCATATCGTTGCCCTCACTATATTTATTGGGTAGTGTTGTTACTTCAGCACGTTCACTATCTTTATTGGGTAGTGTTGTCACATCGTTATCTTCACTATCTTTATCGGGTAATGTTGTTACCTCATTGCCTTCAATAGCTTTATTGGGTAATGGTGTTACTTCAGTGTCTTCACCACCTTTAGTGTGTAGCGTTGTAACTTCAAAGCCTTCACTATCTTTATTGGGTAGTGTTGTTACCTCAGTGCCTTCACTATCTTTATTGGGCAGTGTTGTTACTTCAGTGCCTTCACTATCTTTATTGGGCAGTGTTGTTACTTCAGTGCCTTCGCTATCTTTATTGGGCAGTGTTGTTACTTCAGTGTCTTCACCACCTTTAGTGTGTAGCGTTGTAACTTCAAAGCCTTCACTATCTTTATCAGGTAATGTTGTTACCTTAGCAACTTCAATTTCCTCAAATGGTGGTGACGTTTCATTATTTAATTTATCCCATGTCTTTTCAGATGATTTAATTTCCGAATTCTCTCGAGACGAATGCGAAGTCTGTGTTGTGCGTGTTTCTGACAAAGTGTCTTGATGTGCAATGCCTTGATTATCTGAAATAACTTTACATAGATCTTGTGAAACATGACTTTGATTATTACCAACAATTAGATTACCATCTCCTTCGTGTGAACAGGTTGTGGTAGATAGCATATTCTGGTTAGATGGGAACGACATAGAAGTATTCTCCATTGCATGAATATGAAGATCTTGGGGATCGTTCAGCTCATTGGATAATGTTTCGATCTCATGACTAGGCAAAGTGTCAGATCCAAAGGCAATTTGTGATGTGATTATTTTGCTGTCTGTGGCAAGTGTTTCTGACATATGTTTGATTTCATTTATTTGACTTGTGTCAGATGGATTGATTGATTTAGAATGTATTTCTTGTAGAATTTGTTCAGGAGATCTTGTGTGGATATCTTGCGCCTCCTTTGTTGTGTGTGTTGTATCTTGAGTCAGAATAACATTATCAACAAGTTGTATTGTTACATCAGTCCCAGGTGTAACAGATGTAGGTATAGTTTTTTCTTGGAGAGTAATCTCAGGTGGTGAGAGGTTTTCTTCTCTCTCCGTGACACCACCCTCTCTTTTCTTTTGTTTGGTGTGATGGTGCGGAGCGTCTCCTGCTTCTTCTACTTTGTTGTGGAATAATACTGAAGATGATGGCAACACATCTTTAGTAGATTCGCTGAGTGTTTTTATCGTCGTTTTACAGCTGTCATTATCGACATTGGCTATACTTGAAGCATCACTTCCATTAGCATTATTATTTTCCTTTGTAGAGCTGCTATTTAAAAAATCATTTTGTTCATCAGTTATTTTTATTCCTGTTGTAGATTGCTTCAGCAATGTGGTACGCTCAGTGATATTATCAGATATCACACTAGCTTGTGATACACTTAATTCTAGTACATCAGTAGCATCAGTTATTTCATACTTAGATGTGGCATCTGACGTCTCAGAAAGTAATGTAGGAACAACAGTAGATACGAGTTCAGTATCAGCAGACACCTGTACTTCTGTCATTTTATTCGCTGTTCCTCCTGACGAATGTGATATGACTTCGCCTTTCAAAACAGTATCTACAGTGGAGGCACTCTGTGTAACATCCAGTACAATACGTTTATGTTGTTTCGTATGAACATCAGATGAATTTGTCAAACTACTATCACCGAGATGTAAGTCTTCAGATGCGTTGTCATCTTTCACACTGAGCAATGTTTGGGTATCAAATGGCAAATTACTTTCCAAATCTACACTGGTATTTTCTAGTTGTTTCAGTATATCTGAAGCTGTTTCGCATACCTCTTCTCCTACCACTGCATGTTCAAATTCATGGTTGATGGCTACAGTTTCATTTGCGTAATCAACATCGTCTTCACTGTTGCTTGCTTTGTTTAAATAAAAAATATTGTCTTGAACATATGTTTCTATTAACGTTGCATCAGGTGGTATGGATGTGCTGTTGGAATTTTTTGACTGGCCAGTATTCTCAAGTGGTAATATATTTGTAACTGACGTAATATTGTGTACAGAATTTTCTGAATTAACGCAACTATTAGCTTCAGATACCCTTCCATCTGATGACGAAGAAACGTTTTGAATAGAACTGTCTCTGGCCATAGCTGTCTCATTTTCTTTAGTAGTTGAATAATCTTGATTATCAGATTTTTCCTTCCGCTCACGTTCCTCATATGTAATTGTGAGAGTGGATAATTCAGTATTTCCTGATTTGTCACCTTCTTTCTTAGGTAAATCGTGTATTTGTGTTGATACTGTACCACCTTCGCTTTTGACGACATGCATATTCGGCTCAGTTAGAATGTCATCGACTTTTACAATTGCTCCAGTATTACATTCAATGGGTGACATTATGGTGTTTATCACTGTTGTTGTTGAAGTAGAGAGCACATGTGAAGACGTGTTCACTTTAGTTGGTAGCACTGTATCATTGATGGTTTGTTCAGATAAGGCTTCCCTGACTATATGTGTAAGTCTTTCATCACTTGTACTAATAACCCCAGTTGCAGCAGTGACAGCCTCTGTTTCACAGAGGTCATCTTTCATTTGTCTAATTTTATTTGAAATGGAATCCAATCCATGAAATGGTTCTGGAATGTCTTCAATTGTCAAAGGTGATGTGGCACTGTCTCTACTACTATGTGATAAAGTGTTAGAATCTCTACTTGATATTGTTTTATTTTCGGACGAGGCTTCCACTAGCTCGTTGGGTTGGGTTGTTGTAAATACATCTGCACCGTGTGGCTCTACAGAGACCGGTTTTACACATATATCTTCAGCTGGAGTAACAGCAAATGAGCCATCTGACATTTTCAAATGTGAGGTAATTTCTGAAGCAGCAGGTAGCGTTGTGAGCATTTTAAAATCTGAAGTCTGCTGGTTAGACAAAATGTGTTGTGGAAGCAGTAAATCTGGAATTGGGTCCGTCAACTGAACATTTCCTGATGAATTAGACCCTGTAAAATCTCCTACAATGGCATGTGACATAGTGGCGGACTGGGTGAGGTGTTGGCGCTGAGCCATATTATCGACTGTAGCATGTGATGTAGTACGCTCAGATATGGTGGATTTGATATTTTCTACAATTACTTCAGAATCTGTCAGTATCACTTCAGGTCGGCATGACTGAACGTTATGTTGGTCACTAGTCTCTAGTATGCTATCTGCTAGTTTTTGTAGCTGGTGATTTTCAACTGGATTAATAGATTGATCACTTAGTTCATTCGGGGATTTTACAAGCTCCCTTTCAGTCCCACTATGTTCACCACTTGAAAAATCACAGGGCTGGTTTGCCGAACACCAAGTGTCAACCTCACTAATTGCAAACTGCTCGCTTCGGCAACGCTCAAAATTTTGGGACAATTCACATTTACTTCCAGTTTTAGAGAGAATATTTTTGGAAAAGCTAATGCTCGTACTGTTCAATGAGTGTGACTCGGTGGGTGAAACTTCACCTTGAAGATTGGACCAATAATCATTTTCTGATACCTGCAAGGTAGACAACCGTTCCTTAGATGCATGGGCTGGACACTTAGCACCTGATTCTTGTTCAGAATGAATAGTATCACGTTTCAAATCGGTGACATGTCTTAGCTCTTCCGCTGTTTTATCTGATGCTATCGTATGTGTACTATTTTCCACCCTGTGTCCATGTGTGGTGTATGTGTGAGGTGTGGGTATGGTGGCTCGGCCGTCAGAGTAGAGTAGGGAGTCGTCAGAATGGGATGCGCTCTCATCATCAGAGGAGCAGTATTCTCCGGAGCTGGACCGACCCGCTTTCACTGGTTTTCCTGCTCGTCTTCTACGACACCTCGTCCGATGACCGGTCTTTGTGCCTGGATCTGAAAAACAACAAATACTAATTAAAACACCAATATCACATGCCTCTGATCCTCATTAACTTTTCAAGCCTTGATAAAATTGACATGTACGAACGGCCGAGGAACAGTTAAATTGTATATCATTCATAAATTTCTAACAAAATCTTTGCAAGATCATGTCTAAGAACATTAGGAATGCCTCAAGAAAACCACTCGTGGTAAGATTGACATAGGTTTGCCTTACGATAGAGCTGAAGAGCCGAAAATTCAATAATAGCACTATTATTTCTACGGTGATCATTATGCTTCATTAAAGGGACTCAATCAGCCTAAAATCATAAAAAAATCGGTGATTTTATTTTGGCTTCTTAATATCTGCAGACTTTTGCAGACTAGAACTGCAAACGTTTTTAAATTTTTGTGCTGCGCATTTACCAGTTAGGCTAGATATAGAGACGAAATTCCCGTATTTCTTATTTCGTGCAGTTTTGATATTTTGCACTTAAATATTTTAAAACATTGATTAAATTGTAATCACTGTGCAGCATACAGTAAGTGAAATACGATAAAATTTCCAAGTAGGTAAAGGTATGTAGAAATAATGAACATGACAAAGTCAGCATTGATAGGGTTGGAATCAAGTATAGCATTGAACCCCCGACCAAAGAAAGAGTGGCTCCGTCTGTATAATCATCGCTGTCATTCAGCTGTTATTCAAATAAGGGGTAGAATACCATACTTGGCCAATATGTGTATAACTAATTATGATAAAATATATTAGTTATTGACAGAATCATCCAGAATGAGTTTCAAATGGGCGGAGACGTTTGAAAAAATGCTTGAATGTAAATATAAAATGACATTAAGAAATGGTTGGCTTTGAGGAGGTACATAGGCCCTATCTCTCATTATCTGTGAGATACGCTGCTTTATTACCGGAGCGGACTACATGACATGACCAGTGTATATTGGAACGCTATCTTTGATTTATTGTTAATATTATTATCCGTCTATTATGTTTATCGCACGTACCAGAGCTGTAGCCTTTGAATCAATTTGGCACAAGGCGTTGTATAACAACTTATCCAGATGTTATCTCCGCCCAGTGATGTTTTAAAGTTGGGCCAGCGTCGCAGACGCTGGCCCAACATTAAAACAACACTGGGTGAACGTTTTATGTTTTTTAGGTAGTTGCTGATTACCGCCAGGCAGATTAACTCGTTGTCGCATTTATGTATCACGTGGTACATTTTATGCACCGCGTGGTACATTTTGAATATAATTTATTCAAGAAAAAACAGTATTATCCGTCAAAATAAATACGCTCTGTGATAATTATATATTTTTTTACAACAGCAACTTGATATGAGAATAGTGACTGCCATAACGTAACGCATCGAGATGAAGATGAGTGATAATACATTTAATAATAAGAAACATTTGGGTGTGATGGGTGCATGCCCATCTTTAGCGATTGCAAATAGATCTATCCTCTACATTATAGTCAACCCCTTGACCGCTAATCGCGAGTCCACTATACTAGTTTCAATCCATTTTATTAGCAGATGAAATCGTTGTTGTAATATTGGGGTTACATGTGTGTTTAAAGATCAACAATTGCAAATGTTAGGTTTCAAATTAAAGAAATACGAATAATTTTCACCCATTTTCGAAATTATTAATGAATCATGTCACGTCAGCACCTTAAAATAATCATCAGTGTGTCTCATGGTATTCTATACAATACACTTATATATATTTATGGCATACACGAGTCACATCAAATGACATCAAACCAGGTGAATTTATCACCTTGACTTCATACTTATACATGTAATACAAATAAATGGAAACTATATAAGATCCAATACAGTGTAATATCAGAAATAAATAATATTGATAGGGATATATACAATATGTATTGTAATTTTGTATGTTTATATTATCTCTCTTAATTATGTATAAAATACTCTATTCGTTAAATACGAGTTGTGTCATAAAAGATGGATATGCCTATAATTATGTATGTGAAAATGTGTAGTCATGTTTTGTTTAATTCAGAATCCATTGGAATGATATACAGAGACACCTGGTGAATAGAGCAATATGCATCATGGATGTTTCGTGGTAGGTGAATACCAGAGGCCATAGTCACACCAAGGAAAATAGAACGATCACACAGAGACTAATCGATTGAGCGAAGAATAGTGCAATAAAACGCAACGAGCGAAGATTGAGCCGACTTATGAAATCCAACTTTTTTTAAACAAACAAATTCCTTTCAGTTGGAGATTTTTTACAGTGTCAAGCTAGCTACTAATTTATAAAAATACAATTTTCTTTGCGAATTGAACCATACTTGTTGCATAGGCTTTTGGAAAGCATCGCATTATATCAAACGCTATAGTACCACTGTGGATTGTTTTTTTTCTTTGTGTGGATAAATGAATCGTGTAAAATCGTGAAAATGAGTCGCTATATTTGATCTTGACATGTGTAAAAGTTTGAAGGCGATGTTTTATTTGCTACTCATGTTTAAATCTGTCCCATATTTATAACAAATGTATAACCATGGCCTACAACAAACATTACTTCTGAACAAAATTCAAGGGAAGGCATTTTGTCTACATTACTTCTGAACAAAATTTGAGGGAAGGTATTTTTTCTAAGAATCCTCATCTATAGTCAAGCAAAATTGCTGATGTGAGCTTACATAATTAAATGCCGATGGAACACCACGTGGGTGACAAAAAAAGAAATCAATCACATATACAGAAAATGAATGAATGAATGAATGAACGAATGAATGAATGAATGAATAAATGAATGAATGAATGAATGAATGAATAAATGATTGAATGAATGAATGAATGAATGAATGAACGAATGAATGAATGAATGAATGAATGAATGAATGAATGAATGAATGAATGAATGAATGAATGAAGCTTTATTAAATGGACAGGACAATACCTGAGGATGGTGAGATGAAAGAGATGACACTGCCCTGCAGATACAGGATTCGAAGTTTGAGTCCTGGCGGTCTGAGGTCGAGCACGCTACCTGTCGGTCACGGAGGTTGCCCACAATACTTAATCATTACGAGTGAGCAAGGAATTGAGAAACATTTGTTTTTGTTGAAACCAGAAAGCCAGAGCGGGAACGAAACCACGAGCCCCGACTTTCCAGGGAGACAGCTTTATGAACAAAAAGAAAATAATTTTATGTAAGTAGCTTTATCAACAGAACTGGCACCGTTTTTTTCCTACACCAGTGATGTTTCTAGATGTGTTTAAATGTAAGCGCCAATAATCTATCCAAACAATTGACACATCTAGAAAATGAAACATAAGCCTATGGACTATAGAGGTGAGGGGCGTGGAATGATCTCTTTGAGATGTGCTCTGATTGACATTGCAATGAGCATTTAAACCACAAGCATTGAACCGCCATCTTCAAGCTACGTAGGCTCTATACTATCCACGTCCGCCATGATGCCACCCAGATTTTTCGCCAAGAAATGTATATTGTATGTGGGAACAAGGGAGAGATATGTATAGTTATTCACCAGGTGTCAGGTAGGTGGTGGTTATCTAGAGTGGACTAGGATTTTAAGGACGCTATGTACGGTTATTGCACATGTATGCAAATGCGCAATCTGGTGAATGAATAGGTCATATTTAATAAACTTATGTCAAATAGTATCGGTTGAAGTGTGTTAGATGTAAACCATCCCGACACAACAATAACTAGACTTACAACACCTAGATGTAGGCTAATTAATAATGATGGAGAATTGGATCGGAATTGGTTATAATTATCACGTTGTAGAATGCGTATAAAAATGAATAATGAACAGGTTTTCAGGTCACGTTCTGTAATATTAATGTGAAAGAGAGAAACTTGAAGCCGAGAACATTCACTATTTTAAGTGATTCCAAGTGGTAGTTTAGGTATTGATTACAACAGGGAGTAGATATAGACCGATTCTCATGATTATATGGTATACAGGTATACGGAGCGTGAATGAACAGCTTAGGCGGCCTGCCTAACTCTTAAGAGATAATAACGTAGGCTGGAGACGCCACTCTGGATGATAGCATGGTATCCACCTGTGGGGGACCCTTACATATGCCAATGTAGCGAAATACAATCTCTTGAAAATACCTGTAACTTTAATTGTCAGTCCAACTGAATATGAGTTATGGGTCGCGAATGCAAATGGGCGAAATAGATACTGGGCTACCCAGAGCAACACGAGTAATAGTCCTGGCCAGTGTCAAAAAAATATATCATTAATAACTTGGTATGAATTATCAAACGATTATGAAATCTGGTGTCATAATATGCCCTATCCTCATAATGATAAAAATCAATTATGACTAGTTTATTTAGTGTGCATTATATTACTGGTAAGGTACAGCTTCAACATATTTTTTGTTGCACGATGGTTTTCGTGTTATATTATCAACTAACAGTTGCAAGGCGCCCAAGAGCCCAAATATAGGCAGAATGAGATGCTACACATTTTTCCAGTGACAATATTAGAGAGAGCGACGAACACTTGCAATTTTCTGACTGATGTGAACCAAGGCTACCCTGATGACATCGCAGCTTAGCCGGATAAACCAAGGCCTGCCTTGGCCACACGTAGGCATTGGACCACGATCACGTGCCAATAGCCTAATGCAGGTTCTTGTCTTAATATGTCCTATTTTAGGCAACACCTCTTCAACGATGTCAACACGAGAGCTCACTGATTAACTGTAGCCCTAATAAATGGTGATCTTGATCAAGTCTCGTGTGAAGTAATGTGAAGTCTTGTTTGATGCCGCGTCCAACACAGGGTTGTTCAAATACATGTATCGGCCCTATAGTTTGGATATATCCTGCGCAGGCTGTATACATATTGAGCGAACCTGTGAAATATTTGTTTAGTACTGTAGGTCACTCGAGCTGCTTTTCAACAGATATTCAGAATTTTAAACATTCAACGGTTTTTAACATGTTTGGAGATTAGATTATAAATACATGCCTCTTTTTTTAATAACAGGTGACACTTATGTCAAAAAGTTAACACCAACAGTCAATTTGTTTTATCCCATAAGGATTATTTGTGATTTAATCAACAAGAACCAGCTGACCGTATCATGGTTAACCCTTTAACCGCCAAATTATTCAATCTAAATTTTAACCCACTTGAAGTTGTGTCTCGCTGACGCGATCCACAACTTCAAGTGAGTGAAAAGTATTCAGATTTGACAAAATGGAGGTCAATTGTTTTTAAATACTGCTGATTGATGTCACATTTTATCTTTAACATGTTCAAAAGTTAAAATAAAATAAAGAATGAAACCCCGAATATATGCGGCACCGGCGGTTAAAGGGTTAATCATTAAAACAAAAATAATGAATATAAAGTTTTGGATGGAACAAAAAATACTTCTTAACCCCTACAACGCTGAAATATTTGTGTATAAACCATGGACACCAAAGGGTTTTAATCACTTTGAAATCATCATAAATTTTAGTTAGTTCTTTCGGGTTCATTTGAATACTTATCTTATGGGTTTACGGTCATCATCAATATTTTACTTCTTTCTGTGCGGGGACCGTCTTTATACGTCAGAATCTGACGTCTACAAACGTCAGATTCTGACGTATAAAGACGTTATATATAGCGCAATACCAGTAAACACCGGAACTCATGTGCTTCTCTCTTGGTCTATTTTGACACTCATTTGAGTGGCAACTGGGTCACTTTATCTCCGAGGAGAACATGGACAACGAAACAATTTGCAATCCCCTCTTTGACATGGGCACTTGTGGATAAGACCAGTTACACCGCTTAATTTGATCACAGTCCCTCACTGACACTGTCTCATGTCAACTCTATTGAACACTCGTAGATAATCTTAGATTATATTAGATAATAAGTGTTAGCTCAGCAATCCTTCATGTGTGTCACGTGTTGTGCAAAACGATATCTTAGTAAAACAGCGGACTTGCTTCGGGACAAAGTGCCTGCACCACTTGAACTTTAAGCCAGAAGATCGCAGTGCTCTAATACTGTTATACTCCATTGCTAAGTCACCATATCAGTATAAGTGGCATTTTAAGAATCATATCGATAAACAGTTTACGACAAATAAGGCATCCCAGCGTTCAAAATCTTTGGATGTTAAATTTGACAAACGACAAAGCATTTTGTGATACTTTTGAAATGTACGATATGGCCGCCAATTCTATATACATGTACTTTATGTCAACGGTTGTACAAGCTAGATGGTTAGAAGATGAGAACGTTTACTGAACCAAACACTACGGTCAGGAGACACTCGCTAGGACTTAAGAAAACGGGCGGGTTTGTTGTACAAGTATGCACGTTCGTGCAGTCAGTTACTTTGCGGCATGTTTTTATTACTTCTTGTACACTAAACATACCAAATCATCATCAGTCTGATTGTATGCAAGCGGGGCTATAAGTGGCGATCTCCTTTAACTCACCTGACATCAACGAGTCCTCTGACACAGACTCATTGCCTTCAGATTCTGTCGTGGTGGTGACTGTGGCAGAGCAGGGCGGCCTGCGTTTGGTGTGTTTCTTGTTCTTGCTGGTTTTCCTCGTAGATGGGTAAGACCTGTCCGTTGTCTGTTGTTCAGCCGTCAGTCTACAAAACATAGACATCCATGGTGAAAACGTGGACCCAGCTACCCTACTAAAACGGAACCCTATGCTTGTTTATTTTGGGGTCACTCATCCAACCAGCATAAAGATAATGTCCTACGTTTGCTGGTTATGCAAAACTATTATCATGATTATCTATAAAATATCCAATTTGCAGTGGAAGGTGTTGAATAAAGAGCGCCAAATGACTTTTTAACCCTTCAAGTCCTCACGACGCATCCCTGAAAACAGACTTGATTTTCCTACAACTAGGGGTTTTAGAGCGAAAATTTCCATGCAACTGGTTTACTAATATATGGCAATTTTCTTTAATTTATAAACCTCATCAATTCGCGAATTGCTGTCGCAATTCTCGACTTGTAGTGGATGAAGATGACAATGGTAAATTGAAAGGATTAAATAAACGTAGATTTTGAAGTTAGAAATTGCGTGAGAAATGCAAGCTGCAACAGAACGAAACATGTCGAAGAGTGATGCAGTATTAAAAAATCACACTCTAAATATCATTAAAACAATTTGACATAATATTATATATTATTATGTCGGCGATATATAAGTTCAACCATTTGCAATGCAACATTATTAACACCCTACAATAGCTGATATAGTATTTTAAAACTTCAGTCAATGAATGAATTTACACCACTTTTAATTGGGTCATAACTGTCGGTCATTAAGAGTGGGCTCAGCCAAATGACAAGCTTCTTGCACATCATGACACATCCTGTTGTACAGATATTTAAATGCTCCGTAAATCAGGCAGTGCCAGCTCAAGGTGGATAAAAATGAGCATAATCATCTAAGTTATTCTATCAAGTGAAAGTTGAGAACGTTTTCATCCTAATGATTTTTTACGACATATTTCAAAAATATGGTGCATAAGGATGGTAAAATATCTTTTTCGGCAAAGTTACGCTGTCAATTTGAGACAAGCTTGAGACAGAAATATTACCGTTCAATGATTAATGGGCGGATCTTGCTTTCTCTTCACACAAAAGAGAATGAAAAACAAATCAAAACTTACATGTTGTCCAGTCTGCAGGTGGGCAGCTCGAGTCTTTCACTGAAGACGTCTGGTACAGGTTCGCACATCTCGTCTTGTATACTGGTTTGGGAGGCTATGTTCTGTGGGCCTATCTGTTCACATAGATCCGCCATCTGCATCTCGCTTACTGCAGCATCTTGACAGCGAAGAACTTTTGCTTCATGAAGGCGCTTCTCCATAGTTATGTGATCACCACCATCCTGAAGAGATAGTTTAGAAGACTCAATTTCTGTCATAGTGACATCAGATGCTTCTAACGATTTTAAGCGCAGGCTGTTATATTCATGATTCAGATCTGATGCACTTGTATTTGACGTTGGACTTAGTGGACCAGGAATACACTCATCTGGTAGAATACAGGTCGTGAACTCTTCCGTCGTCTCCATCCTTTTCCACGTTCTCTTCACCACCTCAGATGCGATTACTGAATCATCTAAGCGCTGAACCTTAGCAATGGGTTCTATTAGGTTCAGTTGCTGTTCATGTATGCTGCTCTCGTTCACAACAGTTGTGACGCACTCACCAGAAGCAGGCAATTGTTCGTGGGATAGGTCCATTTCTAAGACATCGTCTCTAGGATGACAAATATGTTCGGAGTGAAGCACTTGATTTTTCACCACGTCAGATCTAGCACCTGCCGAATCGCTAAGGTTATCTTGTATGTGGTGATTGATAATGACAGTTGAATTTGCAGGTCGTTCTTGCAGTTTTTCTCTAAATGTCAGCTCAGAATTTAAACCTCTGTTATCAATACTGCTAGAACTGTTTGGATCAACATCACAAAGAAACACGTTGCCATGTGACTCTGATTCAGAGTCACTGTGAGTGAGTGGCCTACGTGTATTTGAATTTCGGGAAGCTATCTTGCCCGAGTCACTGCTGTCCACATTTGTTTCGTTTGACATGGGGTGTCGGGATATGTGGGGGGAACTGTCATACAAAACACCTATATCACCTGAGCCGGCCAAGGTGGTAGAGGCTTGTGAAAGACTACAGCACTGACCAGAGTCAGAAGTCCTGGAGTCTATGTGATGCTCATGCAGACCTAGTGCTCCAGTACCACTCAGCTTATATAGTTCACTCCGCGTCAGTGTCTCGTCTAAATGGGACGACGATTCAGAAGATGAATAATCATCAGTGATAGCAAACTGGACGGAACTGTCTTGATAATGCCCTTCTTGGCAGAAATGTTGAGAGGGACTGAGGAGGTGGCGTGGTATGTCCCCTGAATGACGTCGCTCGTATAAACTCCACGGGAACTCAGAACTGGAAGGTGACCGCACATTTGGTGGGGGAGAATACAGCTGACTGTTCATGTCTGACTGGAAGGGCTCATTGGATTCTCCAATCGACTCCGGTACACTGACTAGACTAGAGCTACTCAAGCGCAGCTTAGGACTACCGGTACCCAGTGAGAAACGCTTGGTATGTCTCAGGTCAAGAGATGGAGAGTTCAAATTTGGATCAGACAGTGAGCGTGAATGTGGCCGTAATTTTAAAGAAGAAAGTTGTGCGGGTCCTTTCGAAGACGCGACACCTTTCTTTTTTTTGACGGACGCATCCAGCACAGGTCTGTGCTCCTTTGTGGTGGGTTTCACCTCCTTGGAAACACTAACCAGACTAAGAGATTTTTTACGGTTCATTGTACCAGTTTTTGAGCTGCCAGTATTTGTCGGTTTCGTGTCCTTAGCAACCTTGTCCTTTTTGGTTCCAGGCTGCTTTTTTGACGTTCTCAAAGGTTCCACTTTGTTCTTTTTACCGAATGACAAAGATTTATGGGAGCCCGGTGAGTCATCCTTATTTTTGACCTGGCGCTGCTTTTCCTCGATGTACATCTTCAGCTGCATCTGTTTGTGTTCCAAGTGTTCTATTTTCTTGGATTTTTCAGTGACCGCCTTCAGCAGAGAAGCATCCTCTCTGCGGTACTGCTCCTCCACCTCCATCATCTTCATGTTCCCTTGTTTGATTATTTTACTCTTGGAGTCGTACGTTCTCTCCAGTTCCTTGGCTCTCTTCGCCAGCTCCAACTCGCGGCTCTCTGGATCACCTCGCGCTCCATCAGTGAGATCCGGAGACTCATGTGGCTCGAGATCAGTCTGCACTGAAGTGCTCTCATGAGAGATCGACTCACTAAATGACTGTGACTGCAGTGATGCCTCTACAATAAAAATAAATTCAGAATAATCAGATGTATAGAAATATTTCTCTAAAAACAGACTTCATAAGTTTTGGTATTTTGAAATTCCCACGCACCTGAAGTTGTGTGTAACCACCGCGACAACTTCAAGTGCGTGAAAATAAATTATATTTGTTAAATTTTCAGACAATTTTCTGTCCATTCAGCGGTATAAAGACATACATAACCTTTAATAACGGTTACTTAAAATGGTGGACTTGTCGAACGGTTTTATTGTTGTTGATATTTTTGGAACATTTGATAATGTCCGCAGGTATGTCATTGTAAGTGAAAGGTTTCCTGTCTTACTTGTGAAGTAGCCGCGGGTATCCCCGGGGACTCAATGAAGGAAGGATTAAATACAAGATTGGTATTAACGCTTACCCTGCTGATCAAGACTATTGTCGTTTCTAAGCTGTTTATTATCACTATTATTGAGAATGAAATGTGAATTTAGACATCAAGATTTGCAACTATTTGTGGTCAAATTAAACAAATATGAGTAATTTCAGCCACTTGACGTTGTGGGTCGCGAAAGCGAGACACACCTTCAAGTGTGTGAAAATTTAAATAAATTAACTTAGCAGGATAAGGGTTAATTGTACAGTTCTTACCCCTGGACTCGTTGTGGGTGTGTAATTCTAGTTTTGTCACACGCAGCTCTTCCTCTGCCTTCCTCAGCTGTGATTCTATGTCAGTCAGCTCGTGTTGACGATGCTCTAGTTCAGCTCGATGGGAATCGTGAGTGAGCAGCAGTTCTTCCTCCTTCACCTGTCTGGCTTCTTCCAGTATCCGTTTTTCTTCTAGTATTCGATCAAGCTCTTGGCTGCAGAATAGAAAGACAATTCCACATAAAGGTGGGTTTCTAATGTGATATCGTGCAAAGGCAAAAGACATTAACTGCTTACTTTTGTTCATTCATTCATTCATTCATTCATTCATTCATTCATTCATTCATTCATTCATTCATTCATTCATTCATTCATTCATTCATTCATTCATATTCATTCATTTTTATTTATGATATCAGTAGGCCCACTATTCAAAGGAAAATAATTATTGTTGTGGATTCATCAACCATCAAACATATCAAACATACACAGAGTTTGATTTACAAAATTTCGCAAATTACAATATCAGGTGCAGTATTGGTTAGACCTGCTCTTTAAAGTTCAAATTTTCTTCAAATTCGTTCAAATTGAGTAAATTAAAGACAGACATTAGATATTTATTCTTCAGCACTTGATAAGTTAATGAATCTTAGGGACCACGTTGATTTGTGGGCGTGAGAGGTAGGCTCGCCTCAGCTCATTAACCAGTCCGTTAACCATATGGTTGTAACAGAAGCCGACACGTTGATTACCATGTGTCACATCACACTACAATAATAAGCGAGTTTTCCCAATGTCTTAATCGTGTAGACCCTTCTGATAGTGGACATCACGAAGTGTACTAAGAGGTATTAATTAATATTTAAATTACCTAATTATTAGTTGTAAGACACTGTATCTCAACATAGCATTCCATACAGCAATATAAGTAAAATACGAGGTTTATTTTAGTACATTTATCGGATAATTACGGAAAAGGCGATCTAAACAGATGGCCTAATGGAAACGACAATAAAATAGTAAAACATTATTCTAAAATAGATTTGACAGTGAAAATGTTCCTTATTAAAAAAGAGGTGACGCCTTTTTAACATTGATCTTTATCTGATATATCGGCCCAAGTCTCTTATTCTACCCCCTAATTTAAATAACAACTGAATGACAGCGGTGATTGGCCGATCATGTCATGTGACAGTCTGAACCACTCTTCTATTGGTCCGGGGTAGCATACAAGACTTGGACCGATATATCTGTTTCGACATTTCGCTCGTTCGTTCCCACTGTCGGTCGCTCTACTGTGTTGTCATGCATTGCATTGCATTGCATCATTGCATTGCATTGCATTGCATTACATTGCATTGCATTGCATTGCATAGCATTGCATTGCATTGCATTGCATCGCATCGCATTGCATTGCATTGCATTGCATTCAGCGTAACGCGGTTTATGTAGCACACGATAAAATGCATGCGAAAGAGATAATTAGCATGCGATACA
This sequence comes from Flabesymbios commensalis, assembly GCA_964017125.1. Taxonomy (NCBI): domain Eukaryota; kingdom Metazoa; phylum Annelida; class Polychaeta; order Terebellida; family Flabelligeridae; genus Flabesymbios; species Flabesymbios commensalis. The sequence continues at coordinate 42,591,623 of OZ024906.1, forward strand.
ACGCCGCGTGCTCAGTGCGTAAATTACTATAGGCCTACTTCAAAACAGCAAAGAGTCCTTCCCGGTCAGGCCAACGTATCACAAACTAGCCCGGAACGCCGCACCAACCACATAAGTGCCCAGCAAACACAATACATTGACCCAATGCTGGGTTAATGTTGGGCCGGCGTCGGAGACGGCGGGCCAACATTAACCCAGCATTGGGTCAATGCATCGTGTTTGCTGGGTGATGTGTAGCATTGAACAACATGTCGGCCCAATATCAGACGGCTGTCCTGGAAATATCTTATTCAACGACTTCCATTCTTTACCTCGCGTACCTAGTATTTACGATTGACTAACTTTTATTGAGGTGCATCTGAGATTGAGCTGAGCAAACACACTTCACAAACAGCTTATGTGTTGGTCCGCCGACGACTGTGTTTGCACTGAAGATTGACTCTTTCTGTCCTATATGACAGTCGGTAAACAAAACGCTCTATTAAAAGAACGGGTTCTTTGTGTGATATAAAAGATTGGTCAGAATTTCACTGTAGTTTAGATAAAAAAACTTTTGCGAAGGTTCTCTACTTAAGCTACAGGGAAATTCTGTGACGTCATTGTCATGGCCTCGTCCTCAGCACGCGGTTCTTTACATCACAGCAAAATAGAGAACGTTCACGTCATGGCTTTGCAGCATTAAAACTATATCAGGTATAAAGCCGTCCATACCTATTCAGACAAATAATGATTATTAGTTTTTGAAAATAATGAATAACCTATAATGCTTAAATATTTTTACCCAGTTTCGAACATCTAAATTATAAAATTAAACATATTTTTTTTACCAAACAACCCTTTGAATCGAGAAATATTGAATGTGTTGAAAAAGTATTGAATGTGTAATTTGACAAAGACGGCAGTGCTCGCATGTATTTATAAAGGACGGATAGATGTCAGCATGGTCAGATTCACTTGCGAACAATGGCGTCTCTTTTCAGTGTGCTCGGTTCAGAGACCCCCGTAAAGCGTGACTGTTTGAATTCCTTACACAACAAAACTGTTTAAATTTACTATGCAACAACAAATAATACATGGTTTACACATATACACGGGTAACGACTGAATCTGTCTGAATATGCCTCTGGTATTTCTTATTTGATGTGAAACTGGAAAAACATCAGCATTTCCCAGCTCTGAATTAAATAAAAATAGTTATTTTTTAAATGAACATTTTAAATTATATTTCTATTCGGTCCGGTTGTGGCTCGAAACTCAGAGGTACTGAGCTCTAATCCCGGCGGGGTCGGATATTTTTTATTGTGGTTGTGAATATGAAGTGCTCCAAACTGCTCAAATGTCTGGAGTGCGTAGTGCTGTCTATGGTACTATGCACTATCAAGAGCCCTTGAAATCATTCGACAAGAGTAGGGCATAGTTCCGACTTCGGGCTTCCTTCTGTCACGATATTGCCATGATTTTGCAGAAAGCGATGTAAAGCAATATTCAATGTAAATCAGTGTGTCGGTGAGTTAGCACCTATCTAGTCCCCTAAGCATTCGGAAAACTAGTAAAGTGCTCGGAGAAAACGAGTCCCTCTTGCTTTGATACCCGGAGGCCTCGCTGTCAAATGGCGGACCCCAATCTTTTTGGGCAAACGGATGTTATTGATGTAAATATTTCCGTGCCATGCGAACAGTTCTCCTTGATATTGCCTGATCATGCAAGTGATAGTAACCGAAATATTCCCTGCCTTTCGCAGTTGTACTGGCGAAGTAATCGCGGGGTCAAATTTCAGGAAATAAGTTCTCAATAAGTTTGAGCCATGCATTTTTCCATGAGCCATGTATAATGAGCATTTTCCAGATTTTTGTACATGTAATTTCACATTATTTTTATCAGTGAAATACTGTTATGTGAAGGCAGACGATAGTAACTGTTCACTTGAAAAGTAAACAATTACTGCTTACTGCTGTAAACAATCAGACAGCGGTCTAGGTCAGCCACCACCCAGCTTCATTACGCTGCTGATATATTGCCAACATGTTTTTTACATATCCATGTCAACATGAGGTAAGAATGCATCTCGCAATACGACATCTTGGCAAAATGGCGTAAATTTGGGGAAAATCTATTGGCCTGAGCCACATCCCCTGAGGGCTGACCACAGCTAGAATCGATCCTTCCCATAACACTCAACCCTTCACATTATCTGATTATTGAACGAGAGAAACAAGATAGCTGTTTTCTATTAAGGTGCTCGGTCTTGCATGGTCTGTGCCAAAATATCAATTGAATAACGCGCATGAGCACTCCCAGTCTGTATTACGTTTCAATTATTCATTCGGTCGTGTGATACCAAAACGCATTATCTCCGCCGTCTTTAGCAGCCAAAGTGTCGTATGTGTCTTTCATTTGAGTGGCACATACGCGATAATGATATTATATAACCGGGTATTGAGATAACACAGAGCCAACGCGAGACGCTGACACAGTATTGTCGTGCCACGTAAAAAACAGACCTTCAAAAGACCACCACCTTCCCTCATCAAGCATATATTTTGAATGGCAACTGATATTAAAAGTAATAATCTTTGTAGAATACAAATCATATCGTCGCCTCGGAGCTAAAGGATCCTATCTGACACTCGTCAGAGTGGCAGATAGAATCCTTTAGCTCCGAGGCGATTATTACCATTGACATTATTGCTAAATATTACGATTATAACCGGGTATGCACTCACTTAATTTTAGCTGCTGTGCATATAATCTGTAAATTGGGACAATTCAACTGTATTGAAACCATTGAATATATTTTTAAATGGCTAAAAAACATTATTCTCTTATCCGTCATATTTCAGCCATTTTATTTTGTGTATTTTGTGGGTAGGGCACGGCTTCGTCTATGCACCCAGCCCAGCACATAATTATTAGACGTTGTCCTAATGTTGGTTTATTGTTGGTCCAAACTTTGTTTTGATCTCGCATGGGCCGGTAAAAATAGCGTGTCAACAAACAGTTCATTAGAAAAAAGTAGGAAAATAAACCTGCTCCATATTTCTGTCGATCTCTGATTGTCCCTGCAGTGAGCAGAGCGTCCCGCATAACCACAATCACTCACCAGACCACAACACGAAAGAAAACACTTGACAGTTCTCCAGATGAGCTATGGCATTGAACAACTATACACACGGCTGATAAAGCAGGTCTTTCAATAGTATATCATATGTATCTATTGATGAATAGCCGCAGGGGGCTGCGGACTCTGAGTTGTCGTTACATTATTTATCGATCTTACATTCACAGAGAATACTTTCATCTTGAAGTATCAGACCTGGAGCTTTATATAGTAGGCCTATATCTGCGGTGTGGATGGTAAACATTTCTCATCTACGCGGATCGTCTGCACAATGGGCAACGATCCGTGTAGATGCGAATGGGGTTAAGATAGTTATCCCGTGCAAGATGGGAATTAATCGCGCCATTAGTATCTTCCTGTATTGAATAAAAAAGGGTGATTGATCTTAAATTAATTACATATTCGATTTCAAAACAATTAATTACATAATCGATTTTAAAAATATGTGTATTTTTTCCGGAGTTCTGCAAACTCAAAGTCCCAAAACATTTGTTTGGATCGGGTGATGCCCGAAGGATATAATTTACACAGATGCCGGAATTTATATCAAATCTCAGAATATGGCCTAATTTGGCAATTTCGTGATTTGTTGTGCGATTGGCAACACCACAACTGATCGATCTCGCCATAGTGTAACATCGGATGTCTGTCGTTGGCGGCAGGATATCCTGAAAGTCACCAAAAACTGGGATGATTGCCACCTATATGGTTAAATCACTCGGTACCCATCACAAATCATTGGTCACTGTTCTATGTGCATTGGGAATGCACGCATTACGGTATTTAAACCCATCCATTTTCTCGTTTCCATAATGTTGGCAACAGTATCAACCTTCAATCTGGTATTTTTTACGATCTTGGGAATTTATTACAGTTAAACATATTACGTTTCGGTTGTATAAATTATACATGTTAAAAAAACCACGGTACGTTAAAATCACCCTTTTCTGTACGAGAGGCTCTGAATTCCTTGAATGAATTAATGAATGAGTGACTAAATGAATAAATGAATGAATGACTAAATGACTAAATGAATAAATAAATGAATGAGTGAATGAATGAATGAATGAATGAATGAATGAATGAATGAATGAATGAATGAATGAATGAATGAATGAATGAATGAATGAATGAATGAATGAATTAGGCTTTAGGCCACTTTTGTCCACATATAGGCTAAACTGGACAGGAGAACCTCTAAATGATTTTGAAGTGAATGTGACATTACAGACACACATTTATATATTCGAGCTTTGACGATCTGAAGTCATTTGATATCTGAGGAGGGGGCCACAGATTAAAAACAAAAGGCAAATTGCACGTCTTTTTATCAATAGCATAATCAGATAATACTACAAGTGTGTGTGATTTATGTATTTGTACTTTGAATCTCAACATACAGGAAACCAAAACGACGACTAAATCCATATATTGTATTCCTAAATCCCTATACTCCATATTACCTTAAAGCGACATAATCAGGCCAACAATCATACAAACCAACATTTTATTTTCGCTTCTTGCCATAATATGTGAACATGTCCATAGACTAGAATTGTGGAAGTCTTTTATATTTTGGGTTACTGTGGCAACGTAGCAAGTGTGCCGAAAGCCCCATTTATATAGTTATTCTCGTATTTCTTATTTTGGACAGGTATGTCCGAAATTAAATCTGGTCTTTATTTCCCGCTTAACTGGTGAACGTATAACACACAAAAAAAACTTACGAAATTCTAGTCTATGGACATGTTGACATATTATGAAGATATCAAGGAGCCAAAATAAAAAAAAATTCAGTGTGATCTCCTATATATATACGTAACTACATGTCGATAATGACTGTTTATAACCTTCCCAGTGAACACAAAACATTTGTGTGACATTTGTACAACGTTGGACCAACGTCGAAGACGTTGGGCCGACGTTGTACAAATGTTATATAAATGTTTTGTGTTTGCAGGGTTGTCCCTGGCCATGGTCTATCAAAATGATGATTCTGAGTTTATTTAAAGTTTCTATGGTTAACGGTAATCTAGAATGAAAGATGTACAGAATATCAGCCTTGAGAGCAAGTTCAGCCTGCTCTTCAAGGCTGATATTCTGTACGATTCCGTAATTATAATTTAATATCATAATAATAAGTATAGTGGCCTACATAAACCTAAAATTGACTATGACGTTATTATATTTAAATATGTTCGAGGTGGCCAGTAGATCAGTATGTAAACCTTGTCCTGCTAAATTAATTTTATTAAATTTTCAACCACGTGAGGTTGTATCTCGCTACCGCGATCCACAACCTCAAGTGGTGTGAAATTACTCATAATAATTTAATTTAAGACAAAACATTAACAAATCGTGATGTTTCACAACCATTTCATTCCTAGTAGCAGTGATTTGATTGGCTAATAAAACGGATTCAAAACGACTATTGTCGTGATCAGCAGGCAAAGGGTTAACCCTAGTCCTGCTGAATTCTCAGTTAGTATTTGTCAGTCATTTGTACTAGGAATTGCGTTACAATTTTAACTACAAATGACGAAAAATATCTCCGCCAATGAAAAATAGATATTTCCCTATTTGATTACCACATTATTTGCGATTGACCATTGTCTTAAATCATATATACGTCTCTATCAGAATAAGGATTGATATATTATACTAATGCTTCCTTCACGCGGGCAAGCGAGCAAATTGTGATCACCTGGCACAACTCAGCTACCGATAACGAGTTTGTTTATCTCCCATAAATTTTACTTCGTCAAACAAGGAAACATGAGCCTTGCTATGATTTTACAGACGTTTCATATTATACGTTATTACGCCTTACTTGATACGACACGTGGGTGCAATAAGACGATAATTTGGTGTACGCGTCATGCATCTCTATAAAAAGGGTCATGTTGGTGTTTTGGTTTGGGGGTACGAGTGGTACGTCCCTTCGAGGTAATTCTATATCTTCCGTCACTAGTTAAATAATTTCTAGTATAGCAAGTATTATTTGTCTATACATTTTTCACATACATGTACAAGAATACCACAATATCATAATACGTAATAATACGTAAATAATACGTAAATAATACGTGTAGCTGCTAAAAGTAGATTAACGTTACATCACAAGTAGGTATTTAGTGAGATTTGGAAAAAGAATCGAGTACATGTTCCGGTAGATTTATATGACTGCAGGACACAAAAAGTTACATAGTTTACGTGTTTACCTTGTTCAGCACACTATAACACGAGATATTGACTCAGCATTGTTAAACGTTGGGCTAACGTCAAAGACGCTGCTCCAACTTTGAACCAATGCTGTGAAGAGTCATTATCTCTACCGACTTTCCTTATTTATTAAATAAAATTTCAATTTACAACCAAGAAAACGGGGGGACATAATTATTCTCGTCTTTGTAGGTCTATAATACTAGAATATTTCATAACATCAGAACATATTCATTCACGTTTAGGCTCACTCACATTATGAGCAATAATGACACCCCTTCGTACTTAAAAGGTTGGCGGACTAAGGGGATTTGTTGGGTCATAACCTAATCAAAGATACGTAGCCCCACGTATCCGCTGGTATTTACCATGTTGACAACAAGGCCGTATCAGCACTGGTGATACGACCTTGTTGTCAACATGGTAAACCCAGGTCTGATGACCATGCTGTATGAACACAAAACACCCAGAAGTTTATAGTAGTGTGGGCCTACATCTAAACAAGACAAAATATCATTGTAATGTGAAGTTATTTCCTTAATCTTTATTATTCGATGTAGTCGACAACAATGTGAAATCAAATGACCACAGTCTTGAATAATTATGTCATCGCAAGGGGATTACTCAGCCTATATGTATTTTTCTATGATAAAAATAGACTTTTCTAAAAAAAATTAATAATTCTGGTTAATAGAAACATAATAAAGAGGCCCAAGCATACAAGGCGTGCAATAATTCGGGACACGAAAACCGGTCATCGTGAACATTTTGGCCTAGTTATATGAAAAGTTGATCGATGTTATAAGTACCGTGTACATGCTGTGTCTGTGTTGTACATTGTGTACACAGTGAGGGGTTGTTATTCACATGTACTCTAAAAACTGGGCTTTAACAGGGGTTATAATCTATTAAACGGTGTGATAAACCCATAAATGAGAGCACAAGTACCAAGTACTCTCCTCGCGGCGACGTCTCTTGGTGCGAGGAATCAAAACATCGCAATGATTGACCTTCACATACCGTCCTGTTTCAAAGGCAAACAGTGGCAACTGGCTCCCTCAAAAGTAAGCAGTTGTCGCTATTTGGCAGTAAATGTTTTCTTTTCAAGTGAGCAGTTACCTCTATTTACTTTTGCACTTCAAACAGCTTTGTTTTTTTTCTAAAATTGTAAATAAAAGTTATTAATTTGCGTTACCACAAATTCAAATAGATTTGTTGTTCCTCGTATAAAAACTAGGACTGGGTCAAGAGCTTTCTCTATATCTGGCCTAGCCTTATGGAACGCCCTGCCTGTGCCAATACGTAATGCCGAAACTATTTTAACATTCCGGAAATTACTAAAATCTCACCTATTTGATCTGGCTTTCCCACCCTAGCTCCTCAGCAGCTCGGCTCCCTGTTGACGAACCTACTTTGGCCTCGATTATGACATATGATCACGCAAAGGATTTGTGCGCCTCTGAGCTCGGTCCGCTGAGGATATAGGCGCTATAGAAGTTTCATTGATTGATATTTACTTATTACCAATAATTACTATTACCGTATTTACATTCTTATCTCGGAAATTTAATAACAGTCTGTCTACATAAATATAGACAGATATAGGGCCTACGGTTGTTATCATGGTTACAAAGGAAGTGTATGGCACTTCCATGTTCTCCAGCGGACATATTAACGATGTCACGATGAGACCAAGTATACTTTATGAGACCTTGAGCGTTAAGAGTAGACAAGCGACGGGGAAGAAGCTCAAATCAGGAGAGGTCAGATTCTGGTATAGTAATCCAAGGTGTCGCTATATCATAGTACACTGATATACTAGCTGTCAACCAATCCATGTATCCAACAAAGAAATGCGATAATACTATGCTCTGCAAAGCTAGAATACAGTAACTGCTTACTTAAAAAGTAAGCAGTTACTGCCCTTTGGTTTGCCGGCAGAATTATGCAATCGGCTCATTCGGCTGTTGAGCTGTAGCCTGTAGAAGGTTATTCTCTATGTAGTACCTAAATATGTAATGACAATAATTACTAATAATAATAGTCCATTTATTCACATGCAACATGAGACGTTGACATGGTAGTTTGTTGACATGTCATGTTAGTTTGTTGGGCCACCATCGTAGACAGTGGATCAGCGTTGAACCAACACCGGGGCGATTTCTCGTGATTACTGGGATTTTCACCTAAACGATTTTGATCGCAGTTGTATTATATAGGGCCTATTGTTTTGTGTACACTACAAAAGCCCCACACGACAGGATCAAGAGATTCTTAAAGATCGTCTACTGTATTTAGAGAGGGCAGGGTTCTCATCGAAGTGGAACTATGCTCTGTTTTACATGCATCAAAGAACCTTTAAGACACCTTTTCTGACTCAAACCCGAGTGTATAATATATATCGATTGTGTTATGTAGACCCTTAAACTGTGTTAGTATAGGATTAGGCCTCTAACGATTGTGTTGTATTGTGTTGGCATATACATGATAGACCCTATATATGCCTGTATTTAACGAATGAGTTAGCCCACATTTGGTCTACTGACTGTTATTTGTACTTTTCGTTTTACTTGTACTTAATCATGTTAATTGTGTTTGGTTAAATACATTTTCTTATTCTTCATTTATCACGTTAAGATAAAGATTAATAAAATACACACATAATATGAGGTGAAAAAATTGCACATTCGAAATATCTTGACATGCCAACCTCCTAACAGGAACTTTCCTTGGTGTCACAGGACGGCCATAACGATCAAAGGTACACAATCTCGATCAAATAAATATTACCAGATGTAAACATGCCTGTTAGATTGAGCAGTAGATTATTATCAGTATATTACGCCCTGAACAAGGTTGACGTCACTTCTGATTTGTTTACAATAACCGAGCAGACTTGACCATAGGTGTCTCCTATGTCTTGCCCTAGCAAGCAAAGTGTTGTAAGCCTATGTGACACCTACAACACTTTGCCCGCTGGTGGACGATTATAATATACCAATAGCCTTTATTTAGTATTTAATAATCAGATAAAGAACCTTTGAGTTGTAGGCCCCTAAGTTCGGCTGATCCCCACTCACCTACGTGACGTGCAGCCACAGCTGGAGCACACTTTGAAGAACGACCTGAACGGTTTTTTCCACTTCCTTTTCTTTTTGTGTTCCATTATTAATGTTCGCCGGGAAGACGTATCCGCTGATCAGAGCGATTAATTACACCTTATTAATTGACTTTCCAATCCGTTTTTTGGCGCGAAAGTACACATTGCGATCACATAATTATCATTTTAAAACTTTTAATTCTTGTTCTCCTCCAAATTGGGGCAGACCCTGCACCTGTGAGCTGGCCGCCTGAAAGTACACGGGCGAAAATGCGAAAAAGTTGTGACTGTTCAGGCGACCGCGTGTCTATCGATCCCCAGGTGAGGTGTGCTGCGAGGGGTACCGACTGACTGACTGGCGCGCGGGCTCTGTGACCGACTGGCAGGTTGGTCAAGTGATCCGCGATGGGTGATAATGCGGAGACCGGCCCACCTGCGAACACGGACAGTTCTGGAATCCCGCCAACTGCCTGGCGTAATCAAATATCCCGGCAATTATTCTCAAGCCGGCCAGTCCACACCCGCCTCTGACCGGCGCAGTGCCGGCCCAGCGTCACCGAAGCTGGGCCGGCACTGCGCCGACGTCAGGCCGCCGTCGAATCGCACATCGGACACGAGGATTCATACCTGGCGATGTAATTGAATAATAAGACGGCGCAATCTCATTTATTACGTCGACGCGATCTTTATAACCCCTCTATTATATATATTAGACCATTTTATATAATTTCATCGCATTTATATACGCAGTATTGCATATTAGGGCACAGTTTGTTTCCCAATATCGTTCTAGCTGAACATTAATTTACTATTTGTGACCTTCTATAACATAATAAGTCGCCACACGGCAGCTATTAGATGTACAAGAAAATGTCTTATTATTTCATCTGATGTGGATACTAATTCTGAACATATTGTCATTTATGATTTAAATTCTTATTTTGTACTTATAATTGTGTATACATATGCGTGTTACCTATTCTCCCTTATAAAACCGCTTAATATATCTCAATATAGGCCTACATGTAGTATTTCTATTCATTTCGTCGTGGAACATGGAAGGTCAGTTTGTTTTTCGTGTTGTGACATTGGTAATTTATCGTAGTCACCAGATACTATATGTTTCCTCCATTAAAGCAATGTCACTCTTGAATTAACAAAAAAATATTTAATATCAAGAGCGAAGTCATGTTGGAGCACAAAAATGACATTGGTGTCATTGTGAATCCAGAAACACACGAATAATAAAAAATAAATGTGAACTGTTTTAGGCTAATTCATGGATGAGAGTTTCACAATTTGCATGATCGATATGACGTTTGTTCAGCCAGTCATGGCTCTAATTGGTGTGTAAAAAAACTTGTGTGTGACTTTCCGTCATATATAGGCCTTCGTCTTAGCAAACAAGAGACGCTGGTCCAATGTTGGCGTGATGCTGGATCAGCGTCGCCGACGGTGGTTCATAATCAAACTTACATCTAATTGACGTCTTTTGGTCTATTTATACAACATACATGTCAATACAGGCTTAAGTCTGCCAGTGTATATTGACTTTAATAAGGTAATAATTAAATATCGATCTTTGATTAAATATATGGTGAAACTCCCAAGTAAAACAACACACAAGCTGAATAAAATAACAAATACTTTTCATAAGTACCACAACATTAATGAGCTGGCACCCCTCCCACCCCCTCCCCATTCCTGGCACAGTTACAGATTCTCATTATAGCTAGGTGCATGTCACTCCGACCATTTGCATTCAACAGCGGAATAATTGGCACGATAAAGGTTATACACAGAACGCTGGTGTGATTATGTGCATGGGAGGACAGTGTACACAAATAAAGTGTACAGAGGTATGTATAGCGCTGCCAGGCGAATACTAATGTACTTGACATGAAGCTATGATCACTTGACCTATGGATCTCGTGGTAGATCACCAGGTATCCCCAGTGATCCCGGTAAACTGGATTAGTCGGGTCAACGTTGGCCAGCGCCTCATGGTTTTGGGCCAACGGACAATTCTCAAAAGTTGAATTGTTCACTGACACTGATAGGGTCTTATATCATGAACAGCTCGTCATGTCTCATATTCAGAAGTCAGATATTCAGATATTCAGAGTGAGTGAGTGAGTGAGTGAGTGAGTGAGTGAGTGAGTGAGTGAGTGAGTGAGTGAGTGAGTGAGTGAGTGAGTGAGTGAGTGAGTGAGTGAGTGAGTGAGTGAGTGACTTACTGATTTACTACTTTTAATTTACGTCCTGCGACCGATAGAGGCCCAATTCTTCACAATGACGGCCTATATTCTATCCAGGACGACTTTTGTGCGTATTTGATATGCACACTGCTAGGCCTATATACATGTATGATACAGGTACGGAAACCAAGACATGCAAATCCACAGCCTCGCTGCTATATGTTTACACGTAGCCGCATGTATCACCTCATCAGATCCACCAAAGATTAGGTAATAAACCAGGAAGCCACCGGCCTGGTGAAAGTACACAAGTATATTTTTGTCACTTTTAATTTATTACTATTCAGTTTACTCAGTCAGAGGTAGTAAACCATATATCGTCCCCTTAGATATGAAAGGGTGTATCTGTCACTTTACAAAGTGGCAGATACACCCTTTCATATCTAAGGGGACGATATGTGATACCCTACCTGCACAGTGCCAACAATTCACTGTTCACCCTTTAATGCTAATCACTGCCACAGCCGGTTTTCAACATTTGTATTTGCATGCCAAATAACCGTTCTTAAACATGAAATAATATTATGTGCTCAATATAAGCACAATTATGTTTGTTTTTTGAATCGATCAAACCTATTATCCGTATGTATAGGTAATTTTCACGCATTTGAAGTTGTCTGTCGTGGTAGCGACACACAACTTCATGTGCGTGTAAATTTAATTTGCTGAAGTCAGTTTTGCATGGTTAAGTAATATATTCAGTAGCCAGCTTTAGAGTGGGTGCAAAGTGGATAGCGTCGTTAGTCTAGATGAACTGCAAGCTGGAACCCATCAGCCGAGGAATGCAGTGCTTTTTTTTGGATTGTTGGATTGGATAGACTCTCATGGTGGATAAAAAATAGGCATAAATCATTTACAATATATTAGGTTTATTTGCACCAAGCTTTATCAGTTATGAATCCTCTTACATTGCGATCCGTATAAAAATACAGTTATACAGACAAACTGTTTAAGTAACACATCCACTAATATCTGGGCACATGTGTTTTATATTATGATTATTATCAGCGATTTTTTACTATTGTTTTGAAACTATGATATTGTTTTATAAATACCCCAATAATACACCTTTCCCAATAGCAACACGCCACACACTACAGTGACTAGAAGCTGAACTATTTAGTTGGGAGTCCTGTCACACTTCTATTACAACACGCCACACAGTGATTAAAACTAAACTATTTAGTTGGGAGTCATGTTTATGCGCAAAATCGTGCAAACAGTGTATTGGCCAATACCGATGGCTCATTCCTTCACTGTCTTCAAAATTGCTGTTGGCTGTTCTGATGATAACTGTATGGTACATCAATTAGCATGAGCGTGAAATATTCATGATGACGCATAGGCCTACTCCATCCGGCAGCGGTGCTAATGAAGGTCGTGTAACAATGTACTCATCGTGGTGCTTAAAATTAGCCCCGCGATGGAGAAAGCACAATTAGATTGAGCCTTGGGACAATTGCATTGAATCCCTTAACAACTCTAGCAGCGGGTACTATAATACAGGAGGAGGATAACAGACTTATATGGTTTCAGCTTAAATTGCACAAACGAAACTTCCGGTTCCAAGTTTACTGGGAATATCAGTGGAGGTGATACCCCACTGAACATGCTCAAAACTTCTGTCAGATGAGTGAAGGAAAACACTTGACAACAACCCGCCTTCAGACATGATTTGTGCCAAGACGTGAAGTATTATGTCCCTACATGTTCCTGGTGTTGAAGGGAACGGATTAATATTGCAATGATTTTACAAGCCTTATTAATGACAACCTGCCTATACTTTCGTGCATGGACTGTAGCGTGATCTCAGACCAATTAGTATCACGTGTTTGTACCGCGTGATGTAGACAGCGTGTAAGAGGATTTCACACCTGTGGCGAGATACTCGGTATCGATTAGCAATGGGGCAGTTAGCGTAAGCACGGGGATCGACTTTAGACGTCAGCATCTGACGCCTGTAGACGTCAGATTCTCATAATATATGCAAAAATAATGAGGAGTAGAGATGATACTTATTATTATGTTCCCGATTTCTTATTTCGGACATGCATATCCAAAATAAGAAATACGAGAATTTCGTCTCTATATCTCGCTTGACCGGTAAATGTCAGATTCGACGCCCCGGTCACCCAGCCGTGGAGGCACCCCACCCTCAAAATCAAAAATATTAAATTTGAGGATAACACCAGTACACAGAGATTAATTCACCGCATGATGTTTTCGTGTTTAACAATGTCCCGCCTCCAGCCACGAGCTGGCGTGAAGCTCTGGCATTCAACAAGTTCAATGCGATTTATTTGCACACAAGTCGTCGTGGTGAGCTCCCTGCATGGACGCACGACGCTGTATCAACGTTAAATCAACGTCAGAGACGTTGATTCAACGTTGATACAGCGTCGTGCGTCCAGTGGTTCAAATGCGTGCAAACGACCACCAGTAACTCACCATTAACCCAATAAATGACATCTGTGAAATCTTTTGGAAGGACAATAGGTTTGGCGTTCATTCAGGAGAAATATTTAGCTCGATTTGTTACATGCATGGCGTGTCATCCTTTTAAATACCAAGAGTTATTTTCTTCGGTGGTATTTTTCTTTCAGTTGAATATGATTCACAGATTCGAATAAGATAAAAATAATTCACAACGAATTCTCTCTTGTCATTCGATTAATCGCAAAGAAGGTTAAAATGATTGACGTCTCGCCATTATGTTTGCTAATGAACAATATATATCTGGGACAATTGGACAGGTCACCCGTGAATTTATAACACCTGCTGTTTCTGATGAGCACTCGGTGAACATAAAATCAAGGACATTCTCTATTGCAGCACGGCTGGCCTTGCTGGGTATAGAAAAAGTGTAGTATTGTAATGCATAGGGCTACATAGCACATCTTCCCACGGAAGACTCGGCTGCGACCTCGGGAAAACCGAGCCTTGCGTGGGAAGATACTAAAGCACGGGGTGCTACTGAGAGAGTCCTAGTCGACGAATACATGGAAATCGAGTGTGCAAATATTGCTTTGCGTCGCTTTCTGCACAATCATGGCAATATTGTGACAGACGGAAGCCCTGAAGCCGGGACTATGCCCTACTCTTATTTTTAATGACTTCAAGGGTTCTTTATAGTGCACAGTATACTATAGGCAGCACTGTACACGCCAGGCCTTTGAATAGTTTGGAAGACTGCTGTATATGCACAATTAACCACGATGACAAATATCCGGCCCGACCGGGATTCGAACCTGGTACCTCCAGGTTACAAGCCCCAGTGGATACGAATGAGCCATCGGGGCCTCCCCCACCTGCTCATTTCTCACAAAATCTCCCGAATGCCATCAAGTGAATCGCTTTTGCTCTTTCAAAACATGATCTGATTATTTCAAACAACGGACCAGCTCGACCGACCGACCAAAAAATAATGTTATGAATGTTCGCTGCCTTGTAGTCTACACTAGGGCCTATATCATCGAAAACAACTCGCTACAACTCGTTTTATTTCTCGTACTACCCCGGGAGCATTCAATAACTTCTACTTAAATATATGAACTTATTATTTCGACGAGTGTTCGGCATATCCCTCAAATGTAGAATAATGTTGTTCCTGATCTGACCTATGATAAGCTTGATAATGTCAGCATAAATACCCAAGGACTTATCTTAAATTATGTATCTCTCTTTTAGAAAATCATCGATGGGAGGCGGGATACTTTCGAGTATGCGCTCGTTATTACATATAAGATGAGGGCAATTCTCGTCGCGCGCCCAATAAATCTGAGATTAATCTGGCAGCATGTACTGAGTAATATATCACTTAGCAGCCGAGGATAATCTCCAGTCCTCTGCCATAAAAATATCACCTCCGTCCCATTGATCTCACAAACAATACAACCATATAAAAACTCTACAATTATAGATTTTAGCTTTGTTCGAGAATTCAGCCAACATAACTTGTCTGAATTTACGACCTCACCACCAGTCCGAAGATATATAACATCGCCCCCTTGAGTAAATGAAATGAAATGAATCGGGCTTTAGGTCACTTTTGTGCACGTACAGGCTAAATCGGGCCGGGAGAGCCTCCCAGGTGAGGTAGTAAGATCAGTGAAAGGACACTGCCCTCCAGAAACAGGATTCGAAATGTAAACCCTGAGGGCTGAGGCCGAACACGCTACCCCTCGGTCACGGAGGCTCCTCGTCCCCTTGAGTCAGTGGCAGATATCGTCCCCTTAGAATTAGAGGGTGCTGAACTGCCACTTTACAAAGTGGCAGTTTAACACCTTTTAACTCCAAGGGGACGATGTGACCCTTTAATAAACAGCGGACGTTATGGATCACATTTTAGGACTTCTTTCAACCATCCAGTTGAAGTCGGGGAGTAGGGTATTAAAGATGATCGACACTCCATTATGTGACGTACATCGATCAATGGGCTTGTGCACATTTACCTGGAATTTTATCGTTATTCAACACGTATAACGTAAACATACCCGAATTGTCCGTCTGATTGCGCGTAAGCGGGATAGTCAGCTTATATCCCCTTTAACACTGATTAAATAAGCTAGCTGTTCCCTTTTCAAAGTATGTAGTTTGCATGGCAGTCTACACTGGTCTACTTAACTACCCAATTTGAAGTTGCAGGTCGCGACTCAAAAAGGTGGTAATATACATTCGGTTGATAAAAAATGGAAACAATTAGAGGTGAGATAATTCGTCGCCTCGGAGCTAAAGGATCCTATCTGCCACTCTGACGAGTGTCAGATAGGATCCTTTAGCTCCGAGGCGACGAATTAGAAGCTATGTTATGTAATTAACTCGTTTTCTTGTGCTACTCACCGTGCTTGCTGGATACGCTCAGTCTCTGTCTGATATTGGCGCTCCATTTCCAAACTGCAACAAAAAGTATCATTAATCATGTGTACTTTAGTTTCGATCTTAAAAGTGTGTGAGTTTTGTAGACGAATAATGCTGGTGAACTTTTGACCACCACGGGCTTCAGGTCAATTATACAGAATAATCAAATGTCAAAATCTGGTCTGAAACAAAAAGATCCCTTCCTAATTGTATCTATATTTTTTTATATTTACGCTGTACGTGCTTTCGGCAGCTGTGTGTGTGGTGAAACATCTGCGTCTAGCTTAGTGGTTGTATCACTTTATTTTATTCCTGTCCTACTGATTTGTCTATTCACCAGGACATTTTATTTAGTTAAAAATAGCTTGACAAGTGTTAATTATTGAATAAATAATCACGAGTATATTCAACCATAATATGCAACTTATATTAATCTCATGGAATTTATTTCATCAATCATTAATGTCATTACTATTGATTATATTAGGTTTATACGTCAATATGATTTGACTGACAACAAGCAAACACAGTATAAAAATGGTTTACTTTACAACAGACCGAATATAATTCTACTTTAGAGAGTAACGCTCAAAATACCAAACATTGGTTCAATGCAGGACATGGACGTTGGTCCAGCATTTAGCCAACATTTCATGTCAGGTCAGACAGTACATTGCAATCCGTTTTCACATTCTCTAGGATCAGATTCCGCAAACAAATCCAAAGCAATCAGTTTCGGACAAGCAGCTATTGATGCGATGGTGACCAGAGCGAATATAATTAGAAAATAGGTCTACATTAAAAATTGATCCTAAAATGTTGAGTAACACGAAATGCATTTTTTTTCCTCCTTTCTCGCACATTTAAGCAGTCCTGTTGAGTAAATATATATACACAATTATAATTAGGCCCTATATAGTTGCAGATGAAAATAAGAATTGACGTATCAACAGCCCGACCAGTAAATTCTAGTGAATTCACGTTTACCATGTTTAACTACTATGCGGCTGTTGCCAGTGTTTCTTCCGCTAGACCTCTGTTTCGCCACAGACATGGTTCAGACTCAAACAGGCTATGCTGGGTTGAAAACACAGCAAAAAATAGACACTGAACCAATGTTGATGTATCGTCGTAGATGTATAACATTGGTTCAATATCTAGGGATTGCTGGGAAAGCTCAATAACAATGTCATCAAACTCACTAGGTGTCGCTCCACCACTGAGGATCACGATAATGATTGGTGATCATTTTGAACCATTTTGGTATTCGCACTCAAATGAATACATTCTCCTGCCAAAATCACCACAGTTCCAAAATATTGTTTCAAAGTGGATGCTTTCTTATTTTATTATTCTACAGACTATTTCTCCTCGAGTTTTCAAACGATTGAAATTTGAGCACAGTAATCTTTGGGTAGTGAGTTAGTCTGCGATCGGACAAATAGTATGTGTGTATGCAGCATTAAATGGCAAAACAATCCCACTGACAATACATTAGCGAATTCCAACCTGCTATATCTCGAGAACGATGTATTTGAGGCTAAAAGGGAGTGACATTTCACTCCTCTGCGGTTACTTATTATCACTCACTCGTCTAAACTCAGTCACTGTGGCTATAGCCTTTCTAGTTTTAAAATATTGTTATACTTTGGAATATAGACTCAAGAGAATTACACTTGGCTCCACATGCAAATCTAACCGTTTGATGAAATGAGGTGAAATCATTAAAGGCCCACGTGATGCACTATATCGTCGCCTCGGAGCTAAAGGATCCTATCTGACACTCGTTAGAGTGGCAGATAGGATCATTTAGCTCCGAGGCGACGATATCCAATATATCTAAAATGGACTCATCAATTAATTAATCGATTGATTGATGTATGTATGATATATGTAATTAGATAAGCAGGTTATATGCTAACGGACATTATTCTCCTTATTCAAACACCTGGCCTTATAATCGGGTGGGATATTGTGTTAAGTTTATTTCGGTTTGATAACAACCGAATTTTATTTTGTAAGCATACAACAATATTTAAAACAAGAGAAATAAGTCTTATGTTTAAACGTTGGACCAGCGTTGGTCGACCTAACATGCAGTCAAATCTTAGCTGATGGCGTCCCCTATTTTCTAAGAAGCAGCATACTGATCGCAAACATAAAACAGGGGGGGGGGTAACAATCATTGCAAAGTAGATATCGAACATCATTTAAAGACGTAGCATAGGATAAGTACACATATTAATATAAATACTATGCGATCGGGATAGACAAGTGGAACGACAGTACTAGTGAAGAAACTCACATCTTATAATTCTTATTTGACTCGACAGTACCAAGAAATAGGTGAGGATTGTGCGTAGATAATATAATGAAGTTGATCCAACGTCATGTACCAATGTGCAGCATAATTATTACAGAAACCAAAATGCTTTTTATCTACTATGGCCCCTTGGTACATGAGCGACATGGTTCCAGAGCTATAGTTATGTTTGTTAGATTAAAGAAATATTGTATGTTTACATACGAAAGTGTTTATTTGGAAAAATGTGTTTGCCAACAGCGGTTAATGTGTGTGAAAAAAAAAGAAAGAAAACGTATCAAGAGATCAACATATACAATACACTAATTTGTTTTATGAACATCCAAAAAATAGATATTGAAATATTTTATTAATATGCTAAAAAAGGTTAACATTGTTAAAGTTACATTAACAAAAAAAATGTGCTGTTTAAACATGAAAATATACCGTTTCCTTGAAGCCAAAGAGTTGTAAGTACAACTCATCTAAGTAGCACATTACCACTTTTACTGCTAAGGGATGGGATACATTTATAGGTATTATTTCAATTGAAATTGGGTACATACAGGACATAACAAGATCAAGTAAACGATTTAATAAGGATTAAACAAACAATGGTGCAATGGTGAACAATTAACAATGAGCTGAGCAAATAAAAAGTAAGCTACGTTCACATGTTACGCAGGTAAATGCACACAATAAGCATTCTAAACGTAACAGAAAAATAATATGTTTAATTGTAACACAATAAATCTCGTTTTCTAGGCAGCGTTTAAATCATTGTTTAAATGATGCCAAGCGATGTAAAGCGGTTTAAAGTGATTGAAATGTAGCTACAAATCATTTTTTCTGCAATGAAGATTTATATACAGTATTGTATCAGTGGACATTAAATACGAACGTCACATTTATCACTGTAAATTATTGCTGGTAAAATAAGGAGAGCAGATGAATAAAAAACCTCAATTAGGAATGGATCCAGAAATGTATGTACACAAGGACATGGTGGTAAGTGAATAATAGGTGAAAGACTACATAGAACAGGTGAACTGACGCTCCAGCTGGCACGATCACACAATGTCGTCTGAATAGCGTGCCAACGCCTCGGGTATCGACACACAATTCAAACATCATTGTACCAACGTTCCATATGTGGTTGTCATCCTTTATAAAGTAACTTACCACAAATCATTCCACGATGGCCTGAAGAGAAAACGTTCGAGCTTCTAAATCGATGCAATCGAAAACATATACAAATAATTCATCCATATCGGAGAGAGAAGTACAAAGGAATTATTTATGGAATATTTATTTGATTATTTATTGAATAATTTAAAGTT
This sequence comes from Flabesymbios commensalis, assembly GCA_964017125.1. Classification (NCBI taxonomy): domain Eukaryota; kingdom Metazoa; phylum Annelida; class Polychaeta; order Terebellida; family Flabelligeridae; genus Flabesymbios; species Flabesymbios commensalis. Next base: position 42,611,820 of record OZ024906.1, read on the forward strand.
ATAGATTGCATAACCTTTCACAATTATTTATTTTGATTTGAATGATGTTTGATTTGGGTGTTAAGGTGGGTAAATGTTTGATAAAATTACATTGATAGATACAATTATTTCTAGTACTTGAATTAAGAAGAAAATTAACGTGGATATTTGTCAAAACATGTTTAATTCACTTTACAGGAAGTTAAAATTTTCGTCTCTTTATTCACAAATCGCACGAATGATACTATTTTCTTCTTTTCTAACCGAATACCACATTATCTGTGTAGGTAGAAAATCATGTGATTTTAAATATATTTAACTCGGAGAGTATCTCAGCAGTGATTCCAAATTATCCAAACACGACACGGGAACCTCGTAACGACAATGTTGATTGAGCAAGAAGTGAGATTGTATCAGAGATCGTATTTCAGATCTCTCAATGTATCTGAATCTGAATCTGATAGTTACGTGGCAGGAGCACATTGTGTGCTATCGCGCCACGGGGAGAGGTTTGCATGGGTAGTTAAAAGAGAAAAATTAGTCCGACTTCTTCAATCTAGCCTTAAAGGCTGTGAAGGTCGGCGCCAATTTTACATCAGATGGTAGTTTATTCCAATCCGGTATAGTTCTAATGAAGAAGGAATTTGCAAACGGTCTCTTTTTGGTTTGAATGGTTCGGAAATTTTGTGTGCTGCCCCTTGTTCTATTGTCAGGTCTACACAGCATATCAATCGAGAGGGCTACCTCTCTATTAATTGCTTTGTAGAGCATGCAAAGCCTAGCTGTTTTACGGCGTTCTTGCAAGCTATCCCAACCTAGGCTGTCAATCAGTTGGGTCGAGGTGAGTCCACATTCCCTCCTGTAATTATTGGTGACAAAGCGTGCCGCCCTGCGCTGGATCTTTTCGAGGCGATCGATTTCCCTCTGCAGGAACGGGTCCCAGACAACAGATGCATATTCCAGGCCAGATCGAACCAATGTCAGGTATGCCAGTTCCTTAAGGCGTGGTGGAGAGCCCTTGAGGTTTCTTTGTATTAAACCAAGCATTCGACTGCCCTTTTTGGTAATGTTCCCCACATGAGCGTCAAATGTCAGATCTTCAGAAAGTGTGATGCCCAGATATGGGTTTGTACCAACATATTGCAAAATATGGTCATTCAGGGTGTAGAAAAAAGGGATTCCCCCTTTTCGGTGGAAATTATATAGCACTTTTTGGCATTAAAATTCATACCCCATTCCTCAGCCCAATTTTCAAGTAATTTGAGATCTTTCTGTAGTTGCAAGGAGTCATTTAAAGTTTTAATTTCATTGTACAAAAGGCAGTCATCAGCAAACAGGCGACATTGTGATTTAACAAGGTCGGGCAGGTCATTGATAAAGACCAAGAACAGTATTGGACCCAAGACCGATCCCTGAGGCACCCCTGAGTCTACAGAAATTGTATCTGAACTATAACCATCAATCACGACCTTTTGGTTTCTATTGTTAAGGAAAGATGAAATCCATTTATGGATGTTTCCTCTTATACCATAATGATCTAGTTTAGACATCAGTCTGCGATGGGAGACCATGTCGAATGCCTTGGAGAAATCCAGGATGGCTATATCCATACGGTTCCCCACATCGGCTGATGCCAACAGATCATTTACGGTAGTAATCAACTGGGTCTCGCAAGAGTGACCCTTTCTAAAACCATATATATATATCTCACAATCGTGGTGGGAAGGAGTTAATTTACATATTGATGCACTATATAACCAGTCAGCCCAAAATATTCCAGATATTATGGCATTATACTATAATCACAAACACAAAATTGCCCCATGATATCTTCTCCTGAGCTATCATATCCATGGTGAAATTTAAGAACACGCATCAGAATAATAATCCAAGATGATCACTGTCTTTCTATAAGGATATTCTGTGGATGATCGGTCACGCTTTAGTTTGTCTCTCTGCAATTAAAGTGATTATGTCAAAATAATAGGATATTTCCGCGTTTCAAACACGCACAACCCTCGGCCATTCTGAGCCTATCGAAAGTTGTGCGTGTTTCGTAAGTTTTGAAAATAAATCATAGCGAGCTGAACAAATGTAATTGCTCCAGTCGTAGCTATTGCATGTTTTGGTCCTATATGTATCTCACGCAGGCAGATAGGGCCATTCAGCACCGAGTGGAAGGATCATCTTTTTATTAGTCAGAGAATCAGATTATGTTAACGCCGTGGGTTTCGAAGTGGCACGGCGTTACCAAAGGTTGTGTCGACGACACGGCGTTACAAGAACGGTCTCTTCAGAAGCAGTGCCTTTTTATACCACAAATAATATATCCAACCTACCCCCTGACGAATGAGGACAGCGGTGTGGGGCTTGGGATGGAGTTTCTCCTCTGATCGGCGAAACCCACGCTGATGTTCCCCAGACTGCCCGACCTCTGCATCAGCATGTCACTCCTCTCAGGCGACTCAGAACTCTGAAATAAAGCTGTCGCTTTAATCTGTTTTCTTAGTCGACCAAATCCCTGTTATTGGGAATGAAATGTGCGTCTAAACATCCAGTTTGCAAATATTTGTGCATCAATTAAACAAATATGAGTAATTTTCAGCCACTTGATGTTGTGGGTCGCGTTAGCAAAACACAACTTCAAGTGGCTGAAAATTTAAATAAATTACCGTAGCATGATATGGGTTGAGAATATCTCGAAATTGTAACATGCTGTCTTTCGTGAAGATAGCATCGAATTTGTTCCGAAACTGTCGACCCCTGTCTCGATAATTTAAACCAATTTGAAGTCGGTGGTTAATAAATTAAATTTGTTAATAATATTTGATGACTTACTAAAAAATACAGTTAAAATGTATATCATTCACAGGCTATTCACATGGTACCGCTGCGGTATTCTGTATTGCCATCCAACCTTAAGTGTTACAATTTAATGTCTGACCATCGTATTTATAACATAGCTCCACTTCACCCAGATCACAATTGACCTTCCACAAGAGCAACCACCATAAACTTAGCAATTCCGACAGTGACGAAATCAGATAAACTCGTCAAGCTGGGGAACTGTTACTAAACATTAAACCAATGTTGTTTCAATATTGGGCCAGCGGCAAAGACGATGGACACAGTGTCTCGTGTTATCTCGGTAGGGGATTTCGTGGGGTGTGTTAATAGTGTGGACGCACTGTGATCTTACATTACAAGACATAGTTAATACAGGACAGAAACAAAATATTTTACCCTAAAAAAAACGTGACAATGATGAAATCCATTTTGGCTCATCCTCCTTCTCTTCCTCCTTCTTCGCTCATTTAATGGGCAGAGAAGGAGGAAGAGAAGGAGGATGAGGAGGAGGGGGAGGAGGGGGATAATACTGAAGAGAAGAAAACCAAGAAGAGCAAAATCAACGGTTTTGACTGAACCCCACCTGGTGAGTGGAACTGATATCACGTCTAAACCTAAGACTTGATGACGATTAAACGATTCGAATGTACAATATAGGACCATCAGCTCATACAACTTTGGCGAAATGAAACTTTTTTGGAGAAGAATTTCATCAGTGTTTGCTAATAGGATCTTAAGTTACTTACAGTGTCCATTTCGCGCAGCTGGGCTGCCTGTGTCGGGTTGTTGAACTTGAAAAGATGAGATCGTCCAAGATTGACAAAGTCTCCTGAGAAGAAAACGGCAAAATAATAATAAACCTGAGATGCAGTATGCTTTCGCTAATTATGACATACTATCTTCAGAGAATTGTGTCGAAACTGAACTTTAAAAAGTACCCACTGAAATACTTCGTCAAAGCTATAAAACATATTTTGCTTTTAAAAATGTGTATCTAACAAGTGATAAGACAAGCCTAATAAAATTTAGATACACATAGAACAACTACTATGGTCAGTATTATTGCTGGCGTCAATATTATATATTAACCCTTTACATGCTAGTGACGCATATATACGTCAGCTGACATATTTTGAATAAAATAATTAAATCGAAAATGTCACTATACATTAAAATGTGAAAGTTTGCAGTTTCAATTTGATATAATTACAAAATTATCAATTTTAAGAAATCTTCAAACTTATTATACATTTGTATAATTATAACCCTTTCAGTGCGGGGACCATCTTTATACGTCAGAATCTGACGTCAGTAGACGTCAAATTCTGACGTATAAAGACGGTCCCCGCACTGAAATAATTAATATATTTCGAACGGTCGGAGATCCAAAACATAGGTATTCAAATGGAGCGGAAAGAGCTAACTAAGACATTTATAGTGATTTTAAATTGAAAAAAACCCTTTAGTCTCCATAGTTTATACAAAAATATATCAGCGCTGTGAGGTTTAATTCACTGGGGGCTGGGAATTCAGTAACAATAACTTTATTCACACCGACAGTGAAAATTAAAAGATACATTTTCCCCGTAAACACAAGGCAATCGTTTGCCCTCAAATTGCCTGCTGACTTTAATGGTGACTTTTCTTTATCGCTCACACCTACCCTGAGTCAGTCTGACAGGTTGACAGTGCTGTACGTTATTAATGAAGGTGAGAGCCCCAGCGCACGGGAACAGCGTCACCGTGTCCGTCTTGTCGTAGGCTATGGTGCAGTGGTCCGCCAGTATGTCGTACCCGCTCAACTCTGAAATAACACATCATCCCTGATGGAATTAACCATTTAAGCTCCATCATCCCATTAACTCTTTAACCGCCGGTACCGATTATATTCGTTTTTTATTTTTTTACTAGCACATAAAGTACCAGCTTTTGAACATGGTCAAGAAAAAACGTGATCTTAATCAACAAGATTTCAAAATCCTTGACCTCCATTTTGTCAAATAAATCTGAATAATTTTCATTCACTTGAAGTTGTGGATCGCGTCAGCGAGACACAACTTCAAGTGGGTGAAAATTCTTCCAATTAAGTAATTTGGCGGTGAATGGGTTAATGCACCACACTGTATATTGTATGTAAAAGTAACTGAGAACTGATTACGGCATGCTCCATCGCAACAAGTACATTCTGAACTTAAATTTGAGTTATTATACTTAGACATTCCATAAAATCATCACATTTTTACTCACCTTGAGGTGAGAATTGCGGCAGCAATTCACATCTCAAGGTGAATAAAAATGTCAATAAATAGCAGCGTATAGTACGTATAATGTTTGGAATTTGAAATAGAACATAAAGCAAGTGTTAATTGTGGTGAATTAGAGCCAGTTAGATGGCAGAAGTACGTTATTTTTTTGTAAATTAAATCACCATTCATATAATAATATTGTGAGACTTGTATTTATTGTTTTTCTTTTAAATAATTTTGTCAGTTCCAGATTGGCAAATCAAAAGCATGTTCTCATAGACATGAAAACCTGTTGCCTCTGTTATAAAGCGTTTAGCATTCTGCCATGCATAGTAATATTTTACATATTGCGCTTGCTCTGCAAAGCCAATAGGCAGTAACTGCTTACTTTACAGGTAAGCAGTTACTGTCTTGTGACTTTCAGAGCAGTACAGTGGTACACCGCTAGGCTTATTTAATACTGATGGCCATAAATCCAGCAAACAACATTGTTTCAATGTTGGTCCACCCGTGTTTGCTGGGTATTCACTCTGTTTATTATTTATTTTCTGTCTGTGCTTACCTATGTGATGACTGATAGCACACTCGCTGTTTCCAACGGTCGTTTCTCCTTCCTGTGAAAGATCAGTAGCGGGTATTGAGTCTCCTGGGAGATAAAGGGTCCTATGTGCCATTCAAATGGGAGGCAAATACGAACATTTATCTTCGAGGGGATTGCATCATTTTTAATTAGAACAAATTGTGAAAAAATAATATCGTTTGCGTCGTGTAATGTAGTTGAGCTCAAATAAAATTACATAAAATTAAGGATTTTTTAACAGCTTTAAAAATGAAATGCAATATTTTTTTGAGAGTTGTCAAAGAAAACAGTCAATACATACAATTTGTGGTATATATTAATAGTTAATGTCTTTATTTCACCTGAAATCTGGGATTGTTTTGGCAATTATGATTCAAGCTTTAATGCCGCTCGAATTTTTTTTCAATAAACTTGCGCACAGATGATGAATCAGAATTGATCTCAGATACCATATAGATTTATAAATGTACCCGGACGACAATTATAAGTGGTTTGTGTTTACAAACGTAACCTCAGGTGGTATATGGTTATAAATAACGTACCCTGAGATGGTACGGATTATAAATATACATTGAGGTGGTATAATTGTGATCATACACATACCCTGGGGTGGTATATTGTTATAAACGTTCCCTTGGGTGGTATATTGTTATAAACGTTCCCTTGGGTGGTATATTGTTACTAATGTACCCTGGAGTGGTATATTGTTATAAACGTTCCCTTGAGTGGTATATTGTTATAAACGTTCCCTGGGGTGGTATATTGTTATAAACGTTCCCTTGGGTGGTATATTGTTATTAATGTACCCTGGAGTGGTATATTGTTATAAACATTCCCTTGAGTGGTATATTGTTATAAACGTTCCCTTGGGTGGTATATTGTTATTAATGTACTCGGGGGTGGTATATTGTTATAAACGTTCCCTGGGGTGGTATATTGTTATAAAAGGTCCCTTGGGTGGTATATTGTTATTAATGTACCAAGGGGTGGTATATTGTTATAAACGTTCCCTTGGGTGGTATATTGTTATTAATGTACCCTGGGGTGGTATATTGTTATAAACGTTCCCTGGGGTGGTATATTGTTATAAACGGTCCCTGGGGTGGTATATTGTTATTAATGTACCCTGGGGTGGTATATTGTTATAACCGTTCCCTGGAGTGGTATATTGCTATAAACGTTCCATGGGGTGGTATATTGTTATTAATGTACCCTGGGGTGGTATATTGTTATAAACGTTCCCTGGGGTGGTATATTGTTATAAACGTTCCATGGGGTGGTATATTGTTATTAATGTACTCTGGAGTGGTATATTGTTATAAACGTTCCATGGATTGGTATATTGTTATAAACGTTCCATGGGGTGGTATATTGTTATTAATGTACCCTGGGGTGGTATATTGTTATAAACGTTCCCAGGGGTGATATATTGTTATAAACGTTCCATGGGGTGGTATATTGTTATTAATGTACCGTGGGGTGGTATATTGTTATAAACGTTCCCCGGGGTGGTATATTGCTATAAACGTTCCCTGGGGTGGTATATTGTTAGAAACGTTCCCTGGGGTGGTATAATGCTAGAAACGTTCCCTGCGGTGGTATATTGTTATAAACGTTCCCTTGGGTGGTATGTTGTTAATAATGTACCGTGATGTGGTATATGGTTATACACGTACCCTGAGGTGGTATATGATTATACACGTATGATGTATCCTATATGGTTATGCACGTACCCTGGGGTGGTATATGGTTATGCATGTACCCTAAGGTGATATATTGTTATGCATGTACCCTGGGGTGGTATATGGCTATAAACGCACCCTGAGGTGGTATATTGTCATGCATGTACCCTGAGGTGGTATATTGCTATGTACGTACCCTGAGGTGGTATATGGTTATACCACTGCTGAGGACGTCGTCGTTGCCGAGGTAGACAAGGTGAGGTAGGTGGGAGTCTATGATCACGCCCATGGACTGTGTACGAGTCAGAGACAAAGGCTGGATCTTCATGTCCGATTCCTACAAAACAAACCATGTCATCAACAAAATGGTATCGCCTTATATTTTTCGGTTTGGGTCGTGCAAAGCCAAAATGTGTACATTTAAATCTATAATAATCTATATTTTTTTCTACTTCCATTATTTAACATACTTGTATATATATCAGTTTCTAGTTTTTCTGTTTCTCATTCAAAAAATAAAAAAAATTAAAAACTCAAATTGTACATTTCCTAATATAAGTAGTAGTTGTTACCTACATGTACTTGAAGTTGTGGGTCGGTGTAGCGAAACACAACTTCAAGTGGGTAATTTTTACCCACTTGAAGTTGTGTCTCGCTAACGCGACCCACAACTTCAAGTTGGTAAAAATTATATTTATAATGTATCGTTTTAAGGGTTAATTTGACGCAAAGTTATATATCCAGTACACAATTCTATTATATATAAATATTATATTGTATAACACATTGCTTACTTCTAGAATCTCTTGCATACTTTGCCACTTTTCTATCCATATTTGGGTCATCTCAGCCACCTGAAAAGTGAAACAGGGTTTATAATAAATGGTGTCTAGCTCAGGAAAATGGAAGAATCAAACATGATGAAATTAAAATAATTTTTGTAGGCTACATGCTGCATAAACATAGTTATTAGGATTTCGAATAAATGTGTTTATACAGATATGTAAGTTATATTTTGTATTTTATAACGATGCATGACAGGTTGTGTCTGATACTTAGTTATTTAGTCACGTTGCCATTAACTGACGGAGTGGATTTGACTGAGCGGTTTGTGTTTACAAAACCTGGGTCAAGGTAACTGTAATAGGTGTGAGGAGCCACCTAGTGACCGGAATATTAGACCTGGCAGAATTAGACGATTAATATATTCACTTATGAAAAAACACTTCTCAAATGTATTATTTTAAACGAACAGTATCATCCAGATCATTTTATTAAATTTTAGTTTCATTTTGAAACTTGCTTGAAAACATATAATCTATATATATATGCTCCTAGCAGGACAAGGGTTAGCGTGATTAAACTTTGATTCGTGCGATATTTAAAAACATCGTCCCTTTGGATATGAAATGATATATCTGCCACATGATAAAGTGGAAATAGACAATGTAGACAATAGACACATGATAAAGTGGCAGATACACCCTTTCATATCCAAGGGGTCAATATATTGTCGCCCCTCAGCTAAAGCGTCACTTTGACTAGAATATAGGACCCTTTAGCTTCGGGTGACAGTAGATTTACCTCATTTTCCTTGTGTTCCAGATCGGCCACAAGAATAGAACTGGAATCACTGAGTGATAGAGATGAACCTGCCTGTAAAATACAACAAGTAATCATTTACTCTAGCTGTCTGAAGCTGGGAGCAGTATTTTTTTCTAATTCCTCTTGTTCAAAATATACGAACACTTTTTTCAAAATAACCTTAGAAATTATTCTAGAAAATTACAATATTCAAATGTGTGAAATTATTTCGGATAATGGATTAATATAACAGTGTGCATCAAATCGCAAAAAATAATGTTCTTTGATGTATTTCGAGCTACATGCATGTAGGATGTACCATGAAGATGTATCATTATCACAGGAACTTCAAAATTCACATTAAATACTGTTGAAAACATCTACTTTACCGACGAATTTTCTTCGTCTATTTTGATAAGAAGAATCTACAACTTTTAAATGTTCTTAAGGGAAAAAACTAATATTTTGTTCGTAACTGTTAAAAATAAGATTTCAGATTTATACATTGTTGTCGTAGCTGTCACACTACAACCACTTTGCTACGGAGGTGCCTGTATAACCTTTACGTATCTATTATTTCTACTCACAGAATGTTGAGCCAGCAGGTGTTTGAGTCTGTCTATCTCTGCCCGCTGTTCACGTATAACACGCACGTGAGGATCCTGGAAAAAAACAGAATCTCCACAATAGTAAAGGCTCTGTAGTAACAACATTAACCCTTACAGCGCGGGGAGCGACATTGGACGTCAGAATCTGGAGACGGTCTAAAATCGATCCCCGTGCTGTCAGAATTAATATAGTTGTAATGGCCTTGACCCATAATATAGGTATTCAAATGAAGCATAAAGAACTGAGATATCTATGATGGTTTCAAATTAAAATAACTACTGTCTTCGCGGTTATGGAGGCTTCTATGTGATAAAACGTCATTGAAATATATTGGTGCACATTACAAGTCATGCGAGTATAATAACGACGTTGAATCGTGTGCACTTACCTCATTAACAACCGGGTTATTTTTAATACATTTGGCACGTTGAGCATAGAGTAGTGTGTTTAATGATTCACTGTAATAAAGGCTGGCTGGCGAAATAGCTGAAAAAAACAAACAGCAATTATTATTATTTCTCATTCAGGTAATTTATATTTTGATCAATAACGCGATTATAAACGTATAATTGTATATAGATTTTAGACCGCCGATTGGTCGTGAAGCATCCCTATCAGACACGAGATATTGGCCCAATGTTGTTTTAATGTTGGCCCGTCGTCTTCGACGTCGGCCCAACACATAAAACAACATTGGATCAATGTCTCGTGTTTGCTGGGTCTCGACCAATTGGCGGTCTAAAATCCGGGTCCAGAAAGGCTCGAGAGTACCGACTGTGAGGCGGTGACTTACTGGCTATCATGATGGTCCTGGAGTTGCCCCCCAGGCTGTCCTTGAGCAGCCAGGTAAGGATGGAGTCCCGGTAAGGTATGAAGACATTGCGGCTCTGGCTTCCCCGTCTTTCTAGTCCTGGTTTACCAGGTACCGTCGTCTTGGGTTTCTCCGTCGTCCATTCCTGTAGAGATCGCTGAGCTACAACCAAGACGAAAACAAACAAGTGATATGACCCCTTCGGTGGTCACTGATCGCTTTTTTGTTAAATAAACTTGTACGTATCAGCTTGGGGTAGCTTACATGACGTGTTGTTTCAAATGCTTTCTTTATCAAGTGAAATTAGTTGGAAAATCACATCCCGTATGGGGATGAGTTCTGCCATCTCTCAGAAGAATCTGAGGCTGCTGCAGCTGATAGGATCGTATCTGTCCTTTCGTGGAGTTCCGAATGTACGAATTGATCACACCCATTTCAGTGATACAAATTATGTTCGTGCGTTTGTAAAATATATTACCACCAATGGTTTTATAACGTTTTATATATATGTAGCATTGGATAGTACGTTTGAGTTGAAACTAGCCTGATATTATCCACTGGGCACACGACGTTATTGCGACGTTGAATCAACGTCATTGACGTTGATTAAACGTCGCAATAACGTCGTGTGCCCAGTGGGATGAGGCTGGTTTTAACTCACCTGCAGTATACAACGGTATATGTGAAGAGTGGTAATATCATTTGTGGGTTCTAAGAATTCCCCCAGCCGAAATACGGGACGGCACTGTACATATTTATTCTACTCTACCACAGTGTTGCCCTTTCAGCGCGGGGACCGTCTTTAGACGTCAGAATCTGATGTCTGTAGACGTCAGATTCTGACGTCTAAAGAAGGTCCCCGCACTGCAAGAATTAAAAAAATCATAATGTGTACCCATAAGATAGGTATGCAAATGAAGCAGACATAACTAATTAAGATAGTTATGATTATTTCAAATTGAAAAAACCCTTTAGTGTCCATGGTTTCTGCAAAAATATTTCCGCGCTGTTAGGGTTTAGAGAAAAAGCTACACATATGATCATTCCTACTCACCAAGTTTGAATATCACGTTTCCAAGTGAGATCAAGGATTTGTTGATATTGGACCCCTCTTTCTGTCGTTCTTTGTCATAATTCATGGGGTCGGCTCTTTCACTAATATAAAATAAATAAGATAAAATATTAGTATTGTTACATTGAGATGGCAGGAGTAGCGTTTGGTTTTATGCTGCAATGCACTATGTTTTAATTATCCATTCGGACGCAGCAAGAGCTTAACCCTTACAGCTGACGTCTATTTACGTCAGATTTTGACGTCCAAAGTCGGATCCCCGCACTGAAAGAGTAAAATATTGGCCGTAGACCTATAACATAGGTATTTAAATGAAGCGGCCATTTCTTAAATTACTAGCAATCAAATGATCCGAGTTGTCTATTTTTTTAAAGAATCGTGAAATAATCTGATCAACATCAAACGAGTTACCGAACATGAAGGTCAGAGAAAATGTGGATAATGAAGACATGGATTTTTGTTCAATGTGTTGACTAGAACGCTTTCAGTTAGCCTTTTACCGCCAAATCAGTCAATTTGAATTTCCACCCACTTGAAGTTGTGTCCCTCTGACGCGATCCACAACTTCAAGAGAGTGAAAATTATTCAGATTTGACAAAGTGGAGGTCATCTATTTTCATATTTCATTTTATTTTCAACATGTTTAAAAGCAGTGTGCTAATATAAAAATGTAAAAAAAATCGATATCTGCGGGTTAAAGCTAGAGATAATCGGACACTTTTTCTATGGCTTGCGAGGCCAACAGTGCTTCAACGATTATGTAAAGCTGGTCATGGAGTTGGGCGCGCTGCAGAACATCGACAGAGGTGAAGAGCGGGACAGACGTGAGTGCTCATATCACGTTGTCAACGTCGTGCTTTTAAACAGCCAACCTAATTTCAGGAATTTGGACGCTCAACAGATTATTGGTGCATGATGAGCAACATGGTAGTAATATTCTACGGTACTTACCTTCCTGCTAAATCCACCAGGTGGATTTTACTGACTGTTTCAATTGGCAAACTCTCCCCTGATATGTTGGCCTGCAGAAAAAATGCTAGTAGTAAAATGCCATATTTCATGTATAAATGCCTGTGTAGCATGTGTAGAATAGGGTCAAAATAATTATAGTCGTGATAATGAGGAGTATGATACACGTTGTTCTCTCAGTATTTCCATAATTAGTCCTGGCCCTGCCATATAACCCTGTGTCCAACATGTACAATGGGTCTTAAGAATTGTTTGACTGTTGATTTGAGTAATACATACCTATAGGTTTTATATTTTACTAGGTGGAATTTTCATAACCCGGACAAAAAAGGTGTAAAGGCCATTTTTCCAAAATGGCCGCCAAAACACATTATAACGGCCATAGCAATCACGAAAAAGCAATAATAATTACAAAATCATATCACGTGGTGGCTTTTAATTAGGTATGGCCGTTACTCTTTTTTTTCCCGGGTTATGAAACTCCACCTGGACTATAATGATGTTGATGTGATGTTAAGTCAGCGTCATATAATGTCAATGTGCTACAGTAACTTCTTCATGTTGTAGTCACAAAAACATATGAGAACACATTAAAAATGTATTATACATTTAGTTTTAAATTACGTAAAGGGTAAAAATTTAGTCGTCAATAACATTTACTAGTAAATCACTTTTTCACATTCAAAACGCGTCGAGGATAAGGTGCAGAAAGCTGAATACTCTGGCCGGTAAAACAAAAATATCATGTTTTCACGTTTATAATCTAATTGCAGTTTTAATGTGATGATATAATCATCTTCCACTGAAAGGTTGACAGCGCTTTATGTTAAGCGTTTCAAATTCGTTAAATCTACTATTTATGCAAAATCGTTATGATAGAGATGGAGATATGTGGAATATGATGTCACTGTCAAATCAAGACAAGTCATTTTCCTGTCAAGAGGAATTGAATTGTTAAAACTGGTTTCAAAGTGTCACACAAGCAGACCCGCACTGTGAAAATCAAATGTGTATTTTATAGCACACTCAAATCATCATTAGACTTGTATTATCATGATTATGGTCAAAGGCAAACAACACAATGTTACGAGCAGAAAGCTCGGCCATTAGGAGAAGGATCGGTCTGACCTTAAAGGCCATGTCCTATGTGGCTCCCAGTAAGTCACTGCGCATATAAAACGTATATTATCAACTAAAAATGTTGTTGGAATGACAACAATATGCGAGATCTTACACTGCCTCTGGACAGGTTTGAGAGAAAAATAAAATTGTTTTTTCCCGTGAAAAAATATATACAAATTTAGAAATCTGTCACTATGAACCTGCCTATAAATAGTTGGCAAGTAATTTTTATTTCGTACAAAATGAGCATTCGCAGTCCTCGTCTTGTGCGGAATAAAAATTGATAAAAAATGTAGATTTTTATTTTCCTCCACAAAGCATCTATACTGTGGGTTTGTTGAACTTATGAGTTGTCAAAATGTCACTAGATTATTTCTACTAATTACACACTTTTCGTTACATACCGACGGGTGAGACATGTACCACTCCTCAGACAAAGGCTGTAAAACATAAATCAGTCCAGTACCCCGGCTATTTAACCCTCAAAGCGCCGAGTTATTACATTTTCACCCATCTGAAGTTGTGGGTCGCGTCAGCGAGCCACAACTTCAGGTGGGTGAAAATTATTCAGATAGTAAAATTTATTCAATTTGGAGTTTTTAGATGTTACCGATTAAAGACACGTTTATCCTTCAAGATGCTTACAAGGCATTTTCCATAGGGTATCATCGAAATGTCGAGAAAAGCTATTATAATCGTGATTAGTGCTTAAAAGGCTTGAGTGAATATTTATTTCTTCTTGATGCGAATTATACACAGTAATTTTGTTTGAATTTGGAATCCGTGCACGTTTTATTGTGTTCCAGTTTGAGTGTCTCACTGTAGGTAGAGTTAGTGAAAATGAGTGGACGATCCAGCACTTCACAAAAAATCAGTAATTAACGTGGTACGCGTTGATTTGTAAATAGTACACATTGGCTTTAAAACAATATTTGCTTGTACATCCAAATAATATCTAAAGGATGAAAATTGACAAAATGACCAGTGTTTATTGATATAAAATGCTATTGGTCTCAGTGGTGATGTTTAAAACTAACGTCTCAATTTGGTAATTACATGTATAAGAACAATCATTGGTGCTTGTTTTGTCCAAAATATTCGTTTCAGAAACAATGAACAGGCGTTCAGCACGTTCAATGGTTATAATATATCGAGGTGATGATAAATTGCAGCCCTACCTGAGCGAAGATGATGGTGAAAATGGCGTGACTTCTGCTGCTTCTGTCGTGCATGTGTGTAGCTGCCGTCATTCTGCAATTAGAAAACCTTTTTGATATCCCCTGCTCTTTAAGGGTATGTAGAGATCATTCGTAGTTTGCACAGAGATTCCTGCCAAAGGTACTGTATCATGCTCAATTGTGGCTCAATGATAGGCTAACGTCTTTGACGCTGACACAATATTGGGCCACCATTGAACGACAGTAAATATAGCAAATTACAAAAGTGCCTAGAAGTAACTTTATTGTTAAGATCGATTGTAGAAATAAAACAACTTTGATTGTAATGATATACATATTTCGGGAAATCACAATTAAAATGTATTCTGGCCCACAACAACTTTTCATTATACTCAGGTCTATTTTGAATTGTCTTTTTGCACCCTTCATTAGTGTAAACATATTTTATTAACAATTGAAGCAGTACAAAAGTGTAATCGAGGCTTCTCTTGCGATGAAAAAAATTGTTGCCTGACATGTAAATAAAGTGGTATGGTATTGCTGCACACAAGCATTATACATTAAATCGTTGAAATACAGAATCAAGATAGTTAAGGCAATTATTAAAAGACTCATGACAAATTATTCAGCAAGTTAAATCGGTTGGTGGCAATAATATATTCTTGGGCAGCCTGATTGTACCCTTCATTGAGACTACCCTGCCCAGTATAGATAGTGTATCATTTTTATCTCCATTAATCATGAACATGATATAAATTATTATTTAACATTATCCAATACAAATAATTACCAATCTAATTTGAATAATAATAATTATAATATGATTTAGCGACATCGAATGTGTTCGCATCGTCAACTTCGAAACAAAAATCGATAAAATGCCGTTTGATTTAGAGATCTCCACTTCTACGGAAAATGACGCGTCCTATGCAAACAGACCACTTGATTGGACACACGCTTTCTAATTATAATACGACGATAATATTATGTGGGGTAAGTGGTTTGGACAAGATATCCAGTGATTACCGTCTACTTGTCCGGGGTATTAACTATGATAGCGACCCTCTCCGGGTATCTGCGTCCACTCTACGATATACTGCCGTGCAAAAACAAAAGGCAGTAACTGCTCACTTCACAAGTGAGCAGTTACTGCCTTTTGGCTTTGCAAAGCCGTATATCAATGCTATATTAATGATTTCACCGAGTGACACTACAGCTTCGCGTTGTCTGTTCGCAACATGTGCGCACGCCTATTTCTATTGATAATCTGGTAAACAGATAAAAATAATATTTTTAAATACACCAAGTCACTGATGGTGTGGGATCGGCTGAGTCGGTAGTACGCTCGGCCGCGAGTCCATGGATTAACCCTTTAACTACCAAGTGCGTTTATAGCAGTACATATTTATCAACCCTCTTACCACCCGGATATGTATTATCATTTTCATTTATCTAGAGATACGAATAGCTGTCGCAATTCACATCTCAAGATAAATGAAAATTACCTCATTTAAGAAAGTATCCAAGTAGAAGCTGTAAGCGTTCTCATCTTGGTGGATTTCACCACTTTCTCTCGAATAAATATATCAAAAATATGTCGCGCGATTCGTTTATGCGACAGGGAGTTCAAAGGGTTATCACATCAAAGAACTATTCAGCGGTGCAAAGCCAAAAGGCAGTAACTGCTTACTCGAAGTTACTGCTTTTTGGTTTGCACATCAGTATTATGTTGACGTTATACGCCCAAGATTAGTCGATGCCACTTAATGATCTCTTAATGATAAATATTTTAGCAGCTATCTCCTCGTTTTCATCTCGAAATAATGAAACCAAGTATAGAAATGAATTGTTCTTTCTATTTAGACAGAACCACGAACATTAAAAAACAAAAGGGCAAGGTTGCGTTTTAAATAATATTGTTATAATTATTATTGTCAGAGAGTGTTATTATTTGCTGAATTGAATTGAGATGTTTGAGAAGACAGAGGGTTAATTACCATGAATTCCACGACACGTTAAAACAATGATGTGCTAATGTTGGCCCAACGTCTGCGACGCTGGCCCAACATGAACACATCATTGTTTCAACGTGTCGTGTTTGGTGGGTACTAGTATGTCATAATGTAATGACAGATACGTATTTCCCGGAAGAGATATAATGCTATTTCTATCCCTCTTGAACAACTGATATAAAGAGCACATACGTAAAGGCATTGGAAACATAAAGGTTATCGACAAGTGTGTACAATACATGTTGTTGTATTGGAATAAGGCAATACTAAGGGGGTTATTGACCTCACATAACTTGATAGAACTACATATTTCAATGTAAAAACATTGTATGCTAATTTGTAAAAAATATAAATATATTGCGCTCTTGAATCTAATGGGTCATATTTGCTACTCTAATAAGTGGCAGAAAAAAACACTTTAAGTCCTAGTAGACGATATAATAATGAACAATCTATTCTGTGAAACTCAATAGCCGCGATCCACAACTTCAAGTGGGTGAAAATTGTTCTTATTTGTTCCGTACAAATATTTGCAAATCGCAATGTTTAAGCACTCATTTCGTTACAAATGACAGTGATTTTGTCAGCTAATAAAATGGATTAAAAACGACTCTAGTCGTGCCTAGCAGCGTAAGGGTTAGCACGACTGACATCCCAGAAAACACGAGACGTGGACGATGTGCTGGTCCACCGACTACGACCCTGGCCCAACATTGGACCAGCATCGCCACAACGGCTCAGTTTCATGGGGCAACATCCACTGTTGAATCACTAAATTTTGTATCATTAGAAATGTAACCTGACTTTTCAAGTGTAGTACTATTACCAAACACAAAACATTTGTATAACATTTGTACAACGCCGGCCCAACGTCTTCGACGTTGGTCCAACATTGTACAAATATTATACAAAGGTTTCGTGTTTGCTGGGATGGCCACGTGTGTCGGTCTGCGGTGGAACACAAGCCTCTGATCCCGCAGTAAGGGGTCGTTGGTTCGAACCTCTCTGTTGCCATTTGACTAGACATATACCGGTTTTTTGTCCGATCAACTGGTGCCGTTTTATGTGACTTACGGACAATAAATATGCCCCTTAACCCTTTGCCTGTTGATCACGACAATAGTCGTTTTTAATCTGTTTTATTAGCTAATTAAATCCCTGTTATTGGGACAAAATGACAGTTTAAACATCAAGATTTGTAAATATTTGGTCCCAAATCAAACTGATATTAGTAGTTTTCAACCACTTGAAGTTGTGGATCGCGGTAGCGAGACACAATCACAAAAGGGTTGAAAATTTAAATTAATCAACTTAGCAGGGCAAGGGTTAATAATGGTACATTGCTACAAATAAATTACATTAATAATCTAGTCTACCTGTTTTCGTTGCCTTTGTCCAGCCAGTTCTGCACACCTTGATTATCCGTTACCCCGTGCTGACTCAAACCTGGTCAAAAAATACAAAACATAATATCTACGTTAGTGTAAATACATGTATATCGTCTCAATAACCACGAGTCATTGAACCAATGTTAAATTAATGCTGGGCCATTAACCCTTACATCGTTAAGATCAACAATAGTCGTTTTTAGTCTGTTTTATTAGAAGATCAAATCACTGGAATTGGAAATGATGAGTTTATAAACATCAAGATTTGTAAATGTTTGGGTCTCAAATTAAACAAATATAAGTAATTTTCA
This sequence comes from Flabesymbios commensalis, assembly GCA_964017125.1. NCBI lineage: Eukaryota > Metazoa > Annelida > Polychaeta > Terebellida > Flabelligeridae > Flabesymbios > Flabesymbios commensalis. The sequence continues at coordinate 42,630,210 of OZ024906.1, forward strand.
CTCACTTGAAGTTGTGGATCGCTATCGCGATCCACAACTTCAAGTGGGTGAAAAATTTAAATTTAAAATTTAAATTTAAAATTGTATTGATTTTGTTAGCGCTCCGAGGGTTAATTAGCCCACCTTTACAAACTAATACCAAGCAAACATGAGATATGGATCCAACGCTGTATTAATGCTGGAACAGCGTCTGTGACGGTGATCCAACATTAGCCCAACATGGGACCCATGGCTCGTGTGTGCTGGACATGTCCAGTATAATTTATGTAGGGTCCACGTGAGACAAGAGCATTCACACCGCCATGTGAAGTTAAAGAGCGGTAACTGCTCACTTGAAAAGTAAGCAGTTACCACTTCTTGACTTCACGGTGTGGGATAAGACATATGAGGTTTGATTTAGAGAGAGAGTATTATATGGAGTGGTGTGATAATCCTGTGTAAGTCCACCTCAAGCACCCACACTCCACCTTATCAATTGGTCAGTTTATCAGATACAAGGCTGATAACAATATCCTCCAGTGGCTCCTCACTCACTGTATTGTTTCCCGGCTCTAGTGGCGATTCAGGAGTGTCAGATGGATCTTGTAGGCTTAATGGTACATAATATGCCTGACACTTTATGATTAGCGGATACAGTTCCGGTGTGTTTGCTCGGATTAAGAAGAACGAGAAGGAAAAAGAAAACAGAGTGTAGCAGCACGGACACAGACAAGCACTGAAAGCGACACAAAACACAGTGAATAATAGATTGACACATAAATAGCCTACAATGGCTCGATAAACACAAAAATACATGCATTGGATCGATGAGCAAAAAAACCACGGTAGATTGAATGACACGATATACAGCATGAACCAACAGAGTGAATCAGCTAGAAAGAATAATGGATGAGAAAGCAGGAAAAACAGAATGTATCAACAATAAAACATAGTCATGATGGATCAGCAAAAAGCGAGGATCAACGTCAACAAACCATAGTGGATTGACGAGAAAACAGGAGAAGTGGAGCAGCAAGAAAACTGAGCGGCTAGAATGCTGCGTGCAAAGCCTACGTTCTTCTTATACAAATGCATAGTCTAAAGATTCGAAACCGAGACTGTCGTTATACCTCTCAGGCACTTGAACGGGTCTGCACCGTAATCGCCTGAATTATAATGTATTTATAGATTCACTGCAAGTTCTCAAAACGTATCTGTGTTTATCATGGGCTAGCATGTAGTTGTGGACGAATTGTTCATTTCAGATAAACCAATTGGACTTATATTTGATTAGGATCTTCGTCCTCCGACCCTCCTCGTCCCACAGCACTCCATTGCTCCGTGTGTGCCGTATTATACAATCCCGGGATTTTATTCTACAGGAACCTAGCATAAGCTAGGTATGATAAGTTGAACCAATGCTGGTTTAATGTTGATCCACCGTCTACGACGCCGGCCCAACATTAAACCAGCATTGGCTCTACTTAGATTCAGACTGTGTTCATTGCATAGACGCAGAACATATTTTGCGTCCCTACCTAGAGTGTGTGTGTGTGTGTGGGGGGGGGGGGGGGTGAGTTCCGGAGTTTTTCAACTGATTTTTTTAAATACGTGTTTTGTTGAATAACTGTGTACTACAAATTGATGCAAATTATCACAATTTCAGTTAACTTTCAATAATATCATATACATGGTTTTGAAAAACAAATGTTCATCATGCTAAAAGAGGGAGGTGGGATTGCTCCCCTTTACCCCTTGGTTCCAACGACTCTTCAACGTACAGCCACCCCGATCTATATCGTACAGACACCCACTCATTTATCATGTTTATAACCTGACATGAATAAACACTCCAATTCGATCACTCCGGCACTCAAAGGGTGTCTCGGTCTTGTGAGATTGATCGATATTCTTCGCGATGACTGTAGCACAGTTGGAGTGACTTTCACGGGCAGGCACAAGTGGCACGGCAAACGTCGGGTCAGACTTAGGCCAACGTCACAGACGTTTGCCCAACCCTGACCCGACGTTTATCCGCCAGATATGGGTCATGTCCACCTGGATCGACGGACGTCCTTGGCTTATGTTTGATGTACACACACGTATTAGTCAGAAAGACATACGTTTTGATGTATGTAGGCCTTCACTTACCCCGGCACCTATTATACTATCACATTCATTCATTCATTCATTCATTCATTCATTCATTCATTCATTCATTCATTCATTCATTCATTCATTCGGACTCTGAACAAGTGCCATGTTTTATATTAGATACTTTTTTATCTGTTACCACTCCTGTCACGAGAGCAATCACCCATCAAAGTCCAGACGTTGAGCCAGCGTTGTTTTACCGCTGTGCTACCGTCGTGATTGCTGGCATGGTGCAGATTAGAGGGGTAATTCACGGAGTTTCGGATTTAAAGGGGTTCTGTAAAACCAGTATGGTGTTAGTAAAATAGACCAGCTCCAGGTAGATACAACTGTATGAAAGCAAATTTACCAGTAGGTTAATTATATTATCATAAAAATACAGGGCATCGAAACATAGGTGCGCTCATTCTGACCTCAGAGATAGAGAGCGACATCTATGTGTGGAGAATGACGTGCGCTGCGACTTAAGTTGTCTTTAACCCTTTCAGCGCCGGTCCCGAATATGTTCGGTTTTTCATTTTTTTATTACCACATAAGGTACCACATTTTAAACATGTTAAAGATAGAATGTAAGATTAAATCAGCAAGATTTGAAAAAAGTTGACCTCCATTTTGTCAATTCAGAATAATTTTCACTCACTTGAAGTTGTGGATCGCGTCAGCGAGACACAACTTCAAGTGGGTGAAAATTCAAATTGAATAATTTGGCTGCTAAAGGGTTAACACTCACAGCGCGGGGATAGACCTTAGACGTTAGAATCTGACGTCTGTGGACGTCAGATTCTGACGTCTAAAGTCCCGCAACGCACTGAAAGAGTAAGATATTTATAATGGCTCTGGACCCATAGGTATTCAAATGAAGCGGAAAGAGCTGACATTTATGATGATTTTTAATTGAAAAATCCTTTTGGTCTCTATGGTTTGTAAAAAAGAATTTCAGCATTTTAAGGGTTAAGCTTTCCAAGTGAAAAAATGTGGTTGATTATTGTAAAAAAAAATCTTTAGAAAAATGCGGTCGTTTAATAACCAAAAGTATTTCTACAATCACAAGATGTCAGCAACAAATTATAGAAGGTAATTAACAGAATGTCGATATCTGAAGGATATACATGTAAGTTGTAGATTGTTGACATCCAGACATCATTTGCATCTCTGAAGAATGACTTAATTTCCTACACCTGGAGGTTTTACAGTGACAATTTTTATGGCAATTTTAAATTATAACAACACGGTTTTTTGTTTGCCGACTTTAAGACATCTTCATAAGACTACAAGTCGAGAATTGCAACAGCAATTCGCGGCTTGTAGTGGATTAAGATTGCAATGGTAATTTGAGACTTGAAATGACAATAAATATATAGACATAAAATTATTTTCCTACTTCTTAACCCATATGAAAGTCCACAAATAGTTACTATAATTATTTATATTTATAGAACCTAATCAACTCCGCATTATAGATAACATATCAGAGCCACACACAATGCTGTATCATTTAATAGAGGGCAAAGTAAACATGCTAAATGTTGCGTTTCTGTGTGGATTTGTCTAGGTGTACCCCCTTCCCACACCACCTACCTCCCCGTTATACTTTGTGTAGAGGGGAGGTGTGGGTGTGTGAAAGGGGTGTGTTTGCATGGATATATAACAGAGTTTTAAGTTAAACGATACAAACCTTCAACAAAAGGTCCGTTCTTTGGATCTTCTCTGATTTTTAGACTGTACGGCTGCTTCGCGGTTCGAGGCTGCAGCAAGTCTCGTACCCTCTCGTTGTAGATTTCCAAGTAGCTGCAAAAATAGATATTTAACATATCATGAATGACTTCATGGCATTAATCGTTTTCGTAGTCTTTTATTTCAAGTGGAATTACATATACAGAATGATTTTTGAATTTAGAATTTGCAATCCATTATTAAACATTAATTCCCTCCACATATAGGCTTGTAGTCTATAGTTACATCATTATCACTATTGGGATACTGCTTCAAATTTTGCTCTAAGCGGAATTCCGCATTTTGCTTTTGAAGTTTTAAAATATATTTTTTCGTCCTCTTTCATTTTGTGACAGTTTGTTTGTTTGTTTGTTTGTTTGTTTGTTTGTTTGTTTGTTCGTTCGTTCATTTGGTCGTTCGTTTGTTTGTTTGTTCGATCTTCTGTTATTCGTTCATTTTTCAATCATTGGCTCGCTTATAAATATGCTCGTTTGTTCGGTTGTTCATTTATATTTTTAGGTCGCACAAGTTGTAGTATAAGTTCATATTTCGATGCTAAGCCTCAACTTATCATAATACTTTAACTGGAATTCAAAGTAATAGTAGAATCATCAATCAAGTAGCCATTTAGCAGCTCTAAAACAATAACCTGGGGTAGGTGTGTTGAGTACATTGTACTGCCGTATTGTGTAAATAGCAATGTGTTCATCATAGTTAAGAGTTCAGACGTTTCGTTTATTTGTTTCTTTGCTTGTTTTTTTCGTTTGTTCGTTCGTTTCTTGGTTTGCTCTTTCGTATTTTTTTATTTTTTCCTTCACGCATAATAAAGGGACTATGTCAACCACCTAGTCCTAACCCTTTAACCGCCAAATTATTCAATCTGAATTTTCACCCACTTGAAGTTGTGGATCGCGTCAGCGAGACACAACTTCAAGTGAGTGAAAATTATTCAGATTTCACAAACAGGAGGTTAACTATTTTTAAATTCCTGCTGATGTATGTCACTTTATATCTTCAACTTGTTTAAAAGCTGATATGCAATATGCTAATAAAAAATGTAAAATGCGAATATAATCGGTACCGGCGGTTAAAGGGTTAAGCATGGTTGTCAAAAAGTCTAAACTTCCATGAATGGGACATTCACAGTCACAGTGTGTAAATATATTTTTATTGTTAAAATATAATAACTGTTGATAACCATGACAAAAACTGAGTGATGAATTGGTCCTGTCAAGTCCTGTCATTAGAAAGAAATAATTATATCTCATCAATTTCAAATCGTAAAATCACCGATCAAGGCGCATAGCACTTGTGCCTGGTATAAAAAAAATCTTTTTGTGGTATGTAGAACCCTATAAATATTAAGTGTTCACTATATAGATATGATCGTGTTCATGTTTTTATATCCTAACCATAACACCATCTAAATATCAAATTAATTTCCCCCCTTATATGCAGCCACCAAAGCTGTGGTTCACTATGGCGAGTCGCAGCTTCAAGCGGCTGCAAATTACGCGGATATGTAATTACTTGTGTTTTTAATGTGCAGATTTCAGGGCAATAAACATTCGAAAATATCAATTTAGGTGAAATAAATAAACACGTAAAATTTCGTGTTAACACTGTGAGGGTCAGCATTCCTATTTTTTCTGGGTCCTAATGAAGTGTTACCTAACTCCTTCACTTCACATCTACAATTAATCATACGTACGTACGTGTATATATTAACAGATTGATAGTACTGCCAGAAGAATATAACAGCCTATTTATCAACGTGTCAGAACTTATAAGCTGAAATATGGGTTGATGTTCAGAGCTTATGTATGGGTTGCCCAAACACAGCCACCAAAATATTTTAAACAATGTGTATTACGTCTACGATATAGGCCTACTTCTGTTTTGTTTTAAATATTCGCGATTTTGGTGATACTCCCGTAATCTGGTAATATACTATATTATTACACAGGTGCTTTAACCCTTCAACCGCCAAATTATTCAATCTGAATTTTCACCCACTTGAAGTTGTGTCTCGCTGACGCGATCCACAACTTCAAGTGAATGAAAATTATTCAGATGGAGGTCAACTGTTTTTAAATATTGCTGATTGATGTCACATTTTATCTTTAACATGTTTGAAAGGTGGTACTTAATGTGCTAATAAAAAATGAAAACCCGAATATATGCGGCACCGGCGGTTAAAGGGTTAAGCATGTCATTCAAAGCAAATAACTGATTTTCTCCCTAGCTAGACGCTTGCCTATTTTTACAATGTACCGTTCATTCATCATCACTTTATCAGTTGTGTATTGCATTGTTTCATGAATTGTGTGAATCAAGTGAATCGCACATAATTATTATTATTATTAAAATACTCATTAAATCTTATTCTGTTTCTGCCATGACAAAAATCTGGTATCGTGACACTCCAAAATGACTATTCTGACGTTGTGCCGTTATCTCCTGGTCACAACTGAACCACTGCTTACTCTTGTTTCTCTTTTAACTGGTGAATTTAAAAGACTATTATACTTAAGAACATATCGAGGAGCCAAAATAAAAGTGACGATTTTGACCTGATAGTGTCGCTTTAACTCTTGTCCTACTGAATTGTCTTCTGCTATTTTTTATTCATTTGAAGATGAAATTACTTCAAATGACGAGAAAAAATCAGTATATGAAAAACACACATGTCCAGAATATTTGTGCAATTTTAATTGAGCATGTTCTACAGACTACTGCTTATTTTCAGTGGTATTTTGTTTGGTTTACCTTTAACCGCCGGTCCAGATTATATTCGTGTTTTTTTCGTTTTTTTACTGCCACATTAAATACGAACGTTTGTCACAGATAAAACGAGACATTAATAAAAAAGATTGCAAAATAGTTGACTTCCATTTGATAAAATCTGAATAATTTTCACTCACTTGAAGTTGTGGATCGCGTCAGCGAGACACAACTTCAAGCGAGTGAAAATTCCAATTACATACTGTGGCAGTTAAAGAGTTAAGCAGGGCTTGAACACGTCCACTGCTGACAGTAGATGAGTTAAAGTTGATGGTACCGGTACTTCGTCTCTGTCATTACTACAGTACTTTGAGACCTATTCCAGCAAGTACCCCCTCCTTACTCAAGTTTTTTTGCAATTGCCACGTGCATAACAGATGAGCAGGCATAACATGTTGGGGCCGGTAGGCTACTCTGTGTAAGCAACACTAACTGTTTGAAAATGAAGTTATAGGGTTTAGAATCTGATACCAAGTCTGGAGACATATATATATCAGCCGACCTGACATGTTACCCCCCTGGTAACTGGATCTGGATTTGTGTGCCATTTTAATTCCCAGGGGGCATACAGCCCTGTTGTCATTAGCGGCGCTAGGAGCTTTATAATCGTATATGGCGGCGCTGTCGCCGTGAATTTATAGTACAACTTGCCATCTTTCTCCTACCCATTAGTATTCATTTTACACATGAGTGAAGTGAAGCATCTGACGCTGAAGTGCGATAGACATAACATCAAAACTATGGTGTCCCAACTTTGAGAAGAGAGAAACATGACAGTTTCCAAAATTAAAAACCTATCTGCAGCAGGCGTGGATTCAACCCGCGCGACAGGCGGTAGTTATAGCAAAGCACAACGCCCTGCTAATGTGCTTCGTCCCTATCTTGAAAAGGAAGTGCTCTTTTTCTTTGTACCACAGGGGACATGACCATGCTACTTTGCAAAGCAGAAAGGCACGAACTGCTTACTTGAAAAGTAAGAAGTTACTTTGGCTTTGGCACGCACACCTAGACGTGTAATCTCTGTTTATTAATATTATGTAAAATCAGGGTGTGACGAGTTGACAACGACGCGCGGTAAACGACGACAGCCCAATTGTGTTTTAATGTTGGGCCGGCGTCGCAGACGACGGACCAGCAGTGAATCAGCATTGGGCAGACATCTCAGGATTGCAGGGCTACGCCGTAAATATGAAACACAAACATCATTAGCATTTCGGGTCAGGCCCGACATGGAAGCAGTTTGAATCTGCAAGTAGCAGAAAATAAAACACCCCGACTTGACAGCAATAATATCTGATATAAATATACTCAAGGTGTGGTGGTGTGGGCCCACCCACAAGTGGCCGTACGTGAGCTGGGGGGGGGGGGGAGGGGTCAGACCTTGAACTGCCTAATGGCCCCATTTCTATGGAGTGGGCAGGGCAGTGACATCGCGCGTACACGTTAACATATCTGCACAGCAACCCACGATGGGTAACACATGCCAGATTTTAATAGTTCCATACCGTATTTCAAACCAAAGACTAGTATCTAAATCCAGCAGTGTTAAAAAGCTGATTGGTTATTAGCGTCAGCACTTACAGCGCCAGTAAAGCTCGCTGGTAGGGTGGTTGAGTCAGGGCAAGGTTTCGGATGTCCCTGCTTCCGATATCCTGTCTTCGGTGCAGCTATGTACAAACATTACTCATGTAATTAGATGTAAATATGCCCTATAAAATAGGCGTTATTAACCCTTTGACCGCTGGTGCCGCATATATTTGGGTTTTCATTTTTTTATCAGCACATTAAGTACCACATTTTAAATATGTTAAAGATAAAATGTGACATCAACCAGCAAGATTTGAAAAGAATTGACCTCCATTTTGTCAAATCTGAATAATTTTCACTCACTTGAAGTTGTGGATCGCGTCAGCGAGACACAACTTCAAGTGGGTGAAAATTCAAATTGTATCATTTGGCGGTTAAAGGGTTAAGGTTTACTAACTCATCCCTTTGAGGCTAAATGGTCATCATTAGAGTGGCAGATATGACCCTTTAGATTTGAGACGACGCATTGTCTTTGAGAATTAAGTTACATATCGGCTTCTATAAGATGAATATTTTCACCTTCAGAAGTGTTTAGTTATTATTGCAATTTTCATCCACTCGATTTTGTGTGTCGCGTCATCGAGACACAAATTCAAGTAGATGAAAATGTCATGTGGAATGATTGACTCGATGTCAGTTTAATATTGGGCCAGCGTCGCAGGCATTGGGCAAACAATAAACCGCAATTGAGTCATTGTATCTTGTTTGCTGGGATGTTAAATGGTCTTATTGCATTTGGTAATATGGAAGTTAAAGAGTCCTGCATACTACTTTAATGGGTGGAATGTCACTGAGTGGCAGCTATCACCTTTATTTCCGAGGGCGCGATTCGGATATGCCGTGTTTTCAGATCATATATCGCTATTACACATTTTCAGATCACATACCGCTATTACACATCTCAGTCACCTGGGAAATTATCTAGATTTACTAGTACACGAGCCCCCTCCCTAAGTACCAAGTATTCAACCATCTGAATGTTGCAGCTACAGTACAGCGTTTTCACCACATTCAGTCAGCGCTATGCAAATATCGCTTTTAAAAAATACGCATTACAAAGAATCAATAGATCGGTAATTAGGAATAATTTTATATAGCTTTTCTGCACAGGCTAAGCTGTAGCAGACATATACATTATGAGAAGCACAACTGACCTGACTTTGAAGGTAGTTCGAAAGCTTTCCTCATCGCTGTCATTTTGTATATTCTCGTCCAGTTGACTAAATAAACCCTTGAATAAACAAACAAGGTAAGAATTATGATAAGAAGCATAAATTACGCAAATGCTGGAATTGCTAACGCAATTTCCAGATTCAAATGACGTTAAATATTTGTATTTATGAAAAGTAGATATCTCTCACATTGATTCGAATAAATGAGCATCGACCGCAATCTATTTTATTAAATTTAGTGGCTTTTTGTTTTGCCATCGACATATTAGGGAGCTACACTGGGAGTCGAACCCGAGGCTATCGATCAGGTTGATCGCGCGGCGTGCTTTATTGATTATTCACACAATGGTATACTTACTTCACATATCCTTGGTATCAATCCAAGCTGGTCCTGAAAAAAAAACACAAAAAAAGTTATTATGAAATTTTACCAAATATAAACTGAAAATTGATGGATATACATTCTGATTTTGCTGGATACATACTGATATGGTGAGATAAATGATAAAATCTTATTTACATAATGTACATTATTATTATATTCTGCATTTCGTAGTTTCAAAGCTAAAAGGGTCTTGTCTGCTTCTCTTTTGAATATTGGACAACCCCCTATGGCTCCGAGACGACAAATTCCATCTGAGAATCACGTTACATAGGACCCATTGAGCTCTCTTATGTCGGAGTACTTATTTTAGTTTCTTATTACAATAGTTATTATAATTTAATACACTTGAAGTTGTGGGTCGCGTCAGCGAGACACAACTTCAAGTGTTGTAAAATTTCATGTGGGGTGTTGATAATGCTAATATATTATTATGCTGCAGATCGGTTAGATACTGTATCTAACCACACCTTAACACATTTTTTGTGATACATCATTATTAAGGCACCGCTCTGCTACATATCGGGGTTAGTTTCAACAAGCATAATTACAAAGCATAAATCCAGAGTCGATAGTCCGTGGATAAAAACAGATTTAAATGCCACTGGAATGATAATGTTAAGCGATGCATGGTTTCTATTTTGTTCCCTCTGAGACTAAAGGGTGGTCAGGAAACATATATTGCAATTTCAGTCCATAGATAATACTAGCCGGGGGACATGATACATCGTATATGTAGACGTAAATCATGATCTTATTGTAAGAAGCAAAAACCAAGACAAATATCTTCGGAAGAAAAAACACGTGAAAAATCTTTAGTACAAATAGACACACGCTTGTGTTGACTGGACCCTTCACAAACATGTCACGGCGTCAAATTTTTTTCTTCTCCTTTAAGCAGGTGACATTAACCAATAAGCCTTTGGGTTTGTAGAACAGAGTCATGCTGTATGTGTGTATCATATTTCTATGATGGATCATGTGTCTGGAGGGCAGTGTCATCTGAGTCATCTGAACATCTTCAAGAGGTTCTCCTGGCTCAGTTTAACCTGCATGTGCACAAAAGTGACCTAAAATCCCATTCATTCATTCATTCATTCATTCATTCATCCATTCATTCATTCATTCATTCATTCATTCATTCATTCATTCATTCATTCATTCATTCATTCATTCATTCATTCATTCATTCATTCATTCATTCATTCATTCATTCATTCATTCATTCACTCATTCATTCATTCATTCATTCATTCATTCATTCATTCATTCATTCATTCATTCATTCATTCATTTATTCATTCATTCATTCATTCATTCATTCATTTATTCATTTATTCATTTATTCATTCACTCATTCATTCATTCATTCATTCATTCATTCATTTATTCACTCATTCATTCTTTCATTCATTCATTCATTCATTCATTCATTCATCATGGCTTTCAGATATGAGGTGTGAGTTAGTAATTGGTGACCCCATTTGACACGGATCATACATACGTTACTCCCTGAAGATATTTTATATTATTATAAATTAAAACAGTCAATTCTGATCACGTTGATGGAGAATATGTCTCTAAAACTGTTTTAAATTGTAAACAGGTCATTTGGCTTGAAAACGTTTATTAAAAGCCTGTGTATGATGGCCTGAGCCACATGTCTCGTCTCATCTCACCATCCCCTCTCATAATATGTATGTGCACAAAGGTGGCCTAAAGCCGTTCATTCATTTATTTCTAAAAGCGTTATAACTTAACCAGGGGTCTGGCCGGACGAATGGTTGCCAACTAGTGGCTTCGTCACCCTCGAAGCGCCAGCATGTATTCGTATGGAAGCTCATTGGAGTAAGTTATAACCTCCTCTTCACCACATCAGAGCATTTTTATAGCAGACCGTTGACTATGTAGCTGTTAAAATAAAATTACGATCGCCCAATATTCGCTGAATCACTAAAATTGTCATGATACGCCTCATCAAGGTAATTTCTAGAGTTCGAATCTCAAATCCGGTACACGTTGTCCGTTTAGGTGTGCGCAACATCACGCATCAAACATTTGCATACCATTTGTACAACGTCGGACCAACGTCTTCGACGTTGGTTCAACCTTGTACAAATGTTATACAAATGTTGTGTGTTTGCTGGGTACAACGTAACTTGAAAGGACCCCGTGGGATGAGACATTTTCAATTTTGTCAATTTAAAAAAAAATCATATTTATGAAGCTATATAGCCTACTGATCTTAACTAAAAATACAAAAAAGTCAAGAAACAATTTTAAAGCACCGAAAAAGAGTGAAATAGGTATATTTCCAGGTCGTATATTGCCATGTAAACAAAACAAGTCAGCAATATACAGCACTTTACACCAAATATTCTGTGAGATGAAAGCAATCGCCGCTAGTTGGTGTTTTATAGTCAGGACATAGGGGGATACACCTGCAACACTGATTGTCTGCCCAACGCTGGACCGACGGCATCAACATGTGGCCCAAGGCTGTAGGAATATTCAACCGTCCTTTAGCAAGTGGTTAGGTATAGGTTTTAAGCGGATTCATAGAAATGTTGAGATATTTTTGAAAATCTAAAAACCCTGAAAAAAAAAAAAATCATGATCTGGGGGATACACTACTTCATTACAAGACTAAAAACGAAAATTGATGCCATCCCAAAGAGCTGCTTTAACTGATTAAGCGTCATCCATTTGTACGTTAATCTGAGCTGTACACATTTTCACAGATACGATCACACTGCAGATATATGTACTTGCAGAGCTTCCAGCTCGGTCAACCGAGCAATAGTCTCTTCATTACCCATCACAAAAATCTGGGGAGATGGCTGATTTCTACTCACCCTATTTCCCATCATGGTGTACGTCTTTCCCGTACCAGTCTGCCCGTACGCGAACACACACGCGTTGTACCCTTCAAACGCACAGTCCAACACATCATTCCCCAGGTCCTGAAAAATCTGAAACACACACCAAAAATTGTGAAAACACACTTTAAATACAAATTATGAAACACCGATAAAAATTGTGAAAACCCACATAATCGTGGAAAATGCATATATTATCATGGGCTACGCAAAAGGAAATTCTGTACGATGAGAATTGGAAAGATGGACAATTATTAATAACCAGTGAGTCAGAAATATTAATAATAGAGTAAAATAATGCAGTGAAATTACTGAAAAGCTTTATTTAGAAGGTATATTTCTTAAAATGTCTTCCAAAACTGTCGTCTTGAATGGAATAATAATATTGATCCTTGTGAGCGCCAATCACAGCTATAATTGTTTATAATTATTTTCCTTAGAACATGAGAAAGTACATTTTTCAATGTGAGTGGTATCTTTTATTGGCAAGGATTAACTGGTCACAGATTTGACAAACATAAGTAATTTTCACTCACTTGAAGTTGTGAATCGCGTTAGACTTTACAATGGATGGCATTTCATAATAAATGGTAGCAGCTTTCATACTACATTTTTTGCATAAAATGTGGAATATCTATTCACTTGGGCATTTTTTCTATGTTATGTATCAGCTTATTTCACTCAGTTCAATGTATTAATAAAGAAGGTAAATTCGCTTATCATATATCATGTATATATTAGATATCAGATTAGAGTAAATCCACTTATTTTCTGACAATATAGCTTGCGTCTGTATTTTAAAATATTTTTCTAAAAGGTAATCGTACAGCGATATTAAACGCCAGCCCACAATATCCAAAATTTCTACAACAATATGAAAATTATATTTAAGTAGCCTATAGGTAGGTATCATTCAGAATCGGTGAAGTAGGCTACAATAGGCTTTATTTGTTCCTGTACTTGTTTGTTTTTGTATAATAATTAAAATCTAATATATAAATAAGTGTAAACTAAGTGTTTGTAAATTTGTGTCGAACCTCATGTAATTTTAAATAATATAAGTTAATTGAATTATGAATTTAACCACCAAGATTGATAATTTTTCGTCGCAAAGTTAACTACATGTAATTGTCAGCCACTGTCAGCTGTTGTGGGTTGTGGCAGTGAAATAGACATAACTGCCAGCGGCTGAAACTCTGTGCTAGTAGGACCCTGAATTAAATATTATAAATTGGCTCAGTATATTTTGAAACTCATCTCTCGGTGAAAAAGACCCCAGGATATAACGATGGAAAACAGATTTAATTTATTGCTCATCGGCGATCGATTATCACAGGTAGATGAGTGCAATTCTGTGGAAACGAAGTAAATATTGGTGAGAACGGACGACGTCATTGTGATTTCTGTTTAAATTTAGTTGATATCTGCTCAACTCAGCTCTGGTTACAAAACAACTGTTAGAGATGCCGTTTTGTACTCAGGAAAAATATCACAATTTTTCTGACAATGCGAATTGTGTGCGTATGTATGCATTACTAGCAGGGTTAAAATTTAAACACTTCTAGTACTCAATGGATTGCAATTGATGCTATTGGAGGTCCAGCACGTTGACGTAAGCAGGCATCCTTCATCGTATACTAGTCATGTTCCCCTCCCGAAACATTCCACTTGACGGTTCTCAAGTAGTCCCAAGAACGATCTCTTTGTGCGGATCGTGGCCAGGTGACCACGCCGATCCCGATAAACTGCAAGCGTTGGATCAATGCCGGGTCAACGTCGCAGACGTTGCCGCGGCATTAAGCCAACGCTACAACAGTGTTATAGTCCTGACAGGAGGTGACCACTCTGACACTAGAATCCAGACTTAGTGCTGCCTCAGACACTCCGGTCAAAAGTGTACCATTGACCCACTGTCACACCCTCATGCGATCCATGACAGATATAGAGGTAGTCGCAAAATGGACACTCACACAGAAGTTTGTTAAATGGCGGTCCAGTGTTAGAGACGTTGGTTTGTCACTGTAACATAATCGCGCTGGCCTCATGTGTTTTCTAGGCTCTTCACCGTTTTGCCAGATACCTGTCATGATGGCGACCACGTGTAAAGTTGTGGAGCTGTTTATCTATCCCAGCTATATTGGACACGGTGTTTCACAAGGCTCCGTCATCAGCCCATTTGTTTTTACTTTTTATACTGCTTGATTTGGCAGTGACCCATAATGATGGTATCGATCTGGTGATAGTGATATTATTTTATATTATTGAGATGTGCAATACTGTTGTAACATGTACAGCCGTGCAAAACCAAAAGGCAGTATCTTCTCACTTTACAAGTAAACAGATACTGCCTTTTGGTTTTGCATAACAGTGTACAGCAATGAAACCCGAATCATCCCCTCTGAGCTAAAGCTAAATCTCCCACTCTAATGGGTTTAGAACCACTCAAAGAAGGCGACATAATTATAATTAGACATGTCTAAATCACTTTCATTCGCGTCAATCGCAAACTTGATATCAATAATGGTGATACCCTTCATCTTATGTGTGTCGTTGATACCCGAAACATTTTGGTTATAATAAAGATGGTATCCGCTTTGTTATTATATATACCTAAATTATTATCAAAGCAGGAGATACGTTAATCATTATCATATCTATGCCAGTGAAAACCAGATGATTATAATTACTACAGGCTATACAAATAATAGGTAAATCAGTATGGTGTTTAGGTTTACCTACAATGATAGTCAAATCTTTATCTTTCCTAGACAAAAGACGTCGACCCATTGCTGATTTAATATCGACTCAGCAGTCAGCACATTGATGTTGACCTAGCAATAAAACAACATTGGGCCAACGCCTTCAAATAACCGTTACCAACAGAGTAAATATTTGTAACATTGATAAAGTTTTGGTGACAAATTTAACAGATATCAGTAGTTTTTATGACCACCCCTTTAAATCGTCATTATACATGACAGCTAAACTTTTCTTTTTGTTCAAACGGTTGACCGGTGACTGGACACGGCTGAATGCATTCATTTAAGAGGCAGGATAGGCCGGAGTGGCACCTGAGCAAATTGCTTCCACAGGTTAAGAAACATTCACCGTATTTAACATCGTGTTCAAATCGACACATATAATCACATCTGCGGCTCTTATACTGATATAGATGAACGCTGTTTAACAGGTTCAGGAGTTGGTTCAATGTTTGGTCAACGTGCCCCGTTTTAACGGAGTCCATCTGAGCACTACCCGATCACTTCAAGATGTAATCTCTTTGATAAGCGTGCCCCACTTAATATGAAGATTAGAGCGGGGGCATTTAATAGTTTGATATGCCGAGCCAAGAAGTGAACTATAGAACGTGAACTATATAACTGAGATGAATTTTTCACCAGAGACACAATCGACTTGAAATAAAGATTTGTTTTATTTATAAATGTAAAACATCATCGACATAATCACAGCAGCACATTTTTTTGGGGGTATCTCGAAAAACCCCTCGACCCCCTCCACCACTTAGCCCCTCGACCCTCGACCCACGACCCTCGACCCTCGACTGAATTTAAAACATTCGGGAAAATCGTATGCTATACTGTGATGCAAATCTGGTTAACCGCATTTATAAGACTAGCGATGTTGAACAAAGGTCAGGTCAATGTTGGCTGACCGTCTGTTAAGCTGGTCATAATAATAATAAATAAATTTATATCGCATAATACAGCTGACCAAACACATTTCAAGGTTGGATCACTGTTTACGACGTTTCTCCAACGTCAACCCAACCATGGTATTGAATGCTTCTTGCTTTTTTGCGCGATAAAAACACTAGTTAGTCATATCACCGCATGTCACTCGCCGGCTTCATCCAGTCACACGCATTGGTAGCACTTGCCGTGTCGTAACGTTTGACAAAACTTTCAGGCACATTTGGGACTATGGTAGCACCGGCATAGCAAGCGGTGGGCCAGGGTTACAGACGTTGGACCAGCATTAATCCAACATTGGTTCTATGCCTAATCAACAACCTGATCAAGTTCTGGTAGCCTATATTGCGTATCGTGCCGCTCCCCTATACGTGACGTTCAGCCAATGTTAGGCCAGCGTCGCAGACGCTGAGCCAACAGTGACTTAATTTTAAAATTAGACAAAAAAAAAAATTAAAGTCGAGGGTCGAGGGTCGTGGGTTGAGGGCCGTGGGTCGAGGGGGTCGAGGGGGTTTTCGAGATATCTTTTTTTGCGAAATGTCACATCGAATCTGCGGCATTCTTTAGAAAATTATTGCAGTTTGTTACACCCAGTTCCAAATGACGGACATATTAATTTATCATCTTCCTCATACATACACAAACGATACATCTGTGTCAAGAGGGTGAACAAATATATTATTATTTTAAGGTGCTATCTTTTATATACTACACAGACGGCACGGTCCCATTTATATAAGTTATCTAATACCACAACAAAGATATGCATAGGTATTATTCCGAATTGAATTTGCTTCTGGTAAGAAAAGCAAAGCCGTACCATTAGCATTCAAGGCACCACGTCTCAGAGTGGAGATTTGAAATGTGGAGTACCCTAAGGTTCGGTATTAGGTCCCATTTTGTTTACTCTGTAAACAATTCCAATCGCCGTGTGTGCAGGAGGGAAGGCGTGGCATGACACCTCTGTATCGACGACACACAAAACTAAGAAGTATCTTCTAGTATCCACACGGTGTGCTGGTATTCTGGTATAAAATATGCTTGTCAATACTCCTTGATAAGAAAAAAAATCGACAATATGTAATAATAAGGGTTATGTGAGACCTCAAGAATGTTTTTAAAATAATCCTATACATTACACCTGACATACATAACATCTGTCACGATTGTGACACGCTGTCTTGAGCTATAATAAGATCACAAGTAACTTCGAATAAAATAGCTCAATTGCAAGTAATCTACAGTGTCAATTTGTGTAGAATAAAGATAATAATTGCTTGCGTAATTATGATATTTTATTGTATAAAACATATTTTACCTCTGCTCGTGCTTGAGGGGGCGGGGGCCCTAGGGTAGTGGTTAGCACCGCTGCCTTTCACGCCAGAGTCCGGGGTTCGGTTCCCGGTCTCGGCGGTTTGAAAGAAACAAAAAATGTTTCTTCCCCATCCACGTGTGAAAGTTAGTATTGTGGGGAGCCTCCGTGACCGAGAGGTAGCGTGCTCGGCCTCAGACCGCCAGGGCTCGAATTTCGAATCCTGTGTCTGGAGGACAGTGTCATCTCAATCATCTCACCATCCTCAGGAGGTTCTCCTGGCCCAGTTTAACCTATATGTGCACAAAGGTGGCCTAAAGCCCGATTCATTTCATTTCGTGTTTGAGGAGCTATGATTGTACAATCGCATGATGAATATTTAAGTATATATACAAACAAGAAGACGTGCCTAGCCTAGGTCACTGCAATGGAGAATAAATAAGAAGTGTACATCCCTTTTTATTAACCCTTTAACCGCCGGTGCCGCATATATTCGGGTTTTCATTTTTTATTAGCACATCAAGTGCAACTTTTAAAATATTTTAAAGATAAAATGTGACATCAACCAGCAAGATTTGAAAAGAGTTGACCTTCATTTTGTCAAATCTTAATAATTTTCACTCACTTAAAGTTGTGGATCGCGTCAGCGAGACACAAGTTCAAGTGGGTGAAAATTCCAATTGAATAATTTAGCGGCTAAAGGGTTGAAATTATGTCTAAAGATGAGTTTTAAATGATTTGTTCCTTTCTCTTCCGTCACAATCACCCACACCATTTCCCATAAAAAGTACAATTAATCATTTTTCTAAACTTAACCACAATCTCACAAATATTCAAGCCTGCGTCAGTCGGTCGCACATTTCAAATCAGTTGCGACAAAAAGTGGGCATAAGCATAATAAGAGAGTGTATACGAGCACATGCATATGCGGGACGAAAAGTATGACACGTCCGTATGTGTCGCACAAAAGCTAGGCATGATTCTGTCTTGTCAAGACAAGATCATTTTTGTCATGGTACACGAGTAATAAAAACATGAAATTCTGGAGCGACCGTTTTTATCAAGACTTTGACCGGCCATTGTTCAACGACCGATCTGAAGGTGAACGTAGTGAACAATGTGTTTCCCAGAAGCAAGATTTAAAATTATTTACATCATTTGATATATTTCTAAAACATTCACCCACTTCAAGTTGTGGATCGCGTCAGCGAGACACAATGAAGTGGATGAATCATTTACGCGCTTCCTTCAGGGGTTATATCCAAACCACTGTTAGAGTAAAATATGAGGGACACAACTTGCTGCGGGTAAACATTTAAATTGAATAATTCTAGTGATTCAAGAGTCAATTGCAAAATAATTTTAGAGTATTCAAATGCAAAAGACACAACTCACATCTAATAATCTGTAGCTTTATGGGCAACTGGAACTAAAGGGAACACAACTTTTAATGTTTCAAAATTCGTTTCTTACATTTTAACGGGAGATATTCGAAGTAGTAAAAGACCAACACACCTATACTACTTTAACTAACCTAATAGCACCCTCGTGGAATAGAGACCATACAAAAGACACTTTATTATTGTAATACCTCTAGATATATTATTTTAGCGTGCCATTTTAAAAACGTTTAATGTTTGCATGAGAGATAAAGAAAAAATATCCAGTAGACAGAGCATTGTCAATATTGATGTGACATGCCCTGCAAAGATACCAGACAGTTGCAAAAACATACAGGTTTTACAACCACCGCCACCTCCCAGCAAACACGAAACATTTTTATAACATTTGTACAACGTCGGCCCAACGTCTTCGACGTTGGGCCGCGTTGTACAAATGTTATACAAATGTTTTGTGTTTGCTGGGCTTCCCCCTTGCATTTGACAACCTTTTTAACTTTCAATAAGGTCTGTTTAGCGTACTCTATATAAGTTGTTTGAACAACATTAAAAAAACATTCTATGCTACTGAGTGACATACAGTGGCTCACGATTCTGACAGTGTTTCATCACGCTGTTTGTATGGATAGAGAGAGGGGTGCATGTTTACACAGCTCCGCCAAGGGAGTAAATATGAAACCAGTTTCAACTTGCCAACTTAATTTTTAAATTACCATTTTATTGCTTATCCTTTTGTTTTTTTTGTGATTTTCCGAGATAAGAAAATCTAATATTCAACTGCAGTGATGTTTAGCTTTATGAGGTGACAACAATTCCTGCAATATTTTGACATTTACAAATTTTTCATCTTAATAATATCTTAACGATTAACGATTTGAGAAAAAATGTATAACACTATTGTATAAAGCTGAATTATCGTTGTTTTCAATTGAAATGTCAATCTATGAATTCACGTAAAGTTGAATATATCAACTGCAAATTATATATATCAAGCTGAAAGTAAAGGGAACACGTTAAAACAGGACACCAGCGACAACGAACCATCTGGATATTATAAACCGGCCCAAGTCAGATGTTATACCCCTAATTTAAATGACAACTGAATGACGGCGGTGACAGGCTGAAATATTCTTCGATTAGTTGGGGGTAGAATTTTAAACTTGGACCGACAGGTTGATGGCGGGATATGTAAGCGTTTATCATAGCCGATATAGCCCAGCAAACACGGAATATTGATCCAAGTGTGGTCTAATGTTGGGCCTGCGTCTTAAACAATAAACCACCATTGGGGTGGTTTACTTCTCACCTGTGTCTGGGACACGTAGTTCTCACAGTCCGGGTCAACTGACCAGTAGGCGTGGTCAAAACTAAACATCTTGACCCGCTCTCTGCTGTCCCCCACCTCATAGTGAGAAAATAACTGAAAAAACAAACAGACAGACAAAATTACGAGGAAACATCGAGAAATAATGCGCGGAGGAGAAAATTAAAAATACATCATACAAAAACAAAGATTTATTAAATAACATTTGAATTTAATTTGAAACGACGTGAAGGAAAAATGAAAAAAAATTATAGAAAAAGACTAATTTAATTTAATTAAAAATGAAACGACATCAAGGTCGTGAAATCAAAATAAATAATATAAAACAAACAATAATTAATTAAATAATATTAGATTTGAAACGACCCGTTTTTTATTACAAACTTTGTGTTTTTACATGCATGAACTGAAGATCAGTTGTACCATTCAGCAACAAAATAAAAAAAACAAATAAATCAATAACTATAAAATGATTTATTAAATAAACAACTTTTGGTTAATTAATTCAGCAACCATTGAGCCATGTGTGTACGTGTATGCTTTTAATTTTCCAAATAACAGTATTGCTCTATATAACAGTATTGCTCTACATAACTATCTTAAAAACATACACAGAGAAAGAAACCACTACGAAACAATGACTACGATGCTGGGCCACAAACTACCCCGATACAGTGACTACGATGACTACGATGCTGGCCCAACCTAGAATCCGGTCTCATTATGGTTGGATTACTGACATCGATCCACAGTTTTTGGAACGCGTCCCAGTGAATACGGTACATTGAGTACATGCTGGTTTGATGCTGGCCCAGCATCTGTGACACTGGCCCAGCATTAACTCAGCAGCTGCTCAATGTACCGTATTTACTGTGATACAGTCTCAGGATATTAATCACTATGCCTTTTTTTCAGGATGAGATCTTTGACCAGACCTTTTGGTCTGACGGTGGCGTTTTCACACAATAACACGATGAATGAGGTGGGTTATGCTCTCCGGGTCATTCTGATCTTTAAATCATGTTCTGACTAATGAGGTGTAAAAGAACGATGCATGTCAAGTGCTGGACGTGTCGTGTCTATTGTCTGCTGCTAAAAAACACGATAGCGCCATTGAACAGCCCTGGTGTAGTACCGATAGCGGTAGCGAGTTGCGTTCCTGGAAAATATCGGGGCCATTCAATAAATTATTTGCAGAACAGAGCCAGTTAACGGGGACGGGAGAAGAAATGGAAGTGGTTTTAGATTTCAATGTGTTCATTGGCTGGAATGCTATAAGTTAAAGCATTGTGTACCTTTATATATGTATTATAATTGTACACTATTTCCATGACCAGCAGGCCCACCGTGATATATTGCAATCTGATTTTAAGGGCGTCTATAACCTATGGAAAGATAGTATGACATGTGGGGTTTCGCGATGTCCAGTAAAACGTATTGATCCCTAAAATATGCGGTAAAATTATCATATTGTCTTCTTGTAAGTATAGTAGTAAAATTAGTTTTCACAATATGTTTAGAACTCAATTGAAGCGTCCAGTAAATAGGCATAATCACACTAAAATCTGGTACATGTTGCATGGTACAAGTGTTGCAGGTAGATGTACCGGGTGGGTGACGTACTCATTTGAAGCTGTCTTTGCTTACGCAATTTCCAGCTACCAATTGACAGAAAACACTTTTATTAAACATGTTCACACAAAATAGCCCAAACATTTTATTTCATTATGTTTTGTTTGTCTACTAATATCTGCCATAGGTATCAAAGAATCTAAGAATGATGTACCTACATCTTAAAATATTATAATACAAATATTACTATTCGCCATATGGTGAGAATAATTTTCATAATTTTGTGTCAATTAAGGCACACAGTATATTCTCGGTGCCGACAGTACATATGTTTCATGTGACTGGAATAGAGCGCAAATACATTATCATAGAATAAATTAGTTGTCTGTGAGGTAAATGTGATCCGGTTCATTTACCTGCTGTAGGTGTTAAAAATACTCAAATATAGTGTGTGAGTCACACAAAACTCAATTGAGATCAGGCTCAGCCACTGAGTTTTGCACGGCATGGCAGCTCATTTTAAATACATCAAATCTATTCTAAGTAACTATAGACCATGTAGACCAGGTTATTAAAATGCCATGTCAATGTGGCCTCTTCATAAAAGCCTCTGTCCCCGACCCGTACTATACAACATGCCATACCATAGTCCCCTATATGTAGCTATTAGATAGAGTCCATTAATTGAGTCTAATCCAAGACCATAAATCCATAACTCTCCATATATATGAACATGTCGTTCCTGATCACAATATGGCCCAACGCCAGATGAGTGCTGGGCCAGCATCTTAGACGTTGTCCCAGCATTAAACTGCAGTTTCGAGCAGGTTACCGTTACCTATCTGACAATTTGATCATATTTTAAGTCACAGTGGTGTCAAGTGCTTATGCAGTTCTCGTTCCACTGTGAAGTAAAATTACTCATTTTTTATAAAATATATCAGTTAAAAACATGGAATATCCTACTTTCTTTATCATTTTATATGAAATTTATTTTTATTAAATATATGCCCTTTGACGTATACTGCCTTGCAAAGCTAAAAGGCAGTAACCGCTCACTTTACAAGCCAGCAGCTACTTTGTAGAGCAGTATATATGTCACCAGCAGGTAATGGGTTGACGTTTTGTCCAAGGTAGTGGCGCTATACTAAACACGATACGTTGATCCAATGTTGGTTTAATGTTGGGCCAGCGTCGTAGACGGTGGCCCAACATTAAACCAACATTGAGTCAACGTCTTGTGTTTACTGCAAGGCGTTCTCAAGTGGCCAGGAGAGGGTGTAGATTTGGTATTTTTTTATGGACTCGTTTATTATCCATTATAACGTAGTTAGATACAGTATCCTGGTACTTTATTCCACTATATTACAGTACATATTATGAGCGCACATATCACGGGCTATTGTCTTCACATTCACAGCCTAGTCATAATGCTACCATCAAAAAGTTCCTTCTATTAACGTGACGCATTTGGGAAACGCATATTAACACAACCCTCGATTTCTAATTCCACGAATGTGGTGTACGTATGAAAACTTTTGTAATTATCTCAACGCCGTCTGGTTTTAAATAACGAAGAAAATATTTTTTTTACCTGATATAAGATGTTTAAATTATCGCATTTACATAATGTAATTGTGTCAAATATTTTTGGATTGGATTTAAAAATCTATATTACATAGTGTTCAGTATCTGTGGACAGAATATCTATGAATGTTTTATTACTTTTTGTAACACAAATGTTTTGAAATTTATGGTATTTCGTGGATGTATGGATATTATCAGAAATGCATAATACTCTGTATTATACATTTCTGATATTATCAAATGATTGGTATTAAAGAAACCACCCCCATATCACTAATATGCTAGGGCTGATCGGCAGACCGGATGGGGCACTTCTTGCGTCCCAATCCAATTTATAATAATTTAATACAAAATTTTTATTGGGACGTTATCACAAATTGGTAGGCACCATGCAGACGCTGCCTGTTAACATGCCTAAACTTAGGCCTACGTAAGTAATCCTTACTCTTGCTCTATTATCACTCAGATTTAAAACGAAGAAATCATACATTTGTGAGCACACCAGACGAAGCAGTACTTGCTTCCTTCAACCGTTTTCCTACATGCAGTCGCCATCATCTGCGCTTGATACTTCTGCACTGTGCACAGTGCCTTAGATATCCGCTCAGCTCAGTTCATCTCTGGCTGTGACGTAGACAGAGCTGAGCAGAGCACAATCACAACTAGTGATGTTATAGATACCATTTTGCAGTGGATTTTAGGGAAAAAAATCCTAGTATAAAATTACAGCTATCAGCTAATATGAAATATTTCTGTGTGCAAATACCGTTATGCGCAACTAGAAAGCAAAGGGTTAAAATCACTATATAAGTGTAGATAGGGGATTCATTTACTATACTATATCTTTGTATCTGCTGCTGTACCAAACCAGTGTAAACGAGGAGGTGAGATGCTTAATGGCTGGTAACAGTGGTTTGCGGTAGAGATACGTCGGTCTGCCTATCATGTGTGTGGTTTGTGGTTCACCATGGTGCCGTATGACACGTGGTGGCGTGTAATAGTGATTAGTGTATTACCGCGGCACGTTTGCCAGTGTGGGCTACCATTTTTCATTCGATAAATTGTATAAAACCTATACTCTAGATCTGGTAATTTTCACGAGTTTAGATTTTCGCGAATTTGTGATTTTGAGACTTTTCGTGAAGTCAAGAATTCACGAATTATCAATTTTGATGATAGTAGCGCTATTATAATATAATTTTTCTTAAATTTGCGAATTTATCCTCTCGCGAAATTCGCTAAAAAAACCCTCACGTATATCACCAGATCTACAGCACTTGCCTGGCCATGTGGTCCACTGATGTGACGAAGCAGCTTAAATTATAGCATTTTAAAACTCAGAAATACAGATAGCTCCGATTTCAGATTATTCCGGCAATCAAAACATCACGGACCACCCATTGACTGATCCACATCCATATTGAACAAAACACGTGTCCGCTGTTTATCATCATTGCTGCGCCAACGCATTTCCCCTCCAGCAAGGCTGACCTCCGCTGAGTGCAGCCTTGCTGTAGGGAAGATGCACCAACCCGACGATCATCGTCCACCGCCCAGGGCCGGAAAATGTGTTTGCAACATGTTTCCGAAATGCCCGGCGATGTCTATTTTGGACGCCTGTAGAAGCGCAATATTGTAGTCAGAGTTAGGGTGCAGAAAGTTATGTTAAATCATAGCTGCCCACCTTTTATCTGCTAGTTACGCATTATATGCTTATAAATGTGAAATCTGACATGTTTTGAATATTGAACCTCTGCCTGCTAATCACGACAAAAGACGTTTTTAATCCGTATTATTAGTCGATTAACCCCTTAAGCCCGCACGATGCATTAAAGCATCATTTTACATCCCTGAAAACAGACCTAATTTTCCTACAACCACGGGTTTTAAAACGAAACTTTCCATGAAACTGGTTTACCAATACATGGCTATTTTCTTTAATTTTTAAACCACATCAAATCATCTTCATCCACTACAAGTCGAGAATTGCGGCAGCAATTCGCGGCTTGTAGTGGATGAAGATGACAATGGTAAACTCAGGCTTGAAAGGGTTAAAACACTATTATTGGGAATGAAATGAATGTTTAAACACCAAGAGTTGTTAGCGTTTGGTCTCAAATTAAACAAATTTGAGTAATTTTAAACCCATTTTAAAACCAATTTGTATAAATTAACTTAAGTAGGATAAGGGTGAATTCAATAGGCGATGGCACCACCAAGTGAATTCAGGGAACGCATATTCTGAGTGAGAGCTGGGAATTGTGGTATAATAACCCACAGTAAATTAAAATATGATAAGAGTAGATAGTTAAGTTTCCGAGATCTAACTTTACAATAAACTGACTATTGATATAATATTTATTTCGCATGAAGACTGTACTATATAGTTAATATAATATGCACTATATACAATATACACCTCACAAAATGTGCTCGGTATATAGCAATACTATGATAAAAGTGTGCAATATTCCATTGTGCAGATTATAGCAGTGAAGCTATGTATTAAAGGTGTTAACTAAATGTTCATGAGTTGTGACCGCTAATCGTTATTATAGTGATATGCAAGGAAACACCAATAGCAAACCAGTCACTGCACTATATAAAATAATATTATGGAAATTTTTCTTGTTAAATTATACAACAATCCTATTATACTGATAACTCCATGGTTTAGTAGATCTGTAAATAATTTATTGTAATCCTTTCACCATCGAACAATATTTGCAAAGCTGTTCGCGCCTTGTAAACTTATTCGATAACATGAAATAATTGATGTAAATTCTTAGTCACGGACTTGTGCACAATTGATTCTCAGCGATTAGCAACCTCATGAATAGTGGTGTTTCGGTGGCGAGCTGTGACAAATTTTGTACGAGATTATCTTCGAAATATCATAAGAATCAAGGTATATACAAAGGACTTACTCCACAAGTTAACCATTTAAATCAAATATTTTAAATTTTCACCCGCTTGAAGTTGTGTCTCGCTACCGCGATCCACAACTTCGAGCGGTGAAAATTACTCATATATTTGTTTAATTTGAGATCAAAAATTTGCAAATCTTGATCTTTAAACGCTCATTTCATTCCCAATAACAGTGACATGATCGTCTACTAAAATTAATTGAATTAAAAAATTAATTAATTAAATTAAATGATTAATTGAAAACGACGCATAGACGCGCTCAGCGCTCTAAGGTTAACCCGAGTCCAGCTGAATTGTTTTTGTCCATTAATTTGAAACTGAAATTCTTAACACAATTTCTAGCTACAAAAAAAACAAATTATGTTTGAAAAAGAGACTATTCTCAACCCTTATCCTGCTAAGCTAATTTATTTAATTTTCAACCACTTGAGGTTGTGTTTG
Source organism: Flabesymbios commensalis (assembly GCA_964017125.1). Lineage (NCBI taxonomy): Eukaryota > Metazoa > Annelida > Polychaeta > Terebellida > Flabelligeridae > Flabesymbios > Flabesymbios commensalis. The sequence goes on from OZ024906.1 coordinate 42,657,134, forward strand.
GCTACCGCGATCCACAACATCAAGTGATTGAAAATTACTCATATTTGTTTAATTTGTGACAAAACATTTACAAATCTTTTTCTTAAACAGTCATTTCATTCCAAATAACAGTGATTTAATCGGCTATAAAATGGAATGAAACGACTGTTGACATCAGCAGGCAAAGGGTTAGTTTAATAATTTAATTGACTAATAACCACCACAAACTATTGTATTTTCCATTTTATTTGGTTGGAAACTTGCTTGATAATATTCTGTTATATATATTATATATTTAAATGAGGAGTATATTATGTTATATCTGCTATTTTAAATCGATGTGTCAAGCTGATCAACACATAACCCACCCAGCAAACACGGACGTTGAGCCAATGCTGGGTAATATGGGCCAGCGTCGCAGACGGTGGACCAACATTAATCCAGCATTTGTTCAACGTCACGTGTTCGACGTAACGGGTAGGCCTATACTCAGCATGCATGAGACGTTCAGCCAATGTTGTTTCAGTGTTGGGACAGCGTCTTGACGCCAGAGAGTGTCGGGTGTGGTTAGAATATACATAATGGCCAAGAAAATTGATAAACAAAGCTAAACATAAAACTTCCATATATACCCTGGTAATTCCACTTATGTTTCATCTTAGGACAATGTAAATTTGAATGAAATTTCACTCTTAACCCTTTCAGCGCGGGAACCGTCCTTATATGTCAGAATCTGACGTCTGTATACGTCAGATTATGACATATAAGGACGGTCCCGCACTGAAAGAATTTAAATATTTCTACTGACCATAGACCCCTAACATAGGTATTCAAATAAAGCGGAAAGAGCTAACTAAGACATTTATGATGATTTCGAATTGAAAAAAAACCTTTAGTCACCATGGTTAATAAAACAAAATTCAGCGCTTTATGGGTTAAGTTAGAATGATCATATGTTTTTGACGTCACGTGAGTAAGCACCCGGATTCTCAGGTAAATTAACCGGCTGACATTTTATCCATAAATATGAACTTAAGGGAGCAGCAGTACACACTTTAGTGCTATTCAATAGACATATGTTTGTTCAAACTCACAGTGAATTGAGTTCGCATACTCTGACATAGTTATATGTGATGTAGTACAATACCTTTGTCTTAAGCGTTCGGGATTTAAAACACGATTTAATGCCCTGATGCACTCGGCAATTAATTTTACGCTCGCACTTAGTTTAAAACCCTGGTGTGAGCAAACAGCGAGAGTGTGTCACTTGTTACTGTTATGGTTAGTTATCTTTGTGTACGTAACAAAGTATAAGTGGTATACTAGGTGTACTGTCGTCCAAAGCCAAAAGGCAGTAACTATAACTCGTCAAGTAAGCAGCTACTGCCTTTCGGCTTTGCAGAGCAATATAGCGGACCAATGGACTCGGCTTGCGGTGACAAACGAAGAATATGGAAGAATTAATCGGTGAAACTTTACGCAAATTCGTCCCTCTGGCCTAAATGGTCCTAAGTGCCATTCTAATGAGATATAACCCGTTAGCTGCGAGGGCGCGCAATTGTCCACCTTCAGGTCCGTTTCTCAATAATTTAGTCTCCCAATGGGAGAGCGATACCAGCAAACAGGATAAGATGAGCTTACAATGGTTTGATGTCGAGCCAAAGCCACAGACATCGCTCCAACCTAAAAATGACATTAATTGAGAAGAAGAAAATAAATTTATTTGACCAAAACATAATTAATTACAAATAAAGTGAAAAGTACAAATAACAAATAACAGTCTTCTTTTCTTCTTCTTAAATCACTCTTATTAAGAATAATGTGTGTTGCTACAAATTTTAACCCCATTGAAAAATTAATAACTAGCTTCAACTTTAAGTGGGTGAAAAAAACAATATAACTTAGGGGGGTAAAGAATTATTTTATCCATACGATCTGTAGTGTCTTGACCCACAACTTTAAGTAGACAAAGGTTGATATACTTATATCAGCTCAATTTAAGACGTAAACGGTGCCATTCTAGCTAATTGACGTATTTCACATCCAAAGTTGTTGTCTGATGTGCTAATATTAATATGATTGAAATATGATCATGTCTTATAAAAACAGTACACATTCCCACCTTTGTGAATGCACAATGAGGGCGTTGGTAAGCTGAATGGAGCCAACCCTTCCATATTAATAAGTCCATATTAATAAGGGGTAGGGCTAATAAACGATACCTGCCATATTTGTGCAATTTTCTAGTTGATATATTATATGGTTTAGATAGAAGCTATTGACACCGTTTGTTAGGCCATTTCTGGAATGACGGAATAGTTCAACATGAAGGTCAGGGATGAAATGAAGGGCTCTACACAGACTCCGTGGCAACACGCGCGATAAAACTGCTCTAGTGGCGTCGTAACTTACTCAAGTTGAGGGAGGGGTCCCCCGAGGTTCTGTGCTATGACCAAAACTATTCTTCATGTAGCTGTGAAGATGGCGGACAAGAAACATCCCAGACACCACAAGGCTTTGAACCAATGTTGATTTGATGTTGAGCCAGCGTCGCAGACGATGGGCCAACGTCAAGCCAACATTGGTTCAATTTAGATCGCGGCACGAGCCTGCACTATGAGCAAAAAATAGAATGTTATATTCTGCGAACTCGGCCACTGAGATAAATAAACAAAATAATCCTTTGAGTACCGTTGACGTATTCGTGTGTCACATGATATGATATAATAATGATATAATAATAAGTCTATAGTAGCGCAAGCATCTCTCAACATACAAGATTGAGTAGGCCAAATGTTATCAGGTTATTTTCATTGTTCAGCATAACATTGTTTTTGTTTCGTGCTAAAATAACTATTCAGTATAAAGTTGATAGTCAGACATGGATATTGAGTATAGATTAGATTGAGTATAAATCATCACGATATGAGGTTTTATTTGAGATATCACACTGAACCTCAACTGACAACAAATGTGAACATTTTCACACACCACAAGGTGTGTGAAAATGTTCACATTTGTTGTCAGTTAGATGCCCTACCCAGGTGCTAAGAGACTTGACACAACCTGTCATAAACGGCCGTATGATATTGTTATTGTTTCTGGAAGCACTGAGTGCGTCACTGCAACCCAAGGACAGGTAAACACGGAAACACCTTGTTGAGTCACGATGCTCAACTTCAACTCAGCCTCGCGATTTGACGGCTGATCCCCCCCCCCTCCCCCCCCCACACGTGAGAATGCCAAACAGAGACGCAGCGCTACGTTTCAAATAAATGATATATTAATAAACTAGCAATTCACACTATCCCCAGAACAATATGTTGTGAAGCGATCTAACTATTCAACGCTGAAATACTGTTGTATAAATCATGGATACCAAAGGGGTTTTTTAATTGATATTTGAAATCATCATAAATGTCTTTGTCAGCTTTTTCTGATTCATTTGCATACCTATGTTATGGGTTTACGGTCAATATAAATATGTTTACTCTTACAGTGCGGGGATCGACTTTAGTCGTCAAAATCTGACGTCTACAGACGTCAGATTCTGACGACTAAAGCCGATCCCCGTGCTGTAGGGGTAAAGGTGGCTCACAAAATGTCAAAGTGTGAAAATAAAAAGTATATAGCTAAACATAGATGCTTAGACTGACACTTCCTTTGAGATCGGAAAGGGTCTCTTTTACGAGATTGATAAGATTATCTTACAAAGACAAAGACAAGGAATTTTTACAAAGACAAGAGTCCCGATTCGTTCCACCTAATGTATTTCTTAGCCGGTAAATTGGTTGGACAAATCAGTCTATTTTTTAAAGGGCTTCCTTTATTGAAATAATTCCCTATAAATTCTAACTTTTCTTCTTCGTATCTGTATTAAAAATATAATAATATACAAACCCTCATTCACTTTATGCCTGCAGCTAAACATCAGTTCTAGAAAAAAAGACTTGGCCCAATGATTTTAAAGTTGAGCCAACGTCGAAAACAATGGGCCAACATTCTACCTCAGGCTACTTAATAGTGGCAAATGACGGAATCAGCTTATCAACGCGAGTCAATCCGTTATTATTTAAACATATATGAACAGAATGACAAACACGGACAGAAAGAGTTCAAATCAGTTTAAACCGTATCCGTCCTTTTATAGAAACTGAAGGGCTAGTGTACCATTTAGCCTCGTTGTTTCTGAGGGGTTTGGGTGTGAGTTGTCGAGAATAATCGAAATCTGGCGAAGGAGTATATTAAGGTAGTCAGTCACCTTAGGGGTACTCATAAGTATCAAGCTATTAAAGAGCAAGTACGCGGAGCAAAGTAACCAAGTCTCCAACAAATATGTCACGCCATTCCTAAGATTAAATTAGAATATACAAATTTACATTACTATACGCTAAAGATGGCGATATCGCGGATTGTAGAACCGCTCGATTCAAAAATCAAGATTTGTCGCATTGCGCGGAACTGAATGGATTCTCTGTGATATAGTTTGTGATTCATCGAGAATCGTCTTTAGACGTCAAAATCTGACGTTTTTAGACGTCAGATTCTGTCGTCTGAAGACGGTCCCCGCACATGGTAAACAGGGAGTTCATTTACCGGAAATCATTTTAACAAGTTGACGTCTTGCAAATTTAAAGATTTATATTGTTATAAATATATGTCTATAAATAATTTTAAACAACTAACTCAGCGTCTACGACGCTGGACCAACGCTAAACCAATATTGATACAACGTCTTTTGTCTGCTGGGATAGGCCTACCTAGAAAACCTGGAACAAGTCTAGTATTCTACCCCCGACCAATTGAAGAGTGGTTCAGCCTGTCACATGACGAGCTCGGTCAATCACCACCGTTATTCAGGTGTGTTTTCAATTAGGGGGTAGAATACCTGACTCATATTTGCAGAAGTTACTGACACAAGTAAATGTTCATAAAATAAAAAAAAAACTTTATGCAGATTTAAGATGCCATACATGTCGATATCACCAGTGGGATATTGGTGTCAATGGACTATGAAAAAATGGCATTGTTGTGTTATGAATGAATGAATGAATGAATGAATGAATGAATGAATGAATGAATGAATGAATGAATGAATACATGAATAAATAAATGAATGAATGAATGAATGAATGAATGAATGAATGAATGAATGAATGAATGAATGAATGAATGAATAAATGAATGAATGAATGAATGAATGAATGAATGAATGAATGAATGAATGAATGAATGAATGAATGAATGAATGAATGAATGAATGAATGAATGAATGAATGAATGAATGAATGAATGAATGAACGAATGATCGAATGAATGAATGAATAAATGAATGAATGAATGAATGAATGAATGAATGAATGAATGAATGAATGAATGAATGAATGAATGAATGAATGAATGAATGAATGAATGAATGAATGAATGAATGAATGAATGAATGAATGAATGACCGAATGAGCGGAGGAACGATTGAACGAATGAAGGAATGAAGGAATGAATGAATGAATGAATGAATGAATGAATAAATGAATGAATAAATGAATGATTAAATGAATGAATGAATGAATGAATGAATGAATGAATAAATGAATGAATGAACGAATGGATGAATGAATGAATGAATGAATGAATGAATGAATGAATGAATGAATGAATGAATGAATGAATAAATGAATGAATGAATGAATGAATGAATGAATGAATGAATGAATGAATAAATGAATGAATGAATGAATGAATGAATGAATGAATGAATGAATGAATGAATGAATGAATGAATGAATGAATGAATGAATGAATGAATGAATGAATGAAAAGGCCGAGCACGCTATCTTTGAGTGACGGGGCTCCCCATAAGAAATACATTTTGTTTCTTTGAAACCTGGATGCCGAGAGCTGGGAACGAGTCTCGAAACCCGGCGTGACAGGCGGCAGTACAAACCACTGTATAGCATCAAGGTCACCGACCTGGAGCCACATGGGCGGCATAGTAGGCCTACTGTTCAGACCCAATATACATGCGATTGACGGCACAACGCTGGCGACAGAACGTCTGGGAGCGCAAATACTTTGTTCTGAAGGAACAGTGTTGTATTTTAACAACAAGCACCAGACGCTGAGCCAGCTCGTTTAATATTGGCAAACCATCTGTGACGCTTGACCAACATTAAACGAGAATTGGTTCAACGTGGGTAATGATAATTTTAGAACCAATGGCTGCAAAAACATTTAGACGACAGATTGTCAATGCGTAGGAAAAAATCACACGTGATCAACAAAATAATCCTGTATTTATAGTATACTTCATTATATGTCTCTGAAGAGTTCACCTTGCGTCGGTAGAATAACTTGGGGTGGTAATCGGGCTTTGTTTTTGTCAACATTATGTCGAATGGTTTGCCACGAGACAAAAACAGTGTCGTAATCGGTTTGGAAGAACAGTCTGTGGTAAGCCACCGCCATGCATCATTTTTTTATTTCTTGCTTTAATATTATATAATTTATATGTTGATTTTGACAATACAAGTGGTTTCTCGTTAATATTGCACTATAAGTTTGGGTACACGTTCTGGTATAAACAGTTTATAAAACAAATTCATATTGCCAAGAAAAAGTGTTATTTGTTTCTAGCGCATTTTGAGTCTCACTGTGCAAAAGATCAGCAATAGCCATCATTTTTACTACATTTAAATTCAATTTTACAGCGCCTTATTGATGATTTTATCACCAGTCAAAGGACTTAAGACACAATATACTTGACCCGGCTTCGGGCTTCTGTCTATCACAATCTTATCAGTGCGCTACCTTAATATCCACAATCACTCGGTGTATGCTTGACGGCCAAAATAAAAATTAGGACAGGTTCTTGCGACACCTGTGACGGGTCAATGTTGGGCCAGCGTTGGAGACGCTGGTCCAGCATTGACCCATCACAGGGAATGCAGTGCGACTGCAAAAAGCGCAGATGACACCTGATTTTAGGCGTTGCCCTCTTCGCAGCTCGCACGGGCCACTCGCATCTTGAACTGTGTGTGATCGGCCAAAAAAGTATCCCATACTCCTTTTGTAAGTATCCCACTGACAACCGCAAGTACTCGAGATCAAAGACGACAAGAGGCAGTGGTGAGCCGCATAGCTGCTGCTTTTGACGGCACGAGTGGCTGCACATTAATATATAAGGACTTTTGATAACAATGCGATGGCATGATGAAAAAAAAAGACAAAAGATAATAGGCCTATGCCAGAAAGAGTATATAATAGCATAATATGGTAACTAAGAGGGGCGTTCAAAATTATAAATGTGTCATTTTTTTTGTAATCGAAAATATGTTAACCTGTCCACCCCAAAGTTGGGAAGATATCAACTTTGCGGTACAGTCCTACGTTGATCCATTGCTTTCGACGCTGGCCAAACATTTTTTTCTTAGCTGAGTTCAGTGGCATTTTGCAGTTTTATTACTGTTCCTGAACCCGAAACACACATCGATCTTCTACATAATTTGAAATAAGTATGTGTATACATAAATACATGATGTATCGCTAAGATGAAACACAATTATAATGGTTATATAACTTGATTGCTGTATATCTATTTGTAAGCATGCACATATTAAGATGCATGCATACAAATAGATAACGAATAAATGCATAATAATAATAATAAATAATATATTGCTGTTTATAGCAATTGACTTAGCCTACATATATATGGATAAATATGTTTTGACTTAAACGTATACATATAATTTCCCACAGATGTATATAGATATACATACATGTTTTATATCATGCTATGATAATATAGTATTATAACAATTGATTAAAACGCAGTGGCTCTAGTACGTTTTAAAATATTAACACCGTATCCTTATATACAACTTTTAGCAGTGTAAATCATACACACATTAATATATAATATAATCGCGTAAAGACGCAAGGAAAGTTTTACCATTTCTCTGAATTTTTGTGTCCTTAGAATGATCCAAAATCCAATGTTCAACCCTTACAGTGCGGGGATAGACTTTAGTCGTCAGAATCTGACGTCTGTAGACGTCAGATTCTGACGACTAAAGTCTATCCCCGCACTGTACAAATATTTCTAATGGTCGTACACCCATAACATAGGTATTCAAATGAATCAGAAAGAGCTAACTAAGACGCCTATGATGATTTCAAGTTGAAAAAAACCTTTGGTCTCCATAGTTTTCATAAAAATAATTCATCACATCTACAATATGTGGTTCACAATGTTCATTTATCATGACATCTGTAACACTAATTTTTCGCTGTAATTTTTGTGATCATATTTGCTATATATAATTTGCTAACTGGCAGTGGTGAAGTAGATGTAAAATATCTTCATTGATATTGTAAATATGGTTATCGCACTTTTTTTATTCAATAACATGCCAAATATTCAAATTAACACAGCATGGTAATATATTATGTGAAACTTTGTAATTGAGTTCTGCTACATGTAATATATTTTCTGTATCCTTAGTCGATAAATCCAAACTCTGACCATCAAATATTTGCTTCAAATTAATTTCACTTCTGGGCACATATCGCCAAAATTTTTGGGCCCAAGTCTGCCCAGTCAACACGATACCCATTGTTGATTCACTGTTAACCCATCGTTTATGACGCTGGCCCGCCGGTATATCATGCTTACTTGGTGGTATACTACCCCCTAATTTAAAAAACAACTGAATGATTGGCTGTGATTGGCCGATATCGTCATGTGACAGGCCGAACCACTGTTCTATTGGTCGGGGTGGAAAATAGACTTGGTCCTTTTTTTGTACAGTTTTATAATAGGTCGTTGAGATTAAATGCGGAATTATCTTTTGCTTGGTATATTTACCAGTATAGTAACACTTTTTATGGTATAAATTTCAACTGAAGAATAATCGTTTTAATTTTTAATTGCTTTTAAATAATTATATCTTTCATCTATGGAGCCATGTGTTACTTTCATATCTCTAACATACATTACACTGCTGTCTATCTAGGATTTATGGTCAATTACAAGTTGTTTTTTTTAGGCGGCTTCATATGTAATCCATTTACTTCCCCACATACACATGATCTATATACGTGTTTAAATTTTAATCTCATTGCAAAGGCTTTTGATGTCTTGTAAAATATGACGTTATATCCTACGGTACCTCTTTTTCCCCAAATATTTTCTCGAAAAATACGCACGCACGATATATTTTACTTACAAAAGAAAGATCGTCGACGTAATTCTCAAAACAATGATAGCTTTTATTCATACAAATTATATTAGAGGATTCCATTTATTTAAAACTTGCCAATCTAAATTATTCATTAAATTGGTCTCAAATTTTCTGAACAACATTTTTATTTATATTCATGCATATACACATTTGTGTGAATCAAGAAATGAGTCATACAGTCATCTGGTGCATTAGAAAAGATTACTATAATTAATTTACACGAGTAGATTACATGTACTATATATACACCATACTTATACTGTACCGTCATTAATACAATATTTGTCTTGTCCACTCATCAAAGTTTACCCGATAGGTGTGAAGTCTCATGATAAAAAACACACCTCTAGATATTCCACCATAATCTATTTTATCTTGGATTCAATCGTGTTCTGGTAATATTGTAAATAATTATTACTCGTGTAATAACATTAACCAAATAATGTACGAAATTGTAACAAAACCTGCAGAATTTGAAGCCATTTTATGACTGGTAAGGTGAAAATAGCTTAGAAGATAAAGTGTCTTCTAAAAGGAATGATTCATATCAAACGCGTGATTCTGATGATATATTACAAATTCGATACACTGTGGTGATTAATTCTTCTGTGATCATAAAGATCCTTTTGACGAAATGGCAGCTGAGATTAGCTGATCCGCCGCAGAACGCCAAAAGGCAGTAACCGATGTTTTTTCTAGCACTCGGTTACTGCGTTTTGACTTTGCTGATTATCTGATATGGTTGTCTGTGGTATTGAACTGGTTTGTCAGCGTGTGCAGAAAAACTACGGTCACACAAAACATTTGTATAACATTTATGCAATGTTGGACCAACGTCAAAGACGTTGGGCCGTCTTCGTATAAATGTTGTACAAATGTTTTTTTGTTTACTGGGCTGTTATATTACAACATTCACATTTATATTTAGTATTACCTTTTACTGTGGGTCTCAGCAACCACGAGACGTTGGATCAATGCTGGATTAATGTTGGGCCAGCGTCGTAGACGGTGGGCCAACATTAAGTTAAAGTGTCGTATTCATTTTATATTTCATTGTACGTCTGCGCGTTAGTTGTGGACTGCCAAGGTGTGGGTCGTGGTTCTTGAAATTATGCCCCCCCCCCCCCCCAACAAAAAAGGGCTGTATGCTAATTGTGCCCAACACTTTAAGAAAAGAAGTTAGTTGAGTATGATGTAATTTCCAGCTCCAAACGAATATAAAATGGTGTAATTAAAATATGGATTTCAAAATATTGTAGGTAATTGTTCCTAGCTGACACGAAGCCATGGCAGCTAGGACACTTACGATCTGAGTATATGGATATAAAGTAGTAACCCTTATCCTGCTAAGTTATTTTATTTTAATTTTCAACGACTCGATGTTGTGGCTCGCTACCGCGATCCACAACCTCAAGTGGTTGAAAATTACTCATATTTGTTTAATTTGAGACCAAACATTTGCAAATCTTGATGTTTAAACAGTCATTTCACTCCCAATAACAGTGATTTAATCGGCTAATAAAACGGATTAAAAAGACTATTGTCGTGATTAGCAGACAAAGGGTTAACCCTTCAAGAATCTTGCATGCACTCGCGGCTGGAATCATTGTGATCCTTTTCACGAGCAATCTTAACGGCTGTTTTAAATCGAAACACGCTTTAAACAAGTAGGAACCATAGTTATTTAAAAGTGATCATGGACTCTATTGCAGCAAGTCTGTTTAATTTTGAAAAAACAACACGGGCGCTGAACCAATGTTGGTTTAATGTCGGGTCAACGTCTTATAGACGGTGTACCAACATTCATTGGGTCGTGTTTGCTGGGTTGAAGTTGTGTTTCGCTATCGCGATCCACAACTTCAAGAGGGTATAAAAATGACGTAGCCAGAACTGGCCACAGCACGTATCAAAATAACTATTGATGATACAGATGCCGTTCTGTACTTGATATATTTAGCGTAAAATACAAACTTTTTCATTGTCAATGTGGAATATGTGTCGGCACATGCACTGGGAAGGTAACCCTTTCAGCGCGGGGACCGTCTTTACACGTCAGAATCTGACGTCTGTAGACGTCAGATTCTGACGTGTAAAGACGGTCACCGCGCTAAAAGAATTACAATATATATAATAGTCGCAGACCCATAACATAGGTATTCATATGAACCGGGAAAAGCTAACAAAGACATTTATGATGATTTCAAATTTGAAAAAACCCTTTGGTCTCCATGATTTATACAAACAATTTAACATATTTCCGCGTTGTAAGGGTTGAAGGTTGAAAGGTGATAATAATTTGTGCAATTCTCTAATTTATAGTAAATAGTTATAGTAAATACCCTAAACTAATTATGCATGTTCAGTAAACCTCTGTTTAAAACTACACATTGTAAAACTGTGGAATGAATGTTATTATGATCCAGCTTTGTGCACGGTATACTGTGTGGGGTAAACCAGGCAAAACCAAACGGCAGTAACTGCTGATATTTTAAGTAAGCAGTTGCTGCCTTTTGGCTTCACAGGGCAGTTTAGAAGCGGGACACTCACACAGAACCTACTGGTTTGAATGTCAGGATATTAACAGATTAATTACCGTTGGATTATGGAATGACTGAATGACTAAATAAAGAAATGAAGAATCATGTACACATAAATGCTAAGCTGGATCATTGAGAACCTCCTGAGGATGGTGAGATGAATCAGCAATAAATTTTGGCAGTCTGAGGTCCTCCATAATACTAAAATTGAATCGGAGAAGAAACAGTATGTTTCTTTGAAACCGCAATACTCTGGTATTGCGCAGATGGCAGTGTTGACCATTGCATTTGCACCAGGGTCTGCCTCCTCAAATGGGGTCACCTAAAAAATGTAGACAACCGCATCGCAAATGCTATGAAGTGCTATGATTTTTTTTGCTGCGTTTCACGATGTAAAGTTTGATAAAGGTTTATAGCCATGATGACGGTACTCAGTAGCCATCTTTGGTCTTGTCCTCTGAAAAATAATTTACGGAAATATTACTTGAGCTTAACTATTTATCATCATATTTCAATGACTCTTTCGTGACTGACACACTTAAAAACCTCCCGTAATAAAAAATGATGAGGTAGCGTCTTAAAGCTGCCTCATGCGTGACATATTCGTAGAAGAATAGGAAAACATCCTAGTTTCCAGTGGAAGGCGATTAGAAATTGGTCCTCTAATTGCAAAGGAAGCAATTTCGTTCATTGCAGTAAAGCATATATACACGTGTATGGAAGTTTATCCGTCCCGCTGCCTATTAAAGCTCTTAAAGCTGACTACGTACGTTAATCAAACGTCGCGTGAGAGGTGGGCCAGCGTCAGTAACGCCGGCCCACCTATCACCCGACATTAGGAGAGATACTTTTTCAAGCAGCGTGCAGACGCAATGTCAAGGAGCACTCGCACTTTGTGCGTTTCATAAATCAGATCTGAGTTTTGGTCTGAGTGTCCTGCTAAACAAGTCTGTTGAAGAGGTCTTCACATGATATAACAGATCAACCCTTGTGGATCAATACTAGCCCCAATAACCAGACAATTAAAGAAAAACGAATAATGCTAGATCTCCAGCGCTAATTGTGAACCACCAAAAATGACATAGGCCCTACATATCTGGGGAGGTTCTCTATCGTGCGTTTTCGCGTAAGATCCGGAATTATAAAAGGGTCCGCAATTGTCTTTGCAAGTGATAAAATATTTGATCTTGTGTTCTGCGCGCAACAATTGCGGAATGGACCAACTGAGCGATCGTGATTGTTTCGACCCGACGTGTTTAATCTCTTTGAACACGTAGGACTCGCTTGCAAAACAGATTCGAAATTTTTAAGCCCTATACAGAAAATATATAAAGTTATATTGAGATATGACAAGCTTTACTCTTCAAACGCCAACTGAATAATTTTCTACACAATTGAAATGGGTGAATATTATCTCGAATTTATTTTATTTGGCTCCATGGCTGGAGCAATTTGTCATCCATCCACCTCCCTTCTTAAAAACCACCATTTAGCATGCTTATAAAAATATGTCGCATGTCGCCATCAGGAACTGATCACTTCATACACATTGTAAGAAAAATAGTATCTCACTTAAGGCTTTGTCATGTTTGTGTTGTAATATTGTGGGACAAGATATACTGAGACGATTTACACTCTGCCCAGCAAACACGATACATTGAACCGATGTTGTTTTAACGTTCGCCCACGGACTGCAACGCTGACTCAACATTTAATTCCATTAGTTACGAAATAAAGGGTGCACACTCCAATGCTATTCGATTTGTTCACAGTCCTGTTGTACCAAGTCAAAAGACACTTAGCTGCTTACAGTAAATGTCTTCTGGCTTTGTAGAGTAGAACCAAAAGGCGGTAGCTTTTAACTTTTCACGTAAGCAGCTACTTCCTCCTGTACTTTACAGAGAAGAGCTGTCGTTATTAACGATTTAAATATGTTCAAGGAGCTTGACAAAAAAATCAAGCCCTGGAAATGACTATACAATAAACGGCGCGATACAGTAAGAAACAGTACGACACGATAAAAAGTTCGACCGTCAAATCGAATGAATGCAATTGCATACTGGGAAGTTTTGATAGGAAAGAAATCAATTCCCTGGGTGCAGGCCTATAGTCATATATCGAAAGTGATATAGATATCGTAAATAATTTAAATACAAAATAATCCACGGCTATTTGTATAGGGCCTACTTGTAACGCGTCAACAGTTATGATACAAGCGAAGTCAGACAGACGTTTATATAATTGGGCCGTAATTGGCCTACCATATAGACTTTGGGGACAATACCACCCCAACATTCACTAGACATTAAACCAGTTTTGGGTCGATGCTGGTCCACTTTCTGCGACGCTGGCCCAACAGCATACCAATATTGGATTGACCTACTGTGTTCAATCAAACATTTATTGATAAAACTGAGCGTACTAGCAAATAAATCATCAATTTATAAGTGAATGAGTTATATCTAGTTACGCTCATATTTAAATTAGAAAAAATCTTTATTTGCATTCTTAACATGGTTAAAGGTGGGGTGGGACACCGTAAGATTGGCAGGGTTAATACCTTAAGGCTAAGTCAGTAACACCCAATGTGACTGTTTGATCAAACAAAGGGGTCGTATACAGTGAAGTAATTGTGTGAGAGATTTATATGTGTACAACCGAGAGGATTACCCTCTAATCCTTAAAGCGCGGAATTATTCTTGTATAAACCATGGAGACCTAAGGTTTTTTTTATTTGAAATCATCATAAATGTCTTAGTCCATTTTTCTTGGGTAGCTCTTTTCCCTTTATTTGAATACCTATGTACCTACGCAAACGTCAACTACCAAATTATTCGATTTGCGTCGGAATTAAATCTAAATGCCAAACGGGTGCCTCACTCATTCCAGGCATATACCTTTTATAATTAATCGCAATTAAATTATCTGTCCATCTTGAATGTTTATTGTACTCCTCGCAAGTCGACATGTATTTTGGAAAAATAACATAGTAGTGTAAAATTATAATCTCACATTAAATTATAATTCGTTATGACTATTTTCTATGTATGTTTCCAAAACAATAATTACAAATTATAATATGGGTTTTAATTTTTATTAATTTTGATCCCCATCTCATAATGTCAATTATATCAGAATAACACAACCACTTCCGTGCAGCTAGTATTTTTGCATGATTTGTCGTCAACTATTTAATTAAACTATTTAATTAAAGCTCAAGACATCGCGATTACATTCAAAATTACCCTATACATTCTGATCCACGCTGCCAGCTATATACTGCACAACCCAATAAACACTAAACATTTGTATAACCTTTATACAACGTCGGCTCAACGTCTTGGACGTTGGTCCAACATTGTATAAATGTTATACAAATGTTTCGTGTTTACTGGGAAGCACCCGAGGATGAATCAAGCGCGCAATAAAAAAATATCAAAACACGGTGCAATTATATCAGTATATTTATATGAAATTATTAATCACGCATTATTTCACGTTGTTTCTTTTCCAACTAAATAAGCACAGCCCATGGTTTTCTGGCCCTTTGACGACGGCCTGTTACACGATTAAGAGCTAGAAAGGCTGGCTATTTAAAAAAAATGCCAATTATCAGAAATGTATATGTATTTCTGGAATTATCCAATGCAAAGCGAAATTAGCAAAACCTTTGTTAAAACAAACGGCCCGAATTTTGTATTATAATCCATGGAAATAACTCTAACCCCGGACTTGCTACTATCTTCGCATATGTGGACGAAGATACCACCATTGCAATGTGAGCAGATGGAGTGGCGGAAGAACAGCAAAGAGCTTCTACTGATACCATGCACACGACGATTGCAGATGTACACGTCGCCGGAGACTGGTTTATACCGGCGGATGATTACAGAAAAGATTCTGACGGCAGGACTCCCCTTGGTCTTCTAGATATACGTCAACCTCAGCAATGATGTTTGTTATCGTCGCTGAAGGACAAGCCCCTCTATCCAGTGCTCATCTCCTGCATGGCGTCTGATATGGCACTCTGCAATATTAATATACTGGAGAAGATCTCTATAATTCCGGAAAACAAAGTAGACAAACCCCTGCATCAATATTTCCCAGTCTTCCCTTTAGCAGTGCTTAGCCCAGTGATTCAAACTGTTCAAAGGCCTGGCGTTTACAGTGATGTCTATGGTATAGTGAGGTACAAAAAACCATTGAAGTCACTCCACAAGAGTAGGGCATAGTCCCGGGTTCGAGCTTCCTTCTGTCGCGATATTGCCACGATTGTGCAGAAGGCGACGTAAATCAATATTCACTGCTCACTTTATTATTTTTAACCGCCTTGTGTTCAATTATACACGGTATTTCGCCAATCTAAATGCCATACTGGTTAATTTTTATCATGTATATACATCATGTCTGGCTGTATCTGCAAGCAATGAGGTATGCGGTGAGCGTGAATCATCAACAGCTTCTCTGATTCTGATAACCGTTCTGATATATTTCGTGTTACTTTGGATATCTTCTGGTTGTAATGTATGAGCGTCATCGGTCTCAATCGTCAAATCAGTAAAGCTCCAAATGGCGAAAGCACTCCACAAAGCAACCTTATCTCTGTGGTGAATATGACAATGAAGATGGTATGCTTGGAATCTCGCAAATTTTGGATTTCGTTAACCTTTTCACTACCATACATGACGGAAATTTCCGTCGTCATTCGTCAATGAACGTAACCATAAAATGACACAAATTTTCGTCAAATATATACTACATTTATGTATTTTTCGTCATTTGAAGCTGGAAATTGCGTTAGCAATTCCAGCTTCAAATGACGAAAAATAGAACTCCTACACAAGTATATCTGGATCCTGGTATGCACCCCGGCCTGGAAGTCAAGGGTTAATAGCACTAGGCAGAGTTTCCCCCAAAGCATCAACGTATCATGGTATCGTGATGCTTTCAACTTTTACCCTGATGCTTCAGTAATTCCCGTGATGCTTTTCCAAATGCCATGATGCTTCAGTAAAATCATTAAATGCTCTCCCCAAACTGCCAAATTATCAAATGCTTAGTTTTTATTTTTCAGACCTACAAATTAGCTCTATAAGTTACTAGAAGGTATAGATAAAGAAGTCTTTGCCTCCGGACCCCAGACTACGCGCGCCGCGCTGAACCCGAACCGCCAGTTACCATGATGCTTTCTCATTTTCCTGGGGGAAACCCTGTTAGGTCTTAATTAACACAGCATATCGCATATGGACATAAACACCAGGCGTTCTCTAGGGGCCTATAGGTGAGTTTATAATCGTGAGAACTGTATATCTGCAGTCATGGCGATGACATCAATTAATATCACAACATCTTCATTACCGGCTCAAGAATAACAATGTACCGACAGAAAGATGAGAAAGAATGGAACGAGCGACATTCGCTGCACCATCTAGTTTGTATGGTGGGGACCATTAGGAAGATAAGAGTCAACAAGCACACACTGTTTTATCCCGTGATAATCATGTATCGCGAACACGGAGCCATCTCAACCAATCAGAAGCCTATGATATATCGTAACTTGTACGTGAATACGGACACAGTTTTCCTAAATAAATTTTAGATAATTATGTAGTTCTGACAAAACTACATAATTATCATATACACACATAGTACAAAACTGTTTTGTACTATGTGTGTATACAGATCTATGTGCACATAAAAACATAAATATGTACGTTTTTTTGCGTACAGCTTTACCAATCATGGCAATGTATATAGGCTATTATGTAGTTTATCGTCTTTGATCATACAACTTGATACTGAGTGATTATTATATTTATCACACGGTAGTGTAATTACAAATGTGTGTATGTACAGCGATGTTGATTTAAATTAAGCTATTGGCCTACTATACAATCAACGGGATGGTTGGAACAGAAGAAAGGAAAGTGTGTTAAGTATAATAGTCAATGTAGTCACATTGTGTATAAGTAATGATGCGATATAGGCATCATTTTCTGTATAAATAATATCAATATACGGATTACGCCAGCACGATGCGCTACGCCATTCTAATGATTGTCATATAATTAAACTGTTAAACTTGTGAAAACGTAACAAAGGCTTTGAACATGTTGAAAATAGAACATCTAATTTGCCAGTGCTACTCATCCGCGTCAGTTTGTGAGCGCCGTTCACAATTCGCGATGATTATATTCAGCATCGTAGCGCTGAGAGGGTTAATGAATTACTGTAAAGTCAGTGATACCCGACACGAGGGTGGAGCGTATGACCTGACAAAGGGTCCGTGTCGTCTGATAGTTGCGCAATGGGTTTAAACAAGATTAACCCTTTCCGCACGGGGAGCAGATTATTATTGAATTTCATCAACCTCCTGGTTATGAATCGCTGCGACGCGTTGCAGCGTTTCATGAGGTCTGACGTGGAAAAAGAGTCCCGTAATGTTATCAAGTACAGTACGCTGATGATATCTATGAGCGTGTATATCAGGAAAATTGCCATTTCCCAGTATTGAACATAATAATAAGACCGTCCGCAGTTTACAGGGATTTTGACCCAATGTTGGATCAATGTTGGGCCACCGTCAGAGACGGTAAACCAACATTGAACCAACATTGGGTCAAGAAGCCAGGATTTTGAAAAAAAAGTGTTTATGGGAGAATGGTTGGACTATATTATGTGTCAAACTGTGATTGTTTTTGCCTTTTTTCGGAAAAGAGCAACCAGCTAAGGGACCTCATCCACTCTGGATCCGTGACTGGTTTATAGCGGATGTTAGTGGAGGATTGGGTCGCAGACTGTCACAGATTAGCCACAAATCTTCTTTGCAATTAGCACCTATAGAATATACGAGCGACGTGTAATCACGGCGAAGTCAAAACGCCCAGCGGCGCTGGTGAACTGGATAGTGCGTGAGTAGGTGAATACTGCTTTACGGTATTATTATATTGGATTTGATCTCCTTTACGCTTGTTACAAGAACATCATAATTTATTTACACGTGCTATTTTATGGTTGATGACCTCCATATAGGTTTTCAGATTTGATTAATCTGCACCTTTACCTTTCTATATTGAGGCATGTCCCATTTTCACCCGTAATTTTCTTGTATTTAGTATAAGTTTACTTTAAACCCCAGAAATGAAATGGTTTTAAATGTTTTAATTACGAAATTACCAAGCGTTGACTTAAACTATGCTATAGTATACTGAAAGTTACTTTCATCCCTTAATAGAAGAATGTGTAGAAATTGAAGACCTGTCAATTGAATGGTTTTGCCTATTTTTTAACACCGCTAGTATCAAGATTATATGCTGATTTCTATAAAAGTCCAGAAAATCATCGAATAATCGCTATTGACGTAAACTGACAAAAAGACGACGTCAATTATTATGAATGTACCTCGCTAAATGTTTTTCTACACTTTGTTTTTTAGTAAATTATCGCTTCTGATTTAAAGAGAACAATATCATCCTCCCAGCAATTATACGTTTTATCTTATTAGGGTGGTAGGTAAGACCGTTTAGTTCCGAGGGCACGATATAAATATCGCCGAGAGAGTCAAGGAAAATTTCGTTCCACAGCCATGATTAGGTGACATCATTAGCAAAGAGCTTATGCAGATGCTAATATATTTTTTCAAACTTGAATTAAGATACAATCCGTTAATTCGATTACATAACATAAGCATATCTACCATACGTTCAGGATCACTTTCAAAATCTACACCTCTTCCAAACAGAAGAATATATACTGCTGTGCAAATCAGAAGGCAATAACCACATTTTAGCCTTGAGTGGCCCTATAACCAAAACATATAAATACCTGACTCGTGAATTTAATTTCAAACCAGATCAAAGCCGACGTTTGCAATAGATCTATCGAGTCGACTGTCAATACGTGCTTTATATCACTAACAGAGTGGCAGAGGTGAGAAAACTCAGTAGAAATTAAAAAAGATAAATCATTTTTAACAGTCTTCGGCGCCGCTGAGTGGGCGCCTGCCGAGAATTAAGAACAGACAGACGCATTATTGCCCGTGCAATCAATTGTGTGACTTAACAATTTGGGCCCCCAACTGAAGATCATTTCCTTTAACCCTGTGGAAGACGTTGAATCAATGCTGGTTTAACGTTGGTCCACCGTTTACGACGCTGGACCAATGTTAAACCAACATAGATTCAACATCTTGTGTCAGCTGGGAACTCTCTACTGCCCAGGGCAGTCTCTGTGATCTGTGTTTGATACTGGGCAAAAGTTTTTTTGCTACTTGCTAAGCATGCTCAGCTCACCGTGTATAATATCAGCTGAGCAGATATCGGACCTACTATTGAAGGTACAGATGCCGTTCTCTACGTTAATTTTCACACACTTGAAGCTGTGTCTCGCCTTCAAGTGGTTGATTTAAATTTACTCGTTAAATTGGATTGAAATATATCTATGGAACTATTCACTTTGCTATAAAGTGAAATATTTGTGTGTGCATGTATGAGTCACCAGCAGGCAAACAGTTAAAATAAGGACGATTTCGCTCATATAGTTTGCTGTTGTCGTGGGTACACATTGTCACCTTGGTATTAAAGGGTGGTATCTGCCGTAGCGGCAGATACCACCCTTTAATACCAAGGTGACAAATACTACTATAGTATTACTATAATGTATATACTATATTACTATGATAATATTACAGTTATAGCGCTCACGCAGCAATGCGATCCGGCTCGGCAAAAACAATTTGGGAGTGTTGTCTTACCTTTTGGTTTTGAAGGGAGAGGAATTTGCCATCTCTTATATCCACGATAGTCTTGGCCCCCTGCTCGATTTCTCTATCAAAAAACAAAATATGTAGACGTCACACAGGGCACCATTGTTGGTTCAATTCTGGCCCAACAACAAAACACAATTAATGTCCGTTTTGGCACAGGTATATTGGGCTAAGATAAGGAGGTGTTTTTGCTAGGTCACTGTGGAAATTGTTTCGATTAAGTCGATAACAACAACATTAAATAGTTCATGGATAATCATTTAGGTTTTTTAATTATTCTTATAAATTGGTGGATTTGCAGACCCCGCGCTGCTTCGGTTTACTGAACCAACATTGTATGGGAATAACGTATTACAAATAAGGGATTAGTGGCCTGTATTCCCTATCACATTTAATCAAGGTTTTTAGTAGGAATAAATCATCGGCACCAATATCGAGACTCTGGATAAGTTATTAACACTAAGGAAGTTAGTTATTACACAATCATTAGGCTAATATTTACAACAACGATGACACAGTTGTCCAGCACCGGCCCAACGCTGCTCCAACGGCAGAGGCATTGGCTCAGCGTTGTACCAATGTGGTCCACAGTTAGCGTTACCACAACTACTATGATATCATAACGTCTTATCTCAGTGCTGTGATGTAGTTATGAACAGATAGAGACAGCGTATTACTACAGGTCTGATCTGTAATACCAAAATACAGTAACTGCCAACTTTAAAACACTTTTTGCTTTGCGTGGCGAATTTATCTCTTTCTTTGTCTATCTCACAGTATTCTAACGTTAGTCTCATACCCATCAACTTACCGCTTGCTGAACGGTCGGACTCGAACCGCCACACGAATGTTCGACATTATTCCAAATCACGTAATATCCTGAAACATTGTTACGGGTAGTCCAAATCGCTCCCGGTCGGCTTTTTTCACACACGTACACGCCGGGAGAGTGACGGCGAATCGAAAAGCGGTGTGAGCTATAGCAGGCAGGCAGTCACACGGAGTTTTGTGTATAGGGATCAGACAGTGTGCTCGGGGCAGGCCGGACGGGATCGGTTGAGTGGGCACAAACTTAACAGTCCGGTCCACGCCGGTATAGACAGAGGGACTGCCAGCACCGGCGATATAGCCACTCCAAGACGAAGTCGATTTATTGGTAGATTAGAAGATCAATATGTCAACAGCCGTGCAAACATTGATAAGTATGGGACTGTACACGTACATGTGCGGTAAAGGGATATAGACCGGGGTGGATTCAGCGCGTACACTGGTGATTATAGTCGAACCCGCGTACCGGTGATAGGGGCTGAGCCCCCACCTGGGATCCCTGTACAGATGGGATCTTCCGGAAGATGCTGCCCCCCTCCCCCCCCCCCCCCACAGCTACCGTCTGGATCCCTGCCCGGATTGCAGCCCACGCTGCCAGTCAATGAATACATACACGTCTACTTTGTTTACTATACGGGATCCACATGTGCAAATCCCTTTGTCTAAAGCAAGAACGCGCATGCCGCCCTGCAGAGCCAAAAGGCAGTATCTGCTCACTTTTCAAGTGATCAGATACTGCCTTTTGGCTTCGCAGATCATCATGTCTAAATCCACCAACAACTCACGCTGATAGACGGGAATTAACCCTTTAAGCCCTCTTGTCTTATTCACGCACCACAAGTCATATTTTAAATAAACTTCATTGAATACCGGAGGGTATATATGCGTTATATAATTTATTTTCTATGTTTTCCATCGCTAATATACAATGGTATACGATATATACTGGAATGAGAACGTGTTAAGCTTTCCTTTGATTATTAGGCTTACATTTGATGAAATCAGGTAATTTTTATTCACTGTACATATTGTATCAGATAAAAAAGCTCCAATAACACTAGTTTGGTTTATTTTGACAAAAGTGAAGAACACACATTATCATACATTATTATGATTTTTAACAGGTAATACACGTACGTGAAAGTTTACACTTCATGGAAATATTTCATACGGAGGCGTACGTATATCTAGACAGATTAAAGTGGTAGAAGCTACTTACAAGCTTATAGCAGTTTGTATACTATTACAATCTATATCGCTGTCTTACATCAAAGACAAATAAAACACACAATAATTTGAAAGTGACTGAGAGAGGAATCATATTAACGATGAGTTTAAAATTAAAGCAAGTACAGAGGAGAGAAAGGTAAAACAATTTTGCAGCATAGCTGTAGCATAATCCATTTAAACAATTTTTCAGCTCATATTAATAAGATAAAACAAAAATATAGTCGTTAATGGTGCTTAGGAGGTCACGCTTATTATACTTGTATAATAATGTGATGTGTTTCGTAAACATCACACGTCATGGCCTCGCCCTTGACTCGCCTTTATATCCAAGATACGGGAAAACACAAAGCTTACGCAAATAATAGTAGTATTACTATCAGCTACCTGAGACCTTGACCTCGACTTACACTTTATGCACTGATTAGACTTATATTATTGACGCTTTAGTCACCAGGACCGTAAAATCATCTGATTAGATTCGCTTACATTCGACACAATGTGATTATATATATCTGGCATTGATTCACATGTACAGTGTATTGTCTGAATACTTTCTTTGGATAAAGTAAGTAAAAGGGTCGCTGGCATGAAAGCCACCTTATGCTATACTATTGACAATTCAATTACTTTAAAAGTTGTCCATCATTGATTGTGCGACAAAGAGTAAGCACATTCGAAATAAATATTCCTCTCATTTGCCCCAAGTATACTTTTTTTATTTATATATATATTTTTTTAATTTTAGTGCCCGGCGTTTTATTAGTTTGAATCATGCTTGCAAACAGATATATACATAGGCCTATTATATTTATTAAATTTTGAAGGAAATCACGCAGGGTACCCGCCCAGACCCCCTACGGTAACCAGGAGGGAGCCTGTGGGGCCTTGACTCGGCTTGTAGGGGACCCGGGCAGAGTCCCGCCGGTGCCCTTACGATACCCGAACGGGTCCCGGTCGAGACCCTTGAATAATCTCCAGGGGGATCATATTTAATAAGATACGATGAGAATCAACCAATCAATCAAAACAATAATGGGTAACTTCTCATTTTACAAACTGGGTTTGTCACTTTAATCAATTTGCATCACAATCATAGTGTATACAAATAACCTAATCTTTAAATTTCCCTTAGTTTTGTGGATAGGCCTTCTAACAATTATACAATCGTTTATTCATATTGATAAATCGGGTAAAAGAAGACATAATATAACCGTTCTTCCACATACTAGGGGCCTAGTACTTTTCTCAATTGCCAATACGCTGCAAAATTTTGTGGAACAGCTGCGGATGATCCATCCTGATGAAAGATTTGAAGTATTCGTGGTGTTCGACCCCGTAAAAAGGTATCGTATTGCTCGTAACAGGCTCTTAGAGCCAGTACAGCGTCGAATCGACCGCATTTGTCTTGCAGGATTTATTTTATCTATATTTCTTGCTCTGAGAGATATGTCGTACGGCCATGCAGTCCATGCAGTTAAATGAATATCGTCAGCAGAGTGAATATTGCTTTACGTCGCTTTCTGCACAATCATGGCAATATCGCGACAGAAGAAAGCCCTAAGTCAGGACTATACTTTCTACTCTTATCGAATGACTTCAAGGGTTCTTTATAGTGCACAGTACCATAGACAACACTGAGCACTCAAGACCTTTGAAGAATTTGTAGCACTTTATATGCACAACTTCGATGACACACATCCGTGTGGCCGGGATTCGAAACCAGTACCTCTGAGTTTCGAGACACAACTGGACCGAATGAGTCATCGGGGCCGGCCAATATTATATTTCCAGCAGCTTGCGTCTCCTGGAGAATGTGTTTTGATAAAAAATATAATTTATAGGAACATGCCCCTATAAAAGTTTTATTGACTGTTTACATATTGACAACTTTGCCATTTTTTTTTTGTTTTGGAAAGTTTTTATGCGGCGCGAATCGGTCATACGCAACAACAACAGTATAGGCGGCAGCAGTAGCAGTCTATTATTCCACGAATTTGAACAGTTTGGGTCAGGACATGCATATGTGTGCACCAAGAAAATATATCGGCCGCAGAGGGACTCGAACCCGGTACCCACGGACGCTGAGTCAACCACGCTACCAACGAGCTATCCTGGCATATATATACCCTTGTCGGGACCCTGCCGATGCCCTGGCGGTGCCCGCCCGATATACTTTAAAACAAGATTTGATCATGACCACAGTGCCCGGAGCCACTCATCAAAACTATAAATGCAGTATCCTTATCCGCAGCTGGTAGTTAAATTGAAATAATCATCAAAATAAAAGTAGGATTATATATTCACTCCACTCGATAAAAAAACTTTAACATAATACATAGTTATAACATAAAGTATTTGAATATAAAAATGTCACAATATTTTCCTACATGGCATGACCGAATTTTCCAGATCAGAAGCGACAGTCTCGGCCACGCTGACGTCGAAAACACGGCTGGCTGGCGGCTGCGTGTACCATCTCAGTATAAAGATCATGTAAGATGACATAATTGACATGATTGTTCCTGTACATGCACTGGCGAGAGGCCATAATTTTGTCTATTGTCTTCTACAATTTTTGGAAATAAAACGATAAAAGTTGGAATTACGCCTTATCCATGAGGGTGCACATGGGTCCTGGAAATTATGGATTCTTCACTTTTCACCCATTTTTTGGCCTCGCTATTCACTTTTTATAAGGGAAAAATGATATAACTATAGATAAAAATAGATATAAATTTTTAGGTTCGTTTTTTACATTATTTTTAAGATGCAATCCGCGATGCTCGGACCCTAAGAACAGGCGATTCGCAGTTCGTTCGATTCGTTTTTAACCCATGTGCACCCTCATCCATTCCAAAGGTAGCGGTCACTGTGCTATATGTTTTAGGCAGAAAGGAGACGTTTATTCAAAAATACTTTAATGTTGGTCTAGCGATATAGACGGTGGTCCAGCATTCGTCCAATATCTCGTGTCTGGTGCATGGTTACAATTTTCTCCAATTAGTTACCAGTTTCCCTGTAAATTTGAAACTAATATATTTCTTCCTTTTACTTTCACCACATTCAGATTAATCACTTAAAATTTGTTCGTAATTTTAATGACTTTCAAATCATTGATTTTAGAGTGTAAGCTATTGTAATATTAGGCCCCTACATAGTTTAGATGGTAAGCCTGCAGTCCATACGTATAAACCTGCAAGGAAGGAGCAGACGAGATTTCCACGTGGTAGCTAGACAAGATGCCTGATTAGTTAAAATATGTACACATCTCCGTATATAGGCGACTTTTCATAGTGATATAATTGTCTACTTTAAACTTAAATGTATTTATCCTAAATGTCATTATGGAAGGCGACAAATATTACTATTCAAATAATATAAAAACGATTTTTTTACACTGAACGAGTGAGTTATCAATGTGTAATATTTGTCTTAAATGATAATGTTATAACCTCTTATATTCGCCACCTATAAAGGGGCCACAATGCTTTATTACCTAACAAAGATATGCAAACATGTTACACTGACATAATGGTGGTATAATGTTGCCCCACCGTCTGTGACGCTTGACAAGCAATTAACTAACATTGTCACGTGTTTTCTTGATATAGGCCGTTATGGATGCCACTGTCCCAGCAAACACTACACGTT
The DNA here is from genome assembly GCA_964017125.1 of Flabesymbios commensalis. Classification (NCBI taxonomy): domain Eukaryota; kingdom Metazoa; phylum Annelida; class Polychaeta; order Terebellida; family Flabelligeridae; genus Flabesymbios; species Flabesymbios commensalis. Next base: position 42,683,365 of record OZ024906.1, read on the forward strand.
AAACCAATGCTGGTTTAATCCTAGTCCACCGTCTGCAACACTGGACCAATATTAAACCAACAGTGGATGAATATTGGGATGCATGTCCTTGGCCACGTTGCATACTAAGTACGGTAGTTAAGAGGTGTGTGTTATACTGTTCATAAAGTACTTGTACTCAATGTCATTTTTCAATAGTGTCCAACACGAATGGGCGCCAGTTTAACGTAGTGTATAAAGAGTTTAGATGAACCAATTTCCATTTCACCAATCTCACTATAATTGGTTTCTTTTTGTGCATTCAACAACGTCAAATATTTTTTTAGTTTCAAACCTGTCATTTGTAACACAATATCAAAGATTAACATTATTTAAATAAATCTAATATGTACTCGCTCATTTTCCTACCGTTAGCAAACCAGGACCCGTATTCTCGTACAAGTTACGATATATCGTAGGCTTCTCATTGGTCGAGATGGCCACCTCGACCAATCAGAAGCCTAATATATATCGTAACTTGCACGAGAATACGTACCCTGATATGGACCTCTATTTTATATCCAGAGCCACATTTTAAAATACTCACCAAAGTTTTCGCTCCATAAACAGTCTACAGCCATAAACTACTCCACCCTCATCATAACCAGGTACGGGTCCAGTCGTTTATAAACGGTCGCCACGGCGTACTTCTGGCGAGTGCTTATAAACACCAGTGCGTTTATAAATGGGCGAGCAATATATATATAATAACCAATGTATATATAATCAAATAATAATCTACAGTTTTTTTTCGTTTTTGTAAGGTACATCATTGTATAACTCACCTAGGAAGTAAGATCAATGTCCGAAATCTGCGCGTTTAGCTTTTGTATTGTGCGCTAAATAGTACAAAAAGCCTACAGAAAAATTGACACATAGAAAACGCAAATTACGTATACAAGTTGGTCATCACTATATCTGCCACCTTATGGTATTAACAGATTGTATCGGTACGTATATATTTCTTAGCAATCACATTTAGCAATTAAAACACCTATTTCACTGATTCTGCTTCCCAAGTTCAATAATAAGTGTTGATGTGCTGTGTTAATTTATAAATTATACCATATCTGATATTATGAAAAAAAATGTACAGTTGACCAGTCATATTGGCCGACCGTTTATAAACGCCCGGGTGTTTATAAACCCTCTCCGGAAGTGCTCGGCGAGTGCTTATAAACGCACGGCCGTTTTTAAATGGGCGGCCATTTATAAACGGCTGGCCCCGTATCTGATAATCTACTCTCCTATAACATTGACTAATCATTGTATTTTATATTGCCAGTCAATCTGTATTACCGTGCAAAGCTTTGTACGACTCTCAGCTTGTCTCTAGCGAGTTACAGATGATGACTAAGGTAGAAGGTATGGGTTGGTAAACATTATTTTTTTCTCATTTATATAACTTTCAAAATAATGGACAACGACGGATACAATGGTTTAGACTTTAGTTGTTTAATATCTTTAAATGCACCTGGTTAGGCTTATACTGTTTTCCACAATAATATATTATTCAGATTATTTTTTTCATTGATCCTTGCACGCCATCTTTAGGTTTTGTATGATAGAATCTTTAAAACTTAGGTAGTAAATAACATAGCATTTAATACTTTTCTCTTTAAAATCAGTTACTAAAGATACATGTTCATGTATAAGTGGAAATTATAATTGCCAAAGCTTGATTTTAATGATTAATTGTCTCGTCCATTAAACTTGATGTTAATCTGTTAATACTTTTGACAGAGGTCGCATTACACTGTATAGTGTGATTGCCACCTGGTGAATACATATGGCATTGGTCGTACACTTAACATTTTCTTCATGTGCCATTATGAACTATATAAAGGAACTTGATGGTCTGGCCCAGTCTGAGGCAGTTTGGACTGGTATATATCCTATAGAGCTTTTGTTTCAAGGGCTGATCTAGGAATGCTTCGAATAGAATAGATTTAATGCATTATCAATGTGTAATTTTGTTGGCTATTTTGATTTGTGTAATTTTCTGTAGCAAACACAGCATGTCTCTACCCTAAAAAGTGACCGATTTTTTGCGAGCGTCTGCTCTAAAACTATGTTACTATGTTTTCTGAAGAGGTGCAGCCTCTTCAGTTTAAACGGTGACGCTACCTAGTTGAGACAATGGCCCACTTTGATTCTCCCGTGCAAGGGCGGGAGCCCTGGCGCAGTGGTTAAAGCTGCCTGTTTGAAAAGTCGGATATCGCGGGTTTAAACCACACTCTGGCCTTCCATTTTCAAAGAAATAAAATCTTTTGCTCCTCGCTCACTCGTAAAGATTCAATATTGTGAGGAGCCTCCGTGAACGAGAGGTAGCGTGCTCGGCCTGAAACCGCCAGGGCTCGAATTTCGATTTCTGTGTCTAGAGGGCAGTGTCATGTCACCATCCTCAGGAGGTTCTGGCCAAGTTTAGCCTGTATGTGCACAATGCTGTACCGGCTGTCTAAAACCCCATGAATAACTTTTTATTACTAACAAATCTCAAACTGAATGGTGCGATTTCACTGGATCTGGTGAACATATCGGTCATGTAACTGGGCGGCATATCGTTAAGGGCTTTATGGACTAATGTGGCTTGACGAAATTGAACATTTTTATCTATTGGTAGTCACTTAAGAATTTTCAGTAGTTCTGTGAATGGGATGGTATAATCTACATCAAGAATTAAACGAGCTGCCATTTCCTGTAATTTTATCAGGATGTTGATATATTTTTTAAATGCAGTTCCTCACACTGAACAACAGTAATCAAAGTGGGGTTTAACAAAGTAATTATAAAATGTTAGACGACCGGAAAGCGGAACAAATCTTTTTTATTTTTTGCAATATTGACAATTTATAGAGAACAGTCTGTCTAACCTTTTTATTCTGAGGAGTCCATGAAAGATTTTCGTCGACAACACAGCCTAATAATTTTTCTTCTGTGCCTTTTTTATCTTACTTTTTCCAAGAAATACATTTAATTAATATTTGTTAACGTCAAGATATTGGAGTCTCCTGCTTGTGACTATTACCATATTTTTTGTTTTGTCAGAACTAGGTACCATGCGGCTAATTATTAATACTACACCACCGCATTAGACTGTCAGAGCTTTCTTGTAGAGATTGCTCCACGTTTTTTACATTTTTAGAAGCCGTGGATTTGGTGGCATCATCAGCAAAGAGTGATACTAGATCTTGTCCATCCTCGACAGGTGGATCATTGATAAATAAAAGAAATAACAATGGTGCCAAAATAGAGCCCTGGGGTGCACCATACTTAATTTGTAGTGGTTGTGATACTTTATGATTAATCTTTACAAATTGCTGTCTATTGGATAGATAGGACGTGAAGCAGCTCATAGAATCTTGACTAAAGTTATACAATTGTAGTTTTTTTCAACAAAATATCATGGTCAACCACATCGAAAGCCTTGCAAAAGTCAATGAACAGTACACCTACAATTTCCTTGTTATAGGCCATTCATCACAAGTAGATGAAGAGCAGTCTCACACGAGTGCTTTGATCTGAATCCGGACTGCCGAGAAATTAACAGGTCATGACAAACAAGAAATTCATAGAGACAGTTAAACTCATGTCTCTCCAATAGTTTAGAAAGAATAGGTAAATTGATATTGGCCCGTAATTTCTGGGATAATTGGTGGAACCTTTCTTGAAAAGTGGTGTAAAAACTGCCGTTTTCCAATCATTAGGAAATTATTTTTACTAATGCTAAGATTACAAATTTCAGTGATTATATGGGTGATGTAAGGAGCGCTTAACTTTAACATACTTATTCCAGACATTATTACTGATAACATACGACTACTCCATTTAGCATTCTTTCGACAACATCTTGTCGGCCTATTATTATATCATAATAATTTTCGTCATTTATTACTAGTTTGCATGAATTATCAATGAAAGCTCATTGGTAGCGTGGTTGACGGGGATACCGGGTTCGAGTCCCGTATTCAAAAAAACATAAGTTAATAAATAAAAATGATCAATATGTCAAAGTTGACATCCAAACGGTTGATAAAAAAACTTTTAACCTTTAGGCCTAAGTAATAAGAGCTGCATGTTCTATCTTACAATCCGTTTTTAAAGGTATGACTATGGCGACATTCATTGTTTAGTTTTTTGTAACTTTACATCAAAAGAGATTGTGAATCCCACTTGATTATTCTACACTGATATTCATAATTGTGTGTAGATTAATGAAGTTGCATACCCAGTTACTACACTTTATTAAAACAACGAATTCCAGACATTATTACTGATAACATACGACTACTCCATTTAGAATTCCTTTCGACAACATTTTGTAGGCCTATAATAATATGATCATAATATTCGTAATTTATTACTAGTTTGCATAAATTAACAAGCAGTTGTATTGTTTGGTTTGTATCATATAATGACTTTGCTGTTGCTAAAATAATGTAAAGAGATTCTGTGGATAAATTGTTTATAAATGAATGAAAAAATCATCCAAGTAAAATGTTGTTGTTTTCTTATATGCTTCATAATTTTGCCTCACCATTTATTCCGGACAGTTTTTGGGAACACCCAAGACAACTGAAAAAGATTCGTTTAAAAGAATACCACGTATTAGGATATTCCGGACCTTAAAACATTGGAGTAGACACCAAAACTAACGAGTAACGTTACTTATCTCGTAAAGAAATTGTAGGTAAAAAATGTTATAGCGGCCACAGCTATCACTGATATAATTTAGTTATGCCCCACTTTTAAAAATATATTGGTATTTCATACTACTATAAAACAAATATGTCATTTTGTCTTTAGGCTTTCCATCAAACAATGCGTTCACCTAGTGCTGGTTTATTTTTTTTTTTTGGCCCACCGTCCACAACGCTGGACCAAAAATAAACCAGTATGGTACTGGCAGAAAGTGTTGTGTTTGCTATCCCTTATCTCTAGTTTAAAGCTTCCATTACATCTCACCAGGTGTCCCTAGTTATTCCTCACCAGATGGCGCTTCATAAATTAATGATCATGACCCTATCAATTATATGATCATAGTGAGTATCCCCGGGTGAGTATCCTGCATGTTATCATCAAGCAAAAACAAAACATTTGTATAACATTCATACACTGTTGGACCTACGTCGAAGACGTTGGGCCGACGTTGTATAAATGTTATACAAATGTTAAGTGTTTGCTGGGCAAAGCGAATGATACATATTATAACTGAAACCTGTGATTGTTCGAGATGGCCACATCTACAAATCACACGCCTAAATTCTGGATCAACAACACAGACACAGACGTGGTTGCGGATTTGAAGCAGTTCCTGGATTAGTAAAAGTATGATAGTAATTGACCTACTCCTTGCTGGTTAATCATTTTCAGACATTCTTCAATAGGCTATTTAGTCTTTCACAAGACATATAGTCCCCTCAGGGCTAAAACATCCTATAATATCGAATGTCTGCTGAGTGGAAGATAGCACCATTTAGCCAATACCGGGACAATTTTAGCCAGCACTGGCAGTCATGAATAATAGGGAATAATGGCCTATGTGGTGAGTAGCGATTTTATGATAAATACAATGGGGACTGTATGATATGGTGATTACCTCAATATGTAGCTATATTAAACTCACCGTCATAGTTAAAAGTTTCATGTCTGAAGCTGTTGTGATAGGGTATGGTAACGTGTGGGCACCGCGATCAAACACAAAAACATTTGTATAACATTTGTACAACGTTGGACCAACGTCGAAGACGTTGGGCCGACGTTGTACAAATGTTATACAAATGTTTTGTGTTTGCTGGGCCGCGATCAAATTCAAACATGTCTAGTCAACTATAACAATATCACAGTAAAAAACAAAGACGTTTCATTACTAGTGACTTTATTGGTGAAAAAAGTGTCAATGTCGTAATTAAAAATAAGCACAGTTGTCGACATTTTTATCTTTTCGCCTGCTCCACAAATGAGTCACATTATAAACGTTTTTCAGCATACCAATTTGAATCCAAGAGTGAGAGCAAATAACTATAGGCTGATGTCGTCACGTTGGTAGTAAAGGGTCATATCGCAGACACGACCCTTGATTACCAACGTTTACGATGTACTGACTTTTGAACAGTCAACAGTACGCGCAATAAATAAAATAAATTGATATTTCCAATAACGAGCTCGGGATTATCATTCAAATTGATTATAATTCAAGATGTTTAACCTAAATAATTACATTTATAAATTACGGTGGAAAGCAATAAAGTTAGCATCGGCCCCTGGCGAATAGTAGTTAACAATTCATCTTCCACAAAGATTAACAGCAAGTGATGTAGGCCTATAGTTAACTAAAACAAGTAATAATTAACGGGTACATCCATGTTTATATATTAACTATAATAATAATAATTATAACCTGTTTCAAGTTTGTTGACATGAGCCGCTCAATTACAAATAACGATGTTGACATCAATATCACAAAATATCACCAACATAATAAGTTAAATCAACAATGTCAAATAAAAGAGTTTCTTTAAAGAGGCATCCCAATATTTTGAGGCCATTTCGCTCTATTGTAGCTGTGAAGTTATTACAGCCATTAGACTAATGCACACGAACGGTTTAAAGTTCTAAAAAAATCTCCAACGAACATATTTAAATGACAAAATCCATAAAACAAGAGTATATAAATGGAATAACATATCTTTAAATGAGCGAGCGCCACTCTGTGGAGTTTACATTTGTGTCACGACCTACAGAAATTATATGGAATACAAGAGAGGGGGGGGCTTAAATGTCACTCAAATATTTGATAATTTACAACGGTAACGTCAGTCATTACTTTCCAGTAAACACAAAATATTTGTACAACATTTATACAATGTTGGACCAACGTCGAAAACGTTGGGCCGACGTTGTATAAATGTTGTACAAATATTTTGTGTTTACCGGGCTACTTCGTGTGTATTTGTACCCACTCACTGAAATAACCACATTTATGGGAGTTTTGCACGTGCCAGTGGAATTAATGGCACAAAGATTCACAATATAATTATCTACCAAAACCTCGTAACTCAACGATTTGGTTTCAATTAATACCAGTATTTTGACCTCCCTTGAACATCAGCGAATCCTACAACTCCTAGAGCGTTGTTCCAAAACTGTTTACTTAAGTTAATTCCAACATTTTAGAGCCCTGTAATAGAAAGGGTTGGACTTACGTCATTAATATTTAGTCGCCTTGTAATTAAAGTGTCTGTCAATTGAAGATACGACACTTTAATAACCAGGTGGCGATTTAATCCGAGTCACGTGATCTACAAGAGGGCCAAGTTAACAAACAATCAGCTTCTTTCTTAAAGTCATAGTCCACTGTTAGCCCAGAAAACGCAAAGCATTTGTGTAACATTTGTACAACGTCGGCCCAACGTCTTCGACGTTGGTCCAACATTGTACAAAGGTTATACAAATGTTTAGTGTTTGCTGCGAGGCCTGTTTGTGTTTATAGTACTGTTGTTCACCAGGTGGTGCTAATCCTGACCGCGTATGTAATCCATCGCGCACTTTCTGTTGTACACACACATAGCCTACTGTTGTCGCACGGTGGACTACTACTTTAAACAATGTGCCCCTTTAGTTATTGCATTGAATACACTGTTAATTCGCTAGGGGGCGATTGATAATTATTATATAATAATATTATTATAATACGCGCATGACTTAATTGCTATAATTACATGAACAATTTCGCATATTCATATGGCAGTGCTTACTATTGCAAACAATTAATATACCTATGGTTATAATCGAAGAGAAAATTAGTACGAATCGTAGATAGCTATACGATCAGCGATCCTGATATATTAGTAGTGCCGGATAAATTCTCGCCTCGGAACTAAAGGGTCATTATATGCTACTAGAGTGGCAGATATGACCTTTTAGTCCCGTGGCGACAAAATTAATCAGTTATACACAAGGACATCGAAACCAAGACGGCAATTGTAGGACCACGTTGCATAAATCTGACCATGAATAATATGTTTTGACTATTATGTTCGACACACTGTTTCGTCCAACTGGTATCAACCCAGCAAACACAAAACAGTAGTTTAACAGTGTGTTGAAAATAAAAATTTGAAGCAAATTCAAGACGTTGACCAAATGTTAGATCAATGTTGGTCAAATGTCTACGATGCTGCCCCTACATTAAACTAGCATCGGGGTCAGGACCTCGAATTTTAAGGACAAGATTAATTATTTCTGTGAATTGCATGCTAGTCCTGGTTTTAATTGTAAGAGACATTTAACTGATAAATTGGGTGAGCAATTCACAGATTAAGACGGGAGTGAAAAATAGTTTCTTTGACAAGTGTAAAAAAATATGGGCTTCGGCCGTTCAGCCGTCTGAATGCACTCTCCAATATTCAATGTTTTTTTTAACTTTGCTTCTCCTTATAATAAAATAAATAAAGTTTTAAATTCAAATTTTCAGGCGAGGAAGCGTCTTTTTATTCGCAGTCATTGACACTGACGGTGACACAATGACCTCCTCGTGACATTTCGTGCCCTCGAGACTAAAGGGTCATACCTGCCACTCTAACGAGATAGGATACTTTAGCTCCTAGGGGATGATATAGAGTCCTGATAATGAGACCATTTAGTAACACCGACATCTTTGTCTCTAATTATTATTGGAAATAATACACACGCAATAGATAATTTGTCCCCTTGAATACGAAAGGGTGTATCTGCCACTTCACAAAGTGGCAGGCACACCCTTTTATATCCAAGGGGACGAATTTTTACTCTTGATTCACCAAATGATTTCTACTGCGTCACTCTATCAACAAAAACAACAGAAGATAAGAAATAAAATAAGACGTACATAAAAGACAATACCATATGTCTGTTATTGTAAGAGTGTGTGATAGCATTATATTATTTACTGAATTCTAAGACTGAAAATTACAGACGTAACGTGCCAGTACTATGTGCCTGCTGTTGTAAGTGCGTGCGATATCGTGTTATATTTTCTGAGCGGCTATCTATAGATTATAGACACAGTGTGACAATACCAGCTACTGCGAGTGAGTGCGATATCGTCATATATTTTGTACTCTGTATATTTTGTACTTCATTTTGCTGTGCCCTGTTAATGGTTTGACTGACGCTATGTGACAACAGTGACCAAGTATAGATATCGCTGCCGACGGACTATTTACACATCGTGTTTGTATAATAAGATTAGATGACGAGAAATGTCTAAAAGTAGTACCTAGCCGTTGAAGTGCTAGCGGTAGCTTTCGCCATTATTTTTTCAAAAATGTTCATTCATGACGAATGTGAATTGGATTTACAATACGGGTGTGGATTTAATTCCAAGAAATAAGGAATACGATAATTTACAAGTATTTGACGCTGTCAAATTGTAAAGTATCGTATTTACAAATATTTTCTATATTTTTTTTACGGCTAGCACCACAAGTGTTATTGTACTGTGCGTCGTTTAGGATACTGAAGGTGCCGTAAATGATGTGCGCTACGCCGACAATACACTGTGTACACTGAGGAGTGCAATTACAATTGTCGTCGCCTTGGGAGCTAAGGGTCCCACTTCACCAAGTGTGGTTTATGACATTTTACTCTCAAGGGGACGACAACTTTGGTTCCGACTCGTGAGGAAAAGTAAAGAAATATACTCTAGACGACTATTATATACACACATCTCAATTATTTGTTGCAGTTTCGTGGCAAGTAATTCGTGCCTTTGGAATCAAAGTGTCGCCAGTGGCACCCAAGTGGGTATCAATTGTGACACTTTAATCTTCAAAGTCTAATAATTATCAACACATTCACGACGTAGATATCTGAATCACTGTTGCAGTCCCATTTAATGTGGCAAGTAATTTATCACTTTTGGGATCAAAGGGTTGCGCGTGCCACTCAATCCTGTGGCACAAGCAACATCTTAATCCCCAAGGTTTAGTAATTATCCTTCATTATGAGCTTGAGGTCCGTCATTTTTGCAGTACTATTTGACATGGCAAGTGATTTGTTCTTCTGGGATTAAAGTGTCGTGTGTGCCACTCCCCAGCAGAGACAAGACGTTGAATCAATGTTGTTTTAACGTTGGTCCACCGTCCACGGATCGTATGCCTGGCACACATGACACTTTGATCACTAGGGTGTGTTATTTCTCAGTGGTGACCCTATGCTTCCAGGAGGACGTGCCAGCGGCAGACCTGCTCGCCCTTGCTCTCTCTCATGTCCGTCCAGTGAGACAGTTCCTCCTCCCCGCTGTTGTTATAACCTGAAAAACAGACAGATTACCTTCCTTTATCACAATTTTATTTGTTAAATTTAAAGGGACCCCTTGGGATGAGACATTTTTAATGTTGTCAATTTTGAAAATTTAATTTATATGAAGCTATATAGCCTACTGATCTTAGTTAAAAATACGAAAAAGTCAAAAAACAATTTTAAAGCACCGAAAAAGAGCGAAATAGTTGTATTTCCAGGTCGTATATTGCCATGTAAACAAAACAAGTCAGCAATATTAAGCACTTTCCATCACATATTCCCACGTATCAGACTGTAAGATCAGAGCAGTCGCCGCTAATTGGGGGATAATTGGTGTCTCATAGTCAGGACACGGGAGGACACACCTGCAGCACTGATTGTCTACCCAACGCTGGGCCGATGCCATCAGCATGTGGCCCAATGCTGTGAAAACATTCAATGTCCTTCAGGTATACAAATAGTTTGTTTGGGTTTCTTCTGGTTTCATAGAAATGCTGATTAAAAATATTTGTAAAAATATGAAAATTCTGAAAAAAATAAAAACATGATCTGTGGGATACACTACTTCAGTGCGGAAGTAAAACCAAAATTGATGTCATCCCAAGGGGCTGCTTTAAGTTATCTCACAATTTCAATCGCTTTCAGGCCCATAGCTTTCCATCTTTTCATTTCTTTTGTTTTCAAGAAGGTCGAGATGTTAGATTTAAAACATTTTAAATGTCGTTTCGCTTTCGCGACGGCACAGCAAACACAAAACATTTGTATAACTTTTGTACAATGCTGGACCAACGTCGAAGATGGGCCGACGTTGTACAAATGTTATACAAATGTTTTGTGTTTGCTGGGGGGGGGGGGGGGGTATGAAAATGTCCCAGTATGTGGCGTATATCCCAACAGTTCACAAATGTTCAAAGGATATCATCCCCTGGAACTAGAGGGTCCAACCTGCCAATCATTAGTGTGCCAGATAGGACCCTTCAGCTCCGAAGAGATTATATAAATTAAAGATAATAATTATAAGAAATACAATAAGTCAGCATTTACATATTGCTGTCATTTTAAGTCAAAACTACATAAAATAAAAAAATAATAAGTATTTTGTTACTTGCGAATTTCGCAGTAATACGAAACTACGAATGCTTTGAAAAAACAGGCTCGATTATCATTCAAAAACCGTCCCTTTGGACCCTAATGGTGGCAGTTAGGACCCTTTGAAACCCAAGAGGCCAATACCACGATCTGTGGCATTATTGACTGACCCAGTGAGAACCAGCCGATCATTTCCTTGCGTTTCATGCTCCTCTTGTTGTAGACAGACACCATGAGGGTAACATCGGGCAGCTGGAATAGGGCCACCTGGAACATGAACGTCTCCTTGTACAGGGGGTTGGGCTGACCTCGGCGCACTGACGTCTTACTCCGGGCGATCTCCTGACCATTGGGCGACATCAACGTCAGCTTCACGTAGGTGTCTGAAAAAGAAAAAAACAGGTCAGGTCACGTCAGGTCACATCTTGCTTGTTGTTTGAAAGTAACGAATTAACGATCGTTGCCTGTTGCTAAGTACAACTGCTAAGTCATTTTTATTTTCGGTAGCGATCTCAGCCGGATGACAAATCAACTTAGGATGTGTCGTACACTTATCGTTATATTTTAAAACATTGGTTTAAATCTGGTATTATCGGGTCGTGATGTTGGCGTTTCACTAATTAGTAGCCATTGGCGAATACTGTATTTATTTACACGTTTGGAATGATTAAATGATTGAATGATTTAAAACATTATTGGTGGTTTCATTGAATAAATGAATGAATGAGTGAATGAATGACTAAATGAATAAATGAATGACGCCCCTGGAAGCTGGAAAATCTCAAATTAACCTGATAGTGGAATATCACCGACATCATGTCAACGGGAATCATAGGAATTAGTCTGCAGATATAACCGATTGTTATCATTATGCACAATATTATCATACAAGCTATACTTTCAAAATATTGTTTTCCCTGTACTAGGTATTCAACTCCATTCACATCTGAATTATGAGGTGTGAATGATTAAATAAGTTAATTGAATCGGTCTTCTCTGAGTGCGTAATAAAGTAAAAAAAAGTGTTGTATATTTTAAAACGTTACGTTATATTAATGATGCCTGAATATGGTGACGCTGTTCCGCTGCAGCGCCTTTACCATAATCATGGTCATCGTGTCAAAGCTAAACTATGCTGCTCTACAAAGTCAAAAGGCAGTAACTGCTTACAGTTACTGGATGTGGCTTTCATAGGGCCCTATGCCAGATACCACCTCTCTCCCACACACTTTGACGCATAACCCCAAAGGTACGGTATATATCTAGACAACGGTCAACTATATATTTCATAACTAAATTGCATACATGTACGTCAGATGGATAACGAGGAATATCACAAGATAATCATTATCCAGATATCTGATGTTGCAAAATAACTTGTAAAGCTCGAAATCGCGTCAGCAATTGCATCTTTCAATTTCTGAAAGCTATATCGTCGCCACGGAGCTAAAGGATCCTATCTGACACTCGTTAGAGTGGCAGATAGGATCCTTTAGCTCCGAGGCGACGATATAGTACATATAAATAAATAGGTCGATTCAGACAGCACTAGTTGGAAGCAGTCCAAGATCTTATTGTGCGGTTTGAACATTTAGTCAGCGGAATGTTTGCACACCCATGAGAAACGCTTATGCATGGCGTGCAGAGCCGAAATAAAAGCAGTTGCATTAATCGTCTTTGCACGGCAGTTTGACCTTGATGTATAATCATGATAATGGAGACAGACGATGTCTCGGTGGGGGCAATTTTCACCCCGAGATTCAAAATATAAATTCTTGGAAGACTATTTTTGCTGGTATACAGTTAGTTTAAATCAAGAATAATTTAACTGTTGATTAACTTAACCGTTTTTAATATCGTAGGTTTTCTGATAAAACCTGCTATCTTCAATTTATTTTTTATCGAGCATGGTCACAATACTATTCAATAGGGAGATAGCAATAAAACTAAATTCAAATTACAATATCACTTCAAACGGTAGATGTCTTCAAATTTTTATTTATCATGCCAATCTCAATATTAAATAGGCCTACGTTTTTTGCCACTTAGAAACGAAGATAATAGCCCGAGGCCATTACTGAACTTGTCCGAGAACTGAACTGGTTTTTAGTAACATGCAGCACAATTTGAGCATGAAATTAACATTTGAAGATATCGCGCTCACAAGGTAAATTAACGACGTAAAATGCGATAAATCGGCCATTTTGTTTCTTTAAGAGGAATTGAACTTGTCCGAGAACTGGTTATTACCAACATGCAGAACACAAGGTAAAATGTGAAAAATCGCAATAAATCGGCAATTTCGATTTTGTTCAGCCTTTATTGAATTTGTCCGAGAAGTGGGTATCAGTAACACACAGAAAAAATTGAGCAGGATACATGGAAAACTTGGTCAAGTTACCGTAACCAGAAGTAAGTGTTAACGCCGACAACGAACTTCCAGTTGTAATATCCCATTTTTTTAATTAAAAATTAATAGGCGGGCTAAAATGTAGATAGAAGGTTTAATCAGATATATCTAGGTTTTATCACGAAATTGACAATACAGTTTTAGGCCACGTTTGCGCCTTATAGACTAAACTATAGGCCAGGAGAACATCCCGAGGATGGCGAGATCGTAATCAGACGACAATGTCGAACTTCGAATCATTGTGGTCTGAGGCCGAACACCCCACCGGGCAGTCACAGAGGCCACCCACAATATTGAATCTTCACAAGCAGCCGCGACAGAAACATTTTATTTCGTTGAAAGAAGTGGATGACGACACTCGAGCTCTGGTGTTACAGACGGTAGCGCTAACCACTACCCCAGAACTGGGTGTGGGACACGGCAAAAATGCAAAACACCGTATTGCCACATAGGGCCTAATAAATGAACTATTTGAGGCATACATGATGTAACTGGCACTTTTGATTGAGGGTACTCAAAATATTAGAGTAAAAAATACAATCAAATCAGTTGAAGCATTCAGTGGCGGATCCAGGGGTGGGCAGGGTCCCAACAAACACGACACGGTAAACCAATGCCGCTTCAAAGTTGGTCGCCGTCTGCGACGTCGGCCCAACATTAAATCGGCATTGGTTTAACCTGTCTTTTTTGCTGGGGTGGTCTTTACCCATTTTCGGACACTCGATTTTAAAATCGCTCTAAAATCGTTATTTTGACACCTAATAATTATTGTTTTCCGTTTCTTTGCTGAGAAGTTAAGAAAACTATTTTCTCTAGAAGTCTGGAATATAAAAATGCGATGGGGAACCAAATTGCCATCAGACCCATCAGTTCTGAATCCGTCTTTGACATAGAGTACTTGAAATTAATACTTGGAGTTACTGAGAAGACATCCCAACAAACACAAAACATTTGTACAACATTTGTACAACGTCGGCCCAACGTCATCGACGTTGGTCCAACATTGTACAAATATTATACAAATGTTTTGTGTTTACCCGGAAGCGCAGAGGTTGACCATGGTGTTCCTACCTGGTGCGCGGTTCATGGCCATGTTCCTGAAGTTGCTTCCCTTGATCACCTCCACTGAGAGTCTACCGGTGGTTCCGTTGTAGGCCAGCCCAATCAGCAGCTCAGGCATGCCCCCGTGCTGCATGGACTGCGTGGAGGAGGCGCTGTCACTGCGAGCCAGGCTAGACACGTCAAACTTCGAGTCTCCGTGCTGCAAAAAACAGCATTTATTACTGTAATTTTATATCATAGATATTGGTCTGCAGTCTATTTTCTTTCAATTAAAGCTGTTATTGATGAAGCACTTTCCTATTGCAATTGAATGAAAGATGGTTATCCAGAAGGGTACAGTATACTAGATATATATATCATGGTTCATAAAAAACATTGGTGATAAAATTAAAAGTTTTTCAAGGTCAGTAACTAACTTATTATTTTTTAAGTTACCAGTAATTAGTTATGACACAAACCATGTCTGTGTAATACATACATGTACGGTGTATACACACATAGGAATTATCTTGGAATCAGTAAGTTATAAACATGATATGTTTGTAACTTACTGATTCTTCAATATTATTAGAAAATATTATTATTTCTAACGTCATTAACAATTAGCTCTGGACACATTGCACATTAATATGAAATATACTACAATTTGTAAATGTTATCCATCTTGCACAAGATTGCCATTTGTTTTTATTATCAGATAATTCAATGTTCTGAAAGAGTACAATTGGGTTATTTCTCAGGTCCAAACCGTTAGAAATTATAATTTTTCAAACAAAGTTACAGAATTTCAAACATTGTTATAAAAAACCGAAAGCCCTCAAAAGCAAGATTTTAACGTGTAGATGACTGACCGTATCATGGATAGATTTATCAGGGCTACCTTCATCCGGTGAGCACCTTGCACAATACTAATTCTGTATGTAGAATATATAGTCCTCGCTCGAAATGTACTCAGACAACTAAATTATGTCCTTTGTAAAAGTTATTATCACGTGGATGGTGCATCTTGATATAAATATATAACCCATTGCTGGCTTGATGTTGGCCCACCGTCTGCGCGGCTGGCCCAATATCAATGCGGCATTAGGTTATAATCATCTTCATTAACCCTTTCAGCGCGGGAACCGTTTTTATACGTCAGAATCTGACGTCTTTAGACGTTAGATTCTGACGTATAAAGACGGTCCCCGGACTGAGGGGATTAAAAAAATTATAGCGGCGGTATACCCATGACATAGGTATTCAAATGAATCAGAAAGAGCTAAGTAAGACATTTATGATGACTTCCAATTGAAAATAACCCTTTAGTCTCCATGGTTTATATACAATTAACTTAGCACTTTGATGGTTAATTAGAATAGAATGTTCCTGCTTACACTGAGGTTACTGCGGGGTTCCAGAGTCAGCCAATGAGTGGTCTCTATGTCCTGGTTGATGGATGCGAACCCAACGATACTCTCTCCGATCATCCGCTCGCGGCGCATGCGCTCACAGCCATATAACCGGAAACGCATTCCCATGTTGTTGATTTCCTCTGTAAGTCACGGGCAGAACAGCAAAGTCACACACAGTATCATATTAAGAATAGTATAATTATGTTATTGAGACACCAGTAATACAATTCACAGATTAAAAAACTTCAATTGTGGTGACAGTGTTAAGATCCTATTTTGCTGAAAAATGTAGGTCGTCATGACTGTGCATATCTAGATGTCATGACAATCATAACATTTTAATTTTGTATTCAGTCCATTATTATTTGTATTCATCCAATTGTAACGTAATAACCTCACAACAATAATATATACATATAATACCTGGATGACTCAATAATACAAACCAGATTGCAGTTAATATAAAGAGTTATTTTGACAGTGAGGCAATTGTACATCTATTTTTTAAACTAACGTCTTATGTCAGATTAACGCTTTGGTATCTTACTGTAATATGCTTCGAGAACCTTGCTTATAATGTTACATGAATCAGTGTTTATTCGAAATTTGTCAACTGAACAAATGTGCCATTAATGTAAATACTGGGTTAAATGTAGTCCTAGAATTTACCTTGGAAGGTCTTATATTTTAAAATTCTCCTGGAGCGACGGGGTTGAACCCCTTCGCGCACTTCCCATTAGTGTGATGTCAGGCGAAACGGGCAGCGGGCGCATCGCGGGCGTGGAAGGAGCGTGCTCCGGACCCTTCTCACTGAAAATTCCCGTGATAAACCCTGGTTAGTGAACTGGTAAGTCTACAGCTTTGTTGTGACATCACAACACTGCTGTATGCCAAATAAAACATCAAATCGTCGCCGTATTTCGCTTTGAAAACATCCCAATGTGTCTAATACATAAACGAGCGGCTATTAAACGTTGTCCAGAAGAAACTGAGAAAATGTTTGTATGTATACTTGTTGAAGGCACTAAACGTTTTTCCTCACTTTTTTATTGCACTAAACGTTTTTCCTCACTTTTTTATTGCCCTTACGAGCTCTATACTGCCGAGGAGTTACTTGATTGATTATGTGTACCACAGAAAAACTAGAAACGAGCGCCTAGTGAAGTTTCATCACAAGAAACTGCGAAAATGTTTGTGTGTATATTACAGAAAACAAAATACAGGAATACTTTGTATGATCCTGAGCTCGGTCCTCCAAAGAGGTATGCGCTAATAGAAGTATACACCCATTGTCTGCTGCTTATTCAAACTAAAGAAAGTACAACACTTTCTGCACGGAAAAACTGAAAGGGTTTCCCATGCGGAATACATTTTCCACGATAAAATAATACAAGGCTTTCTTCAATAAAAACCCGAACCTTACCGTGCTGAAGCTTGAACGTGAATTTCTCTTGGAACTCGGGGCTCTCGCCCTGCTTGATTTTGGTCTTGTGGCGCAGCTTCTTGGCTGGGAGTAGCAGCAATCGCACCTGGGTGCTGTTAGCACCACCCCTGTCCTTGCTGGGGATGTCTCTGGCCTGGTGCACGTCCACCGTCATACGACTGTGGGCGGCGTCAAAGTTAAAGGTGACCTCCAGACTGCCGCACTTGGAAATCAGCACGGGCTCCTGGTCCGCGTTCAGGTCGCTCACATCGAACAGGTGTTCCTGTGGTGAGAGGCACGTAGATATAAACCGTCGCCTCGGAGATAAAGCGTCCCAGCTGCCACTCGTCAGAGTGGCAGCTGGGACGCTTTATCTCAGAAGCGACGATATAGCACTGATAAAGTTGTCGAATTATACAGTAGAATTCACAATAAAATCATGAACGCATACTTTTCGTGGATTTTGCGGTCAATTATTCTCAACCGATTTTCGTGACACCGTGCAACTTATATTATTTAACCAAATACCTTCCAAAAGCTATCTATAAAATTGCATTTAAAAATGATGTATAACTTCAACAAGTCTCTGACGCGTAACGTCCTAATTTTGACGACCCTCTCTCTATAAATACAATAGACTTCCACTTTCAATCTCTAAGTTAGTGAATATTGCTTTACGTCACTCCCTGCGCATTGTGGCAATATCGCAACAGGAGAAAGCCCCAAGTTATTTATATGCCCTATTCTTAACGAATGACTTCCAATTAGGTTCTATATGGTGCACAGTACCATGATAGATATCGCTACATACTCCATTCCATCAGGACAGGCCTTCAATATAAGAAATACATTAAATGCCAAATTGTCCAGCTACGAAATAATAGCTGGAATGGCGCAAAAATTCCAGAGTTGTTGCCGAATACTATACAATACCGCTTGGAAAATTTCATGGAAATTAAATTGGTTGATAATTGAACTGTTGAATGATGAAGTCATGCGTTGATCGTCAATGTGAATCCTACTATATAATTCAGAGTTTATATTCATTTCTATATAGAATAACAAAAAAAGGTTTTATGTGCACGTGGAACCTTTTTGCAGTTATTCAATACAGCAAAGAACTTCCCAGAACCCTCTGTACTAAGTATGAAGCAGTTTATTTTTAATTGCTACCGTTATGTTCAACAAAGGTAAACATAATAAATAAAGATAGACGATTACACTTAAGTCTTAAAATTAAGCAAGGGTTCACAATTTATTGTCTTCAGTTTAAAGATGCGATAGCTTATTAAATCAGAGAAAAATGTCAAATGATACTTAGGTCTATCTTTAAGTACTAATAAATGTATTTTTGTATAATTTTATCTACATAAACGATAAACATGATACAAAATATTAAAAAGTGATTATTATTATTAGTGTAATTATGATCATTGTTTAATTAGGTATTTCTAAGTTTGATTTGATTCATTGCATTCGAATAAACAAAGCACATTTATAGACAGACAGCGTATACATGGTATATAGTAACAAATACAACACAATATAAAATGATACACACCTGAATAATACAGATCAGTATAATGTCTCAGAAAACAAGACATTTTTTTATAACATTTATGCAATGTTGGACCAACGTCGAAGACGTTGGGCCGACGTTGTATAAATGTTATACAAATGTTTTGCGTTTGCTGGGGCAACTAACACTGACTAATAATTATAAAATAAATCAAAATCGTGACATTTTTGTGATGACAGGTAAAAAATGTAACCTGATGCAGGGTTGTCTCAGTTTTCCATTAACCCTTAAAGCGCTAAATTAAATAATTTAAATTTTCACCCACAAGATGTTGTTTCTCGCTACCGCGACCCACAACTTCTAGTGGGTAAAAATTAACCATACCGGGGTGTCTGTTTAATTTGAGACCAAATATTTGCAAATTTTGATGTTTAAACATCCATTTCATTCCTAAAAAAGTGTTTGATCGTCTAATAAAATAAATTAAAAACGACTATAGTCGCGCTTAGTACTTTAAGGGTCAGGCGTGGGTTGTTCTCATCTGACATAATGCAAAGTCAAAAGACAGTAGCTGATTATTTGACAAGTGAGCATATACTGCCTTTAGGATTTGTGCTGCAGATATACAGCGACTTGTAATTTACTGATTTGTAGAAAAGTGAGAGAAGCTGGGATCACTGATTTCAAAGAATAAAATCGCTAGTGCGAACGACAAAATTTACAACAAAAACTACGACCAACACAGGATCATTTATGACATACACTATATAACATATCATTATATACAACACGTACATTAGGCCTACACGTACAACTATACTTGGGATATACGAGCATTGTAAGTACTGTATGCAGCTCGTAACACTGAATCGATTGAGCACATTGACCCTTAACCCTTTGACTTCCAGGCCGGGGTGCATGCCAGGCTCCAGATATAATAGTGTAGGAGTTCTATTTTTCGTCATTTGAAGCTGGAATTGCTAACGCAATTTCCAGCTTCAAATGACGAAAAATACATAAATGTAGTATATATTTGACGAAAATTTGTGTCATTTTATGGTTACGTTCATTGACGAATGACGACGGAAATTTCCGTCATGTATGGTAGTGAAATGGTTAAAGCGCTGAGATATTTTCATATAAACTAAGAGAATACAGGTCTTTATCAATTTGAAAGCATCATAAATGCCTTAGTTGGCTCTTTTCGCTTCATTTGACTATTTATGTTATGGGTCCACGGCCATTATAATTTGTTCATTCTTTCAGTGCGCGGATCGACTTTAAACGTCAGAATCCGACGTCTATAGACGTCCGATTCTGACGTCTAAAGTCGTCCCGGCACTGAAAGGGTTAACGCTCGCATTTTGCTTTGCTCAAAATAAGTGGTCGCCTCTTTGGTGTTATCACACAAATGTTTACAAATTTTCTTTTTTGATTTTCGTATAGTTAAAAATATCTTATCGTCTTACTTTTAAAACAATAAATCAAGTAAGAGTATGCCTAATAAAATATAATATACCGGTAATATGTTGACATACAAGTTGAACAATTTCTAATTATATTGAATTGTAGTAGAAAGTGAACGTTATTCTACTATGTTTACTACTACATTGCATTTTTTTTTAATTCCAGAAAAAATAAGTGTGATTACTCCTATCAAATAGTTGTTGTGTATTATGTCATACAATTTGTAAAAATGAAATGAAAAGGGTTTTAGCCCTAACTGAAAATTTTTGAGGAACTAAATAATTAGGGTGAACTTGAGTCATGTAGGTCAAGGTGTATTCTTTGTTGTGTGGTAGCATATATCGATTGCTAATGTTAACCAGAGTGTCAATGACACAGAAGCTCATCCTTAATTAGCGCAAGTTGATTACGAATTAAAATTTCTGAAATCCGTGAGGAAGTTTAATGCACAGGCCCGAGCTCTTTCAAATAAACCAACCAGAATTGAAATCGGATGAGAATTGAGAGAGGAGAAGCATTTCTTGTGAATTGTGGACAGAGTGCCCTAATTGGGTCTTAATTAGGTCATAAGTTATTTAATAATAAAAAATTCTGAAATCCGTGAGGATATTTGATGCACAGGCCCGAGCTCTTTCAAACAAATCAAACAGAATTGAAATCGGATAAGAATTGAGGGAGAAGAAACATTTCTTGTGAATTGTGGACAGACGACAGACAGCAGACGACAGACGCAACACGATGGCATAAGCTCATCTTAGGCCAAAAGGCCGGATGAGCTCAAAATAGGGAGTGTTATGTCGGGCAATACCTTAATTTGTGTCCCCCCTCTGTACGATTTGAGCCCTACTGATCTTGTAGCGGGGTCTCAAAATAACATATTGCACGATTTGAGGCCCTACCAGGGTATACTGATCCTGTAGCATTATTGCTAGCATTACAGGCCATTGTTAAAGGAATGACTTAGAAATTAAAGTGCATTAAAAATAGTGCACACTGTTTTACGACATCAACTACCACAGCATGCACACGTACTACTCCCTACCACCACACGTACTACCAAGAAGTGGGTACTACAACACGCAGGCTACTTTGCAGTGCTCCTACGTTATAACTCACGTCTTGGTCGGGGTCTCCTACAGACATGGAGGCCGTGTCAGCGTAGCCGGCTGAGTTGGCCTGCTCGGTGGAGGTGTGGGACACGCCGGTGGGGGACATGTCCTGCTCCCGCTGGTACGCCTCGTTAGAATAAGCCGCATGCTGCTGGTGCTCCTGACTCACTTGACTAGAACTTTGCAGGCTCGAACGCTCGTCCTCCAGCCGCACGGAGCTGGCGGCGACGGCAGCGGCTCGGCGACCGTCTGTGTCGTCTTTCGCGGTGCTCCTCTGTGACGTGGCGTCATCATACACCGCGCTGTACCGCTCTGACTCCTTCCCTGACGCCACTAGGTCTTCTTTCTCTCCCTTTCGACTGGCTGCAATCAGCAAAAGACAAAAACGTCATTATCCAGGAAAAACAAAACATTTTTAAACCATTTGTACAATGTTGGACCAACGTCGAAGACGTTGCGCTGCCGTTGTACAAATGTTATAAAAATGTTTTGTGTTGACTCGGTATGTGTTAAATGTGTCCAAAGTATACCAGCAGACACAAGACGTTGAATCAATGTTGGCCAAACGTCGTAGACGGAGGACCAACTTTAAACCGACATTGATTCAGCGTCTTGTATCTGCTGGAATAGGTCTATCCCTACAGCAAGGTCTAGACAAAGGAAAATGCAAGTAATTGCAAATATTGTGCTAGCACAATAGGCCTAATAGTCGTTTCTATTTGCATGAGGATAAGCTATATCTTTAATTCTATTTGATCATCACTAACATTCAATATTGGTGTTCTTTTGTTTGTTGATAAATCTAAATATTTTTATAAAAGGCCAAGTATGTATCAATAAAGCATGACGAATTCATAGAGCTGATATCCAATGACGACGCTAAAAAAAATGAAATGAATCGGGCTTGAGGCCACTTTTGCGCACATACAGGCTAAATTGGGCCAGGAGAACCTCCTGAGGATGGTGAGATAAGTGAGATGACACTGCCCTCCAGACACAGAATACGAAATTCAAACCCTGGAGGTCTGAGGCCAAACACGCGGAAGACTGTACACAGCATGTACAACGGAAGTCTTAACTTAATTAGAAGTTTCTTTTTAACTGTACCGTTTCTTGAATTAGCGTAGATACCAAGCTCTTTCAATGTGTTTTGTTATAATGTTCGTAGTAGTACATATTTATGCTTACACAAGGGCAATAGGCCTATTGCTTACAGTAATAATACAAAAGAGATGCATCTACCCTCTATCAGTGTCTATGCTAATACTAAAGAAGCAACACCACCTTTAAGAGCAGGCTGACTATGAGCCCACTTAACATGTTAAAGGCGGAGATAAATCATATTAATATACAGAAGGAAGTACCTTTGACATATATAATCAAGAATGGGAGTTAAATCAGGATATATACATGTTTCAATGTCATGTGTCGTTTGAGGTCAAGATCAGACCTACCACACTCGATATTCATTGTCCTATAAAAACGAGATATTCACCCAATGTTGATTCAATGTTGGGCCAGCGTCGCGAACTGAATCAACATTGGGTGAACGGCTCGTATTTGGAAATAGTTCTCTTTCAGGTATTTATTTATAAACATGATAAAGTCGTGGTGATGATACATTATCCGTGTCATTCTTAACTCATTCAAGTGAAAGAAAAATGTACCAGAGGGCAGCCCTAACACCACTGAATATAAATATGCTGCAGCCAATAACGGACCAGAAAAACAAATTCTGAAGGAGGCACATAATCACATAATTTAAGCCAATCTATCGATAAATTTTGCAAGTAAACGACGTAATAATTCACTTCGAAAGCACGATATTGGAAAGGAGTAGGCCACTATACGATTTGCGAAATTGGGGTTGATGAAAAGGGCTGAAGCTGTCACATGATGATGCATGATATAGATCACGGTTCGCCTAAAATAGATAGCCTCTGCAGCACAGACCCACGCGCAGATCTGGAGGGGTGGATGGGAAAAGCTGCCGAGTGGAAAATGTGTAGTGTGAGCAAAAAGAGGGGAGTCGGGGTCGTAATAATCATCCCTTTGGATTTGATTACTTGGATACGAAAGGGTGTATCTGCCACTTTGTGAAGTGGCAGATACACCCTTTCGTATCCAAGGGACGGTATGATCTTGACCTTTTCAGGTTATTTTTCAGTGAATTACGCCAGAAATGACCAGCATAACTTTCCGAGAAAACAATAACTTCCTACATCGTGCTTCACTCAGGTGTAAATGAGTTCCTGGTAGGACAGAGGTGGCAATGTGTACGATATGTTTCCGGCACAGAAAGGCATGCTCCCCAGGGAGTTGAAAAAACACATCGAATGAACAGCTATAGCCTGGGCTGATGAGTGATTAATTGGACACGATATCAGATTATAAAGCCCATTCAAATGAATTTGTTTTTATTATTATACAGAGCGATATTTCAGACTATATTTTTTTAAATGTGGCGCAGCCAGGTAGCCTACATTGATCCAACATTGGGCTAAGGTCAGTCTTGTGTTTGGTGGGCAGAGAATCCACTGTACCAAATTTAGTAAGATGGACGCAAAGTACCCGCGTGTGACACAGAGTATGCACTGATTGACAAAGCATGTGTGGGGAATTCTAATTCCTATGGATCACGATGGAAGACGACTATAACCACGTCTTTAACTGTTCACACGTAATCATGGTAATAGAGGCCACTCTTTAAAAATAAAAAATCTGACTCAATGTTCAAGACATGTTTTCCCTTCAAAATATGTGATTCAAAAGTGTTAAACAACAGTTTCTAAACGCCAAGTTAGTATGGTCCTGATTGACACCGAATGTACACTGTCAATCGATTTAACAAACGCGAGACGTTCATCCAGTGTTGGTTTAATGTTGGTTCATCGTTTGCGGAGCTGGTCCAACATTAAACCAGCCTTTGGACAATCACAATGCCTCGTGTTTTCTGGGTCGAACTTCGAAATGAAAAGTGCATGTTTGAATCTGTGGCGATCCCTGAGCTTGTGGACGGGCAGCCGTCTCCAGAGATGATCTCGGCTATGGAGAGCCATGACACTGGTGGCAATTTGTTTTCTGATCCGGCTGTCGATAATTCATCCCGGACGTATCCCGGGACCAGATTACCCGGATCGATAACGAGGCCTTGTCCGATGAATATGCCACGAAACACGGCACCTTAAACCGCGAGATAGATCGGGTTCCCAGGCTACCAAGGATAAATTGGGTATCAACGGAGGGGCATGGTTGAAAGATTGCTTCTCTGGAATTAAGTGCAGTCTGGCGAGTGAGGGAGTGAATGATGATTTTCTGTTGCATTAAGCACTTTATGTGAAGCAGTAGGGCGAAAGAAGCTGGTAGGTGATACCCTGTTTCTTTCTGGTAACCAAAAGGTTCCCGAAAAAAAACACCATTTCTAGACACCATTTCTCGACACCCTGTTCTTACGTATAAATATAGGTATACATCTATATATTTTAATTCAAGCAATTTAATTGTTGAAACATCATCATTGTACATCTAGGCCAATGTATTAGATGTAATTATGTCATTGTTATATGTATGCCATCACCCTGTATGGATAGCCTACAATGTGGTAATCATGGTAATACATTGTGCTTGATTTAGTGGGGGAGTGTTTGGTTATACATTTTAAAAGGTGAATCATATCCGGTCACGTCAATACTACCAATCTGGTTATCAGGTTATGTATCTCCATAATTATGAGATTATGTGATGCTGCCAATATTTATTTTTGGCATAGTTTCCAATTTGCGGTAACCACTAAATATGCGTCAGGTGACTAACCCAAATCATTTGGAGTAGGCCCACTATGTTCAGTTGGCAAGATGGTCGAGGAGCCCGGGTTTATAATGATGTCATACATTTAAAGCATGCTACAGGATAAAGCCCTTAGTTATATTGAATCACGCAGCTCAATATTAAATATTTAAAAGACGGACAGGGCGGACGGATGACCAGACGGACAGGGCACGGGACGACAATACAGCTCTGTAAAGCCAAAAAGGCAGTAACTGCTTACTGATTGAGTAACCAGTTTAAACCTTTTGGCTTTGAAAGGCAGAATAACATTCAGTCAAACCGACAGCGAACGGACAGCCAAGTGGACACGCACGCGACGCCAATCCCGGTAAACACAAAACATTTGTATAACATCTATGCAGCGCCGGCCCAACGTCTTCGACGTTGGGCCGGCGTTGCATAAATGTAATACAAACGTTTTGTGTTTACTGGGATAGCTCCCGCTGTAAACAGGTAAGGTGTCCGTGTGTGATGACTTACATTTTGAGCGTGAGTTGCCGCTCCGTGAGCTTGGGACCCGTTGTATAGACTGCTGGTAGTGACGCAGCACCTCGTCGTCACTGTCACTGGATGTGTCATTGTCATTGTCGTAGTTGTATGCGCTCCCTGAAAAAATAAAGACACCAGATGTACATCGTGGTAGAATTCAAAGCAATCATTTGACATCATAATCTGCAAAGTCGGACAATAATGAGATGTGCAACGATGCCAGCATGTCTTAAAGTGGAGAGCAGGATCAAGTGGGACGTTCTGAATGATTTGTTTCTTTTTTTTTTATCACTTTAAGCTGGAATTTCTAACGCAATGTCCAGCTTCAAATAATGCTAAATAGTTTTGATTCTAATACACCATTGCAATTAACATAGCTGAGCTCTAAAAATGATCATTTTATCAAAAAAATACATTTTAAAATGTTTTTTTAATTCAAGAATAAGATACATTGAACAATAGCGTAATGCATTTCTCACATCATCAACATAATAAGCGTCTAAATGTGAAGATATGCAAAAAATGAAATATATTTTAAAAATATTATTTTCATTCATAAAGTGATCGCCACGATCTATTTCTTAACGATGCGGCTAAATTATATATGTTTTTTAACATTCATTGAGAATATATATATACATATTTTCCCCGCAAACACGAGGCAACCAATGCTGCTCCAATGCTGGTCCACCGTCTTCGACGCTGGACCAACATCGACACAGCACCAAGAGATTTGTATAGCATTTCTACAATGTCGGCTCAACGTCTTCGACGTTGTTTCAACACTGTACAAATGTTATATAAAAGTTGTGTGTTTACTAGGTAAGCCATAACTGCGACAAAATATTTTTATAACTATTTATTCATTGAAGATCAGCTGATAACGCCGTCCTTCAAAATAAATGCGCACACAAATTAATTTTCAAACCTTGATAAAAACCGGCGGCTTATTCATGTTATTTGAGGCTGAATCATACCCTGGTATAAGCATGATAAGGGTTTCTACTTGTTTAATTACGTTCGCATAGTCATAGCTGGTTTTTAATTAACCGCAAAGTTATTTAATAGGAATTTTCATCAACTTCAAAGGTCAACGATTTTGAAATCTTTAATCTTTAACATACTGAACAGCTGGTATTTTATTTGCTAATAAAACTTGAATAAAACGAATATAATCGTAACCGGCGGTTAAATATGTTGTATTGGCAATTGCTATTGTACAATCCTCGGTAATTAAATATATGTTTATCATGTTTATACCAATATGTTAAAGGATATTAAAACATGTTAAAAAAACAAATCAATGTTTAGTACATCACAATCTGTATACCATTAAAAAGATTCGTATTCGTCAGTTGATCGTGTATATACGCTTTCAAACAGGGTTGACAAAAATCCGGGCAATAATCATATTACCCGGCCCACTGGGCAATAATGGGCAATATGGATAAATACGGGTTTTAATGGGCAATAATGGGCAATATTGGACGGCTGCCTATATTCTCCATTTCATACAATTTTTAATTCAGACCCCCTGATACCAATGTGTGCTTTATTTACAATAAAAATATTAATTTAATATCAGTCACGATGTCATATTATTTTTATTTTATATATATATAATTCATATTAATAACAACGTATGTTATGATTTCAAATGAAATCTGTGTGTGGGAATAATATAAGTGGTTTATGGCATAAATTAACAAACACTGCAGCTGATGAACCCTTTGAGGCTGGTATTTTCGGTTATTATGGAGGTACATAATGTAATATAATTTCTCATCTAATTTAATTTCTTATCAAATATAATTTATTATTGGATTAAGAAATAGGCCTCGACTGCCACTAATAAATGATCTTGTCAAATTCAATTTGGAAGAAAATCATTATTTGTTATAAACTGTGAAAGACCACAACGACAGGCTTTTAAGTAATATAAAGACGAACCCTAGACCGCAAACGCTAATTTCCGTGTCACATGGCGCCTTCTGAGATTAAAGCTGCGCGGTCATCTTGGACAATGGTTGTTTTTTACCTTACAAACACGATACATTGAATCAACGTCGACTTAACGTTGTTCCACAGTCTGCGATGCTGGCGGAACAATAAAATAAACATTGGGTCAAAATCTTGTCCACAGTGGGTATTCACCCGATGCCGGCCGAATTAGGTGTTTCTCAGGCGCGCTGCAATCACACCTATTGTCAATAGAGTTCACGTCTGGAGGCGTCTACACATTACGTAACCATAAGCCCAGCTACGGAGTGGACGTCTCTTTGATTGTGTAACCCAATTCAGCACATCGCTGACTGTTTTTTCTTGTATAAATAATATCCGTATGCGTTTTTTTAAAATTGATTTGTATGTTTCACTCAAAGGCACTGTAAATTGATACCAAATATTTAAATATAGTACTAAAACTAGCGAACTGCACATTTAGAACCCAAATGGTTTCATGCTACGAGCAGGCGTGCATGGCACGCATTCATTACCCAAGGTTACTACGCAATTATAAATTGAATGTTGAGATTATTTATGAAAAACACATTTAGTACACTCGACTAACCTTCCCTTATAACAAGTAAAATAATATATTTAATTACCTTTTTTAATATTGATTTGTACATTTCACTGAAAGGCACTGTAGATCGATACCAATTATTAAAATTTAGGACTGAAACTAGAGAATTGCACATTTAGAACACGAATGGTTCCATGGTATGAGCAGTCGTGCATGGCACGCATTCAGTACCCAATGAACTGCACAATTATAAATTTAGTGGTGATATTATCTGTGAAAAAAATCTCCTGTTTAATGTACCTGACCATCCCCATTTCAAAAAAATGATCACACTGCTTAGGCCTGGATATGAATCTCCCAATCGTAAACAACTTGCTGGACATATTTACATTTGCTTATAATAAAAAATAAATGTTTTGTTTTTAGTTATTTCTCCCTTATTTAAATATTTACGCATTATTGCCCAATTCGACTGCCACACTTCATCATTTATTTTCGGTTTATCCCTTTTCTTTCACAATTGGCTAAAATTATTGCCAATTAGTGCGTGCTTTGACAATAATATTTTTACTTTTCACTTTGTGATATTCTAGTATTTTTTTTTATTATTATTGCCCATTATTGCCCACTTTGGCTAAAAAAACATTATTGCCCACCCCGGGTTTTCCCGGGTATTCCCGGGGTGGGAAAACCCGGGATGGATGATATTGCCAACCCTGCACAATTCCGCTTTGAGAGTTAGAATGAACTACAGACCATGTGAGGTCAATAACGAGAACGTGAACGACTCGCATCGGACACGCATCATCAGATTAAAGTTGAACAAGTCACACGAACAATTTAGCTTACGACGAGGAATGTATCCCATTCGTTACACTGTTACACGTGGGTAAGTAAATGCTAATCTTTTGAACGATTGGATAATAATCTAATCGGATTCCATCGACGGCACTTAGCCAAATCTCGGACACATTAGAGGACTGTCATTGGAACAGATTGACATATATCTTACCATACTAATGGATCTGATTGGTCTGAAAATGTCTGAAGTCCAGCCCAGCTAACAGAGTCGTTGAACCAATGCTGGTTTAATGTTGGTCCATCGTCTTCGACGCTGGCCCAACATTAAACCAGCATTGGCACAACGTTTCGTGTTGGCTGGACTGATTGACCAAATGTTTTGAATCAACCATGAACGAGTCTTATGCTGTAAATCCGGATGTTAGTGCGTGAAGCATGTAGTTAGGATCATGGGTGTAGGTGACAAAGTAATCCTTATAGCTGTATATCATGCCATAGGTAAAGCTCAACTAAAATCAGTGACACACACACCATTCAGACTGCTAGGAGATGATATAACTTCTTGGATCAGATGATACGTTGAGGGGGGAGCTCTAAGTTTTTTTCTGAAAAAAATGCAGAAAAAATCGGGGGGGGGGGGGGGGAATCACCCAAAGTATCATCAGGTCTGCCGACCCCTTGGTATGCTAAATTTTCAATTCCAAAAGTATGCCGAACAGTGGAGAGGAACAGTCACAAAAGTTACTTTAAATCCTGCTGTTACTGGTAGCGTCTTGTCGTGGATAGGGGTAGATGTTTCCATGGAAACATCTACCCCTATCCACGACAAGACGGCCCGTAGTACTCCACGAGAATGGTGGGTTGTGACCTCATCTTTTACCCAGCAGCAGAAGCGGGTTAAGATGTTGCAACCCGCCAAGCCTTTCAACCTACCTTCCAAATCCCCCTCCCTGTAATAAAAACCTGCATCCGGCGCTCTATCTCACACAAGATGTGATAATTATATCATCTTCATAAGGTTCATCATGTTCATCAGTGTTTATAAAGGGTATTTAAAATCATTCGAACGAGGATTACCATTTTGTCCCTGACAGCACTATAATGCCTAACTATGTTAATTAGTTGATAATATTTATTTTTTTAAATGTACCGACTGCAAACTCAAGATGCACATTTCTTTATTTGATTGTTTTTTGAAAATATATTTATATCTGGTTTGTTATCATTTTAAGTGCTACCTCATCGTGATCATAGAACAAGTTTATTCCGCTACTGGCCTAAAATGTCATTGATAGTTTAAACACCGTTACTTCCTTCCGGGGATTGGACGTCTCTGCCAATTTTGCAGACACTACATCAAGGCTATGTAGTCCTCTCAGAGTGATCATGGTGATGGGGCTGAGCTACTCTCGGGAGTGATCCGATGGGACCCGTTTTTTGACACAGTGATTGCAGTCGGAGGAGGGATCCTTTGAGCATTAGCAGGATAATCATGGAATATGTTCATTTGGGAATAGTAAGGATCCGTTGAGTGTTGAGGATCCTTTAAAAGTATTAACATGATTAAGGGATACGTGAGTGGGTCATTTGAATATATTAATGTGAATGTTAAGGATCGTTTGAGTGTGTTAGGGATTCTTTGAGAATAGGCCTATTAACCCTTTAACCGCCGGTGCCGCATATATTCGAGTTTTCATTTTTTATTCTCACATTAACATGATTAAGTACCACCTTAAACATGTTAAAGATAAAATGTGACATCAATCAGAAATATTTGAAAACAGTTGACCTCCATTTTGTCAACTCTGAATAATTTTCACTCACTTGAAGTTGTGGATCGCGTCAGCAAGACACAACTTCAAGTGGGTGAAAATTCAGATTGAATAATTTGGCGGTTAAAGAGTTAAGGCGATGCAACTGCTAAAAACATATAAGGTTTTCTACGCCATGAGGTTTATGAAAATATGCTGCTGAAAATGGTGAAAAATATAATATTTCATATACCATGCTTTATTATTGTGCTTTAAATATTTATTATCATGGTGATAAATTTCCCAGACATCAAAACCTGCAGTGACAGTTGCCGACCCTAATAATCAATTATGTGAGCTGCTGGCCTGCCTACCATGGGCGACGGTGTATGATCGACTGCTCAAAAGCAAACGACAGTAGCTGCTTACTTCTCAAACAAGCAGTTACGGCTGTTTTCCTTTGCACTGTGTGGTGCTGTAGGCATTCTGTTTGACGTCACTAACATTGTTGCTTTGCGTGACTGGGGTTACTCTCTATTTTTAGTTGTTTAACATGTTTATGCGCAAAAATCCCAACTCGTCAGCGTATTTTTTGCATTTGCAATTTTACTTCACAGCTGGTAATGACTTTGTGAAAATATTGTTTCAGCTATATTCTACATGGCATTGTTAAATCACCTAAACATGTTAAATAGGCACATAATTATGAAGTAGCCACAAAATAGCCCAGTTGACTGGCGCCAGCGTGTCAATGAGCTAAATATAACAAATTATGTTATTGTAACCATGGTAACTGGTAAGGTAGAACTACCCCATTCAGACATTCTGTGGAAACCACCTGCCCACGTCATAATGCACCATGCCATCAGGCGCTGTAATTTACCATACTGCGAGATATTGTTTTTCAAGAATTTAATCATATCGCCCCGTGACAATTAAAGAGCGCGTTTGCTACGTGAAAGATCCCCAGTGAACACAAAATATTAGCCCAATGCTGTTTCAATGTTGAGCCACCGTCTGCGACTCTGGCCCAGCATCGAAACAGCATTGTGTTAGCGGCTCGTGTTTGCCACATCTTTCTAGGGACGTTCTATTATTCATGTGTACTTTTTCGGATCATCCACCACACCAGATGCTTTTGATGCTTTTGATGCTGACCCCAAGCATTGAGATCATCATGTAAGTCATTTTACAGATTACTGACGTGCTGATCTCAAGCCATCTCACTCTAGTAATGTGAGATGACTTGAGATCAGTATAATTATGCTTATAACATGCAAGACACTTTACTGTGTTGATCTTAAGCTATACAAGTGTTCAACCCTTTAACCGCCGGTGCCGCATATATTCGGGTTTTCATTTTGTATTAGCACACCACAGTTAAAATATGACAAAGATAAAATGTGACATCAACCAGCAATATTTTGAAACAGCTGACCTCCATTTTGTCAAATCTGAATAATTTTCACTCACTTGAAGTTGTGGATCGCGTCAGCGAGACACAACTTCAAGTGGGTGAAAATTCAGATTGAATAATTTGGCGGTTAAAGGGTTAAAATACACCCGTGACGTGTCTATTGTTAAAACAGTAGACTCGGATCTACTAATTTTGTACTGGTCAGGTCGGGCACAATATACGGGTTTAACCATGAAACTGCATGTCGGAGATTTCAAGGTTTAGTCATACTGACAATGAAATTGAGGTTTTCTATGTCAAATCTTGGAACACCTGCACATATTGTATGTACTTCAAGTCGAAGACAAAATTAAATTGCAATAGATTCGTAGATAAGATTATACTCGGCGCTTCGCGCATCGTACATTCGGATCTATACGGATCTATCGAATAGTGTGAGATGGTTTGAGATCAAATAGTGTGAGATGGTTTGAGATCAGCATAAGTCACTTTACAATCTAACTGTGTTGATCTCAAGTTATATTACACGTCGTAAAAACGCGAGAGGTAAGGCCCGATTCACGTTCAATAACCAGATAACTCTGGTATCGGGACAGTGTACATGGTGAGAACTTGCCGTGTCGTCCACTCCCGAGGCCGTGGATGGATGTATTTGTTTTACCCTAAAAATCCAACATGGCGGTGACCGAGAGCGATCCCGAACCCAAGGTCCGAATAATGGCCATAACTTTTTAATGACTGTGCGACCTCTGAGCTGAGCATGCGGGCATGGAACTGAAATGTTACTGATTCTGAAAAACCTATTTTTGACCTGATTACTCTGACTGACAGTCCAAAGAAATGTCCCAAGATTTTGTACGCGATCAATCTCTGGCTGAAACCTGTTTCAGCCACTGGGGCTAGTAGAACAGGTGAGTCGTCGCGAGCTCGCACGGATTTAAGTGTACCACACCTGAATTGACAATCCACAGTGACGTCATCGGGACATGAATACGTGGCTCCACTGTGAGGCATCCCATTTTGACATCTAAAGCCAAAAGGTTACCAAGGTCATAGCTGCTGCTTAATTTAGCCGAGCACACTTTCCCTTTTGCATTTCCAAGTATAGATAAAATAGATTTAATAGATTAGATTTGCAACGTGGTTGCCATGGTAACTGGCCATAGCAATGTATATTATTGCCTGTGGTAACCATGGGCACTGAACATCTAAATTTTCAACCAATTTGCTGTTTTATCCTCCGTTATCATTAATAGATCCGCCTGCTGTAACCATGGTAACATGCGTGAATACTAATTTCCTGTTTGTATGACAATGTATCACTGCTCTGCAAAGCGTAGATGTTTGCAGCCATATACATGTATATGACAGGGCTGTATTCGATAAGTTGAAACAATGGTGTGCTAATTGACATTTTTAGCCTTTAAACATGTTAAAATAACAGCCAGCTAAGTCATTTATAATATACATGATATATGTATAGGCCTAAAGTTTGAATTTAACTCTTCTTTTACCGACTTCTCCCACTACCCCTAGAAACCGAGGACCACTGAGGTAGCCCCTGGGCACAATACAGGTTATAACTATATGCGCATGCGCACATCGCACAAATTAAAAATGCAAGAGAACATTGCGTCCATGTCACTGACCATTTTGGTTGGCGAGTTTCAACCAGACATGTAACTTGTGTGATGAGATATCTCCATTGCAATTAATGCATATACACATGCGGATTTCGCATAAATGCTAATTTGGTAAAAAGAGTTTGCAGTAAAACGGGTCAAGTCGACTTAGCACATTGTTATTCTTGTGAAGAGGAGCACATATCAGCATAATATCTGTCCAACACAGGACCAAGTCGACTTGACACATAGTTGTTTCGTTATTATATGCTCATGGGCTCTGTTTCTGGGACAAAAAGGTGCAAGTGCACTTAGCGCATTGTTATTCTGAGACTTGTGAAGACAACACAGGGGAAATGGCTGGACTTAGCTCATTGTTTCTCAGGGAACAATCTCTGCATATTCTGTGTTCCTGGAGTAACAATGAGCTAAGTATCTTGCTGATCCCAATTTTGCTTCTGTAAATAGTTTCGGAAGGTAAAAAAACACTGATAACTTCACTTGATCTACTGTCAAATTCTAAACACTGTGTGTCTCATCAGTATAAGTACGTCCAAGTCTACATGGTGATAAGAGCATTTGGCAGACTGTAGCTCTAACCAAATAGATAAACAAATCGATTTGCCCCACTGTTGTTTTGGACCATCGTATTTGCGAAATATTTATCTATTGGCGGAGATACTGGATAGACATAGAACCAACATTGAACAGAAGCGACAACCTGACAACGAGGGATGGGTATACTGGTATATTATAATATACGTTATATAACATTATACGTTATCATGGTTATGCATTTATATGTCATAACATGCATATGTATTGATCACCTGACAATAAACCCTTACAGCGTGGGGATCCTCACACTGTAAGAGTAAAAATATTTCCAGGGGCGGATCCAGGATTTGAAAAAGGAGGGGGCGCAGGTGGCTTGGGGGCGAGTTTTTATGAATATTTATGCCAATTTAGGGGACTTTTTAAAGAACTTGGCGCAAAAACGGCCCGGCGCACCTCCCCCCCCCCCGTCTGGATCCGCGCCTGATGTCCGCAGACTCATAACACAGGTATTCAAATGAATCGGAAAGAGCTAACTAAGAAATTTATTATGATTTCAAAGAGAAAAAAGCATTTGGTTACGATGTTTTTTTACAAATTAATTCAGCGCTTTAAGGGTGAAAACGTCGTGGCAGATGTGACTCTACAGGGCTGTATTTTACGATCGGATTTAAGCATTCTCACAATGCATTGAGTAGCATGTGGTAAAGTGCTTATCATTTTTCAGATCGATATCTTAACCACAGGATATCTTAACCACAAACACCTAGGTCCGTCCTTGCTATGGGTTCACTATTCACCGACTTTCATAGATCGATGAAGCATGAAACCTATGTTTTATAATCATGATAATCGGCAATGATGTGTGCACTATTAACAAATTATCAAAGATATTGATTACACTAATTTTGTATGCTTCTCTATCGTCAATACTGAGCTGAATTTATAGGACGTATAATTATATTTACTCCTGAATATTTACCATGTTGTAAACACGACAATTTTAACCCGTCACCACCAATAGGTGGTGGAGATATGTTCAAACCTGTTCGAAGTGCTTTTTCACAACAACAGTTTTTTGCATAGGGGTATCTTTAACAGCACCATCCAGTTAATTATCTACTTATTTCAGTAGTTCAGTTTGGTTATGCTCTGCAAACTAGAAAACAGTAGCTGCTCACTGTCAATGTGAGCATGTTCTGCATTTTGGCTTTGTCAGCTATTATGTAGTAATCACGAGACATCGACCCAATGGTGGGTCAATGTTGTGCCATCGTCTACGACGCTGGCCCAACATTGATCCACCATTGGGTCGATGTTTCGTGTTTGCTGGGTATGGAAGGAAATGATACGTTAACCTGTTAACATGATTCAAATGACGAAGTATAACATGTAGATAGATATTTATTGACGTAGGGTAGTCTTTTGTGTAGACTTATGCGTCATGTATAATAAACCCCCGCTTTACTCACCATGCTCACAAGCATAGTACTTATCATGCTTATAGGAAGTTCACTACAAAACAATTTTTCAACGATTGCAAAACATCTAGCCTACTCCAGCGATACAATCTAGATCGCGACGCGGGTCTCTATTATTATGGATCTGTATTTATGAAGGTCGATATGTTGCGTCCGTGTAAACTCCAGGCTGGAGACGGTGTCCATCGCCCAGTAAACACAAAACATTTGTATATTATTTATACAATGTCGGACCAACGTCGAAGACGTTGGGCCGACGTTGTATAAATGTCATACAAATGTTGTGTGCTTACTGGACAGTGTTAGGCATGTGTTAGGAGTGTAATAGATAAAATAAGCTACCTGCCCCTCACCATGTCAAGCCTCGATATATCGTCACCGACATGATATAGTCGGATTTAAATATGAAACAATGTGTGAATATAGTCAGTTTATTTATGCAACGTGCATGTCCCTTTGTGTTTTGTTATAAGTTTTCAAAAATATGTTATTTTCATAAATCTGAAGCTGGAAATTGCATCATTAATTTCAGCTTCAAATTGATGAATAATATTTGATGTAACAATTCAATAGATTTCAAAGGGTTGATAAGAAGCGAAATACAGGGCTGTTTAATATTCACACAGGCTACTGGCTACCCACGCATATTTTATTGTCACCTGACATGTTATTGAGATACACAGATTCGCATTGAACGGTCTCTCAAGGGACCCTTGTATAACAGCTCCCAGCCCCCGACCCTCTAATACGTATGAATACGTAGGATGTCAAAGAGATCTTGACCATCGCGTTGACCACTGTTGTGGAGTTGTACCTGTTAAATGCTTTTCAGTGCCGGCTACACTCTTAAGCACACACAAATTGATTTTTTTTTCAGACCAAAAATATCGTTTGAAATTTATCAAAATGTGTGAACCGCGCGCACGGGCAAATATATCAATGATACATTATACAATTTTCAAATGCATGGGTATTTTTCATTCATTTGAAACTGCCAACTGCCTCAGCAACGTCAGCTTCAAGTGAATACAAATGTACGATACATTGAACTAATGCTGGGTTGAAGCTGGACCGACGTCGGAGTCGGCGGGCCAACATCAACCCAGCATTGGGTCAAGTTATCACCGACAGGCGACGACGCAACCCCTATAACTCGGCACTTATTTGACAAGACGTACCATTTTGTTGATTTGACGGCGACCCTATTGAGCTGTGTTGACTGCCTATGTCCACGGCAATGGCAGAATCCCTGTCCGAATTGTCCTGACCAGAAGCTGTGGCTCCGTAGTCTGCATAACCACGCTCTTTACCATTTTCTATGTGGTTCTGTTTTTGTGTGATGCTGTACTGATCCGTAATGGTGGAGTCCTCGCTCTCGTGTTTCTGGTATTCCTTTCTGTTGTTGTTATCCTTCTTTGAGGAGGGCAAGCAGCAGAGGAGGTATCCCCTGAAACACTCGCTCATGCTCATGTCCCCGGAATGGCCTGCGAAGATTTTCCCCGTGGCCATCTTTCTAGCATGGTTTATTAAAACGTGGACTTGGTGAACACGGTTAGACTCTTCTCTAACGGGTGTTAGCACTGTGATAAATATGACAAGAATGCGGAATGCTTGACAAATACACCCACATCATTATGGTCAGCAGTGAGGAATAGTTGATGAGCGGTCTCCTAAATCCTTAAATCCTAATGAACATGATCAAACTATTTACTATGTAGGCCATACACTGGTGATTTATTCAGACTGTCTTACTGCCTGGTCAACACCTTAACTGCTGGAGCCGAACTGTATGGTTAAGGTCAAGGTAGTGCAAGTATCAACCCTTGCCTCGCCGGAACCGTAGTAGCAGAGTTTGTAGTACACTAAACAATCCCTGGTATTAGTAACACTAAGTACTTAGAGGCTACACATAAACCTACCTACGTACTAACACCGGTGTCACGCCAAATTAGGTATTCCTTAAACTGTTAGAACATCCGGAAACCCAGTGAATCAAGTGTACAATTTTGGTGAGTGTTATTTCTTTAAAGCTGGTAATTGTGTTAGCAATTCCAACTTCTAATGAACGGCAAATGCAACGAATTTGTTTGAAAATGAAACACTTCGCGTGTTTGAAAGGTTAAGTTCTTAAAAATACACAGTGGACTTAGTAATAAGATTGCCACAGTTGCTCGCCAACCTTCATTGTCAACGCAGAAGCCAGTCTATGGTAAACATGTCATAGCGAATTGTCCACGGGCCATGCGCGCCTGCGATATCAGCCAAATTTAGGCATAATGCAAACCGGCAGCAGACGATCAGCATCAATGGTGCAGACAGCCGGATAGAGCTATCCAGATCGAGATATTTTTAATCCCCGAGCTTGATTATCCTGGAAACTGAGGTTGATTATCCTAGAAATGCTGGTTGCGAGACGTATTCGATGGATGTGCGTTGGAGGCACGTATTAATTTCTTCAGTGAGACAGAAACTGGGTCGGCGCGCGATTTGACAACACTGAATGATATACGTCTGTGATGATAATGACTTGGTTGTACGCTTGTACACGGAGCTCATAATAATAATAAGAGGTCTACAGCGGACGCAGTACACCTCGGTACTGTCGGGGCACGGCTTTATATGGCAGTGACGACAACACACACGCACAGCGCGAACACTCAGCTGGAACCAGTCGATAAAGCCGGCGATTGCTGGCAATCCACAGGCAGGGCCGGGCCGCCGCTATACCACGAACATAATGATAATAGCGGCCCGGGAGCCGAGCTAGATCTCACTCCGTGTTGGCAAACTTTCACCTCTCTATGCGGCCCAGAGTCATGATTAATAAATAATGACACGATGAGAGGGCTGGCCCAGCTAGACCAAGGGTTGGCAGGGCTTGTGATAACACTATTTATTCAGGGGTTGCAAATCATCCTTGAAAATCAGGGCTCCCCTCCACCCTCTATAATTTCATACCCGCGGATTGACAGTTGTAGATTATTATATTGGACCAACGTCTCCATAGATATTCTGCTGTCTGCATGAATTCTGCTAGAGAGCTATTACCCAGCAAATACCAAACATTTGTATAACATTTATACAATGTTGGACCAACGTCGAATATCTTAATCCTGTTTTCAATGCTAACCATATTTAATTAAGAAGCTCCAGTTAGGATTAATTACCCTGATTAATAGGCATACCAACAATCAATATGTTTAATTTGTTTTGAAATTATGTTTGGTGTGATCAAATTTTAATTAACACTCCATTCCTCGAAGAAAGGTTTATGTATGCCTTTATCAAAATTAACAATAAACTTCATACACATTGATCAGAAAGGACTATATGCGCATTCCACAAAATATTTATTGTAGGTGCCTACCTGTCTTTCAAAACCACATCCCGTGACTTTATGCGCTCGCTCTATTGACTTCAAAGGTATTTAAATAGTAAAGTCGTGTATCACGTTGATCACAATAAACGATTGGCAAACATAAGAGCAGGTCGATAATGATATTATCAGAGGTAATGTATAAATTATCTGGCCAAACGTTATGTGCAGATAAATAATGAGACGGCCTGTGGAATGCTGTCATTGGAGTGTCGATGGGACATAAATGGGGTATTGGCAGTGACGACGGCCCTGTGCTGGCTCACTAGTGTGCCAACATGTCAGGCGTTAGCCCAGCAATGCGCCATCATTTGGCTGTGTTTGCTAGTAGACTTGGCAGTTGTCCACGCGTATTGATAGAGGACGGGAGAATTGAAACATGGCGTGTGGAGACAGAAAGGCATACAGCCTGGAAGAGCAGAAATATTTGTGTCTCCTATTCATATTAGATAGTCACCTTGGAATAGGAAGGGTGCATCCGCCACTTTATAAAGTGGCAGATAACCCTTTCAATTCCAACGTGACGATATATGTATCGCCCAGATTACAGTGCGTAATTCAATATGTAGACATGTGTTCGAATCCCACCTCTGACACCATGTTTTATTGTGTGATAAATTTACACGACAACTCCGGTGAACAAGGCTATGTTACTCGAGTTGCGGAAGCTACCGCATTGTATTCCCACAATATCAGTTCTTGGTGTTTTAATAGTATGACATATGTTCCTTGACGCAGCAGACTGAACGTCTGTGTAAAGAGAACATATTTCACTTTTAAAGCGACTTGTTTCGATAGCTGAATCTATGTGATAAAATATTAAACAGTACATTCAGGCGTTATCAATTGAAGTAATTTAAAAGACTAAACTCTATCGAATCAGACCTTTCATATCACATTTATTTTAAAATCACTAAGACATGGAGACCTCACACTATAATAGTGGAATCACTAAGGCGATTAAACAGGTCACCTCCAGCCAATATACAACGAAACGGCACTATACTGCCGTGCAAAGGACACATACAGCAACTAATCACTTTTAGAGTAAAAAGTCAGCTTAGTATATGTGTTAACTGGGGAGCGAGTTTTACCTTTTATCACGCCTATTATGGAGCAATAAGGAATCGTTGAAGCATATTATATACACGACAGTAATACACTCACACATTGATTTGAGGTCAAGGACAAGCAATGTAGGTGCGAAGTACTGGGTTTTGATATCTGGTTGAAATTTATTCAACTGTGACTGATGCTTTTTGATGGCTTCTAATTTCTAAAATCACACATTTTCTTCACATAAATTATCAGTAAAAATAACTATTTACTATCAGTAAAGAGACCTATCGATATTAAATTGTATGTAGCAATATTTATGTATGGTTAAATACACAACACAGAAAGTCAACCAGTCACGTGAAAGATGGGAGACCAAAGCAAAATTCATTGATTCCAAGTGCATCTGGTGATACCTTGTCTAGACGAAATCCTGTAAACTGACCAAACAAATCAGTTGAGATAGACTCTCAGAGTTGGCGACTAAAAAAATATGATTATGACGGCATAGAGCTGATAAAGGATACACTTATTGATTATTGAAAACGTCGAACACCTTATCAATAGACATAAAAATACAGAATCCGAAACCCGCCTAATGCATTTCTGATGTGCGCCTTAAGTTTCCTCCGGACTAGAACAAGCAAGCATTTTTCTGATGCTCTATCACGACTGTTGATATCTGCAAAGGCAAACGGAAGTAACTGTCTACTTTTCAAGTAAGTAGCTGCCGCCTTTTAGCTTTGTACGGCAGTATTGGTCTCTGGAAAGGCAAACACCAGTAATCAAGTAATTGCTTACTTTTGTCTCTGCGTGGCAATATAATAATGGATTTTCTTAGCCATAATTGACTCATGAAATGCTGATGCGGCTTTAAGTATGTGAGCCTAACGTGAAAAAAGTACAAAATTATATAATGTGTTTTTATCGTGTCCCATCAAGCTGTGTTTTATCAAGTTGCCATATCGGTGTTTGCAGAACATTGTACACATAATCTGATAATAGCAAACTTGACATTTGTAGTCATGAAATTTGGAAAATTAACACATCTTGGAGTAACTCACTAGAACCGCCTTTGGTGGAAACCATGGTGCTGACACTTAAATTCACTTAATATCGACCGTGAGCACACGCCATCCATCTATACATACATGTAGGTCTAGCAGACCATGTGCATTTACTATCGAATACGACCTGAATAATGAATGGGTGACCGGGTTACCACTTTCATATCCGAGAAAACAAGAAACATAGGTTGGCACAACGTTACGGCAAACGTCTTGGACGCTGTCGTGCCATTGAGCCATTGCCCAGGAGTGTCAATAAGTCTGATATTATTTGCCACCCAAAATAGAGATGTCGACTGGCTGCATACATCACTGGAAGATCAAATTAACAGTTGTTCACATTGACTCGTCGCAATGTTGCTAAGAGGTATAGAGTTAAGAAAGACTTTTTAAACTCTATGTTAGAGGTATACGGTTACAAAGCAGCCAAAAGGCAGTAACTGCTTAATTTTCGGCTTTGTAGAACAATATAGGTTTGTACGAATCACTAATTATTCGTACAAATTCTGGAGTACACATTCGTGGACAGGGGCAGTTTGACATTTCCCGGGAAATTATATAATGCTTCGTCCTATCTGCGAACTCACGATGATCTCACGTTTTTGGAAGAAATATCGTACGTTTTGGCACATTTAACAGGGTTTTTATATAGCTGGCGACCCGTCCACCATCAAAATACCACGTCTTGATTATATTCTTCCAGGCAACTTGTGAAAATGCATGTTTTTTTACAGTTGCACCTGTGATACGAATAAGAATTAATTTTTTTAGAGGATCATTACACGCTTTAACATTTAGCACCACAGCTGTTCGGCTGCATCACAGATAATATGAGGTTACATAATTATCACTCAACACTGAAAAATCTGCAAACATCTTGAATACTTGTTAATGTCTTACGTTGCCTCCAACAGGTCCGTGCGATCACCATACGATGCTCATGGTGTTTTCTTGGTGCGCTCGGTACGAGTCTTTGATTTCCTTAACCCTTTAACCCGTCTTTATACCTCATAATCTGACGTCTGTAGACATCAGATTCTGACGTATAAAGACGATCTCCGCGCTGAAAGAATTGAATATTTCTAATGGTCGTAGACCCATAATATAGGTATTCAAATGCATCAGAGAGAGCTGAGTAGGATATTTACAATGATTTCAAATTGAAAAAGCCCTTTGGTCCCCATGGTTTATACAAAAATAGTTCAGCGCTTTGAGGGTTAATGTCGCAGACGGTGGCCCAGCATTATACCAACGTTTGGTTAACGTATCGTGTTCACTTGTTGTTAAATTTTCATCAGTGTTGAGAAATAGATTATGCTGTCTTAAACAGAGACATGGCTTCATTATTAAAGATGAATTTGATCGATTATATGCCTACTGTATTTGTGTGTTTATGCATGCAGCCCATGTAGCAGCTCGCGATTGATCGATTCAAAGCCGCTATTAACATGAAACCAGCTTTAATATAACCCATTAAATATTGCCACACAATCAATACCAGCCAAGTTTAAAGGTGTAGTGAACTGTCAAAGTACGCGGGACAATGTGATCCCCAGAATGCAACAGTGGCCCCTGGACATTCCACAATGACATATCACCCCACATCCACAGTTATCAGCCAAGATAATAATACTATATGCGTTTCATACCCATCGCCGCATTAAGAGCAAGTTCCCAAATCATATATACTTGAGCGACATCTATGAGCAAATAATTCACTATTTCTCTTATGTGGGCTTTGTGTTGTGATACAAAAGGTTATGTTACCATGGGGGTTTGGAAGCAGTCGACCTCCAGCATATTGACAGTAAGAGCTTTCCCAGTCAACACGGCACACTCACCAAATGTTGGTTTAATGTCGGCCAGCATCGCACACGTTGGTTTAACATTAAAACAGCATTGGGCCAATTTCTCGTTGGAGTAGTATCTTGTAATCAGTTCTGTCGCTGATATTAATGCCGTCGAAGTGCATAGGCTAATGTAGGCCTACATTTGACTGTCCCACACATGCGCATTTTACAGCTGTATGAATCTTTAATCTGCAAAACTCATTTCTT
Organism: Flabesymbios commensalis; assembly: GCA_964017125.1. Lineage (NCBI taxonomy): Eukaryota > Metazoa > Annelida > Polychaeta > Terebellida > Flabelligeridae > Flabesymbios > Flabesymbios commensalis. The sequence continues at coordinate 42,727,164 of OZ024906.1, forward strand.
GAAGGGCTTATTTTGCAGCCGATACAGATAACTTCATGAATATAGTAAGTTATTTAACTATAATTATACAGTACACTATACGTCTCAATTTTGTAAGAAAAGACCATGTGGTTTGCAACAAGAACGTTTGACCCACCGAAATCTAACCAGTGATGTGTTAGTTATACCATCGGCCATTCTCGTACATGCGCAGATGATATTTTTTATCGGTGTCAAGTTGTATAAAACCAAGGGATCACATTACTGAATTCAATCTAAGTGCATATACTGTAATTTTTACCTGCGAACAAAAGAAATCAATTCGAAGTTTGTTATTTACGTGATATCAGCAGAAAAAGAATTGGTATTCGCTCAACCAGTTTACGCCTATAGTAAAAAAACATTTGTAACTAATAGACTAAATAAACTGAATTGAACTGAATATAGGATGTGGATAGGTAATCCGTATATGCCTATTATTATAATCATGACAATGAAAATACAAAAAGGCAAAAATGGAGTTCAATAAAAAACAATTTCAATTCCCGAAGCGTATTAACCATGTTAACCTTAGTCCTGCTGAGCTGTTTTCTACTATTTCTCATGCATTTGAAAATTGCTAAGACAATTTCCAGCTTCGGAAAAATGTAAGATATTTCAGTTTATGAAAAATAAAAATTTCCAAAATTGACTCATTTTATCAACTGAGCACTTTCACCACAGACTACTTGATGCATTTCACGGGGTAATTGATTTGGTTTGAAACTAGCTTGGATAGTTTTAGGGTTAACCCTTACAACGCTGAAATACATTCGTACACACCATGGATACCAAAGGGTTTTTTTCAATTTGAAATCATCATAAATGTCTTACTTAGCTCTTTCCGGTTCATTTGAATATCTATGGTATGGGTCTACGGACATTAGAAATATTTTAATTCTTTCAGCGCGGAGAGCGTCTTTATACGTCAGAATCTGACGTCTACAAACGTCAGATTCTGACTTATAAAGACGGTTCCCGCGCTGAAAGGGTTAACCCTTTAAGTGCTAATCGCGTCTACATCCGTTTACAGCCTTTTTATTCGTTCTTCAAACAAAAAATTAAACAGAAAAATGAGCTGGATCACCACATGTTTCGATTCAAATTCTACAAATGTAAGTAGTTTCCACCCTTTGAAGTTGTGGGTCGCGGCAGACCCAACTTCAATAAATGTCGCTAAACAAACAAATATATTCATATCAATCAACATTCAAAATGGAATAATTTAAAATAGTCAATGGAATAATTTTTCGGTGGATAAATAGAATCACTTCATTTGAATCAATGGGATAAATTCACGTTATGATATCGACTGACAGTATTGTGATGATAAATTCACAACAACTGCCAGAACTGCTTAGCTACGGTGACGATACAGAGATGATAATGATATAGTGATGACAAAGAAAAATTGCTATGATAAATCACAGAGTAAATTCATAATACATGGTGGAATTGATACAGAAATAACAAATGAGACCAGGTGACACACAATTTGCAAAAGTATCAATCAAACTCGAGTATTCGACGTTGCTCTATCGCACATCCAACATTCGGTCGATGTATCAGTGAACACGTCGGGATATAGCATTAATTACCGGTGTCGGCTCAATGCTGGACCACCGTCTGCGATGTTGGTCCAGGATTGAAACGACATCGGATAAATGCTTTGTCTTTAGTGGGGTGTCAACCAATAAGCCACTCCTAAGTTCAGGATAGTAGTAGTAGTAGTAGTAGTAGTAGTAGTAGTAGTAGTAGTAGTAGTAGTAGTAGTAGTAGTAAATCATTGCTTTACGTCACTTTTCGGCACAAAAGGTCTTTTAAGTGACATTGTAATACGATAAAAAAGTTGTAGATAATTGATGAGATGAAATGATGTACAGATGATGATGTGAGGGTGGGGGTGATAGGGCATGGTGGGTTATTGAGAGCGTTTTCCTTCGCTCGCCCGATAAGGGGTTCTGGGCATGTCTAGGGGATATACTCAAGTTCTGGATACAATCTTCAGAAATAAGTTGCCCTGCAAAGCCAAAACACAGTGACGGCTCACTTTTAAAGTGACTGCCCTTTGGTTTTGCACGGCAGTATTGTTCTGCAGTAAACACATACTGACCCAATGCTGGATTATTGTTGGTCCAGCGTCTCCGACGCTGGCCCAACATTAATCCAGCATTGGGTCATTGCATTGCGTAAACTGGGCGCGATCGCAATCGCCTATATGCACGGACATAACAACAGTGAAGGGGGACGTGCGTAAGACTTGTCTCCACCTGCAAGTCCCGAAAAGTTGCGGACCACTCACTCACCGTAGCCGTTCTCCTCATCCGTCATGTGTAGTCCGGACGACGACGGCGGCGGCGAGAAACTCCTGGGCTTAGAAACGTCGTAGCTCTTCCTTCTCGGAGTGAATAGGCTATTGATAAATTTCATCAGGGCCATCAACAGAGAGGATCGCTCGCGCCAGAGCGAAATCTCGGGGAGAAGAAAAATGAGATATATTGTTCTGTGTCTGTATTGGCAGGAGGTTGTACAGACAATTGCTGTATTGACTTAATTTGGAGTGTTTGCACATACTCAAGAGGTACTGGGTGGACATAATCCAAGTGTGGACTTGGTGGTTGTGAAATATGTAAAAAGTGAAAGGCATAATTATTATCACTGGTGAATATCATACAACTGTTACAAACCCCGCATCGGTAATCACATACTGATGTTGTCATTCGTATATTTGACCCTAGAAATCAAAGTGTTGCATGTGTCATTCATTTATACTTCATTTGAGCTTCTGAGCGACGATATTACCCTACTTATTTCTCATTCAGAGTATGCAAAATTTCAATTTCTCAGAAAAATAAAATTATTGTCCTTTCAATTCTACCACTGTACAGTTGTTTGTCTGTATCGTCATTAGGTGTCCCCTGGCAATCAGAGTGTCTTATGTATTACTTATTTGAAGAACACATTCTGGATACCAGTGGTCCATTTGTGGATGACACCACATTAGACTGATGGTAACGTAAATGTTCAACAAAATTAATAATATAATATTATTATATTAAAATAAATTATAATTAAAATTATTTTAATATTACTCTCAAGTTAGATGTTCCTTATTAGAAAAGGTCATGTCGATTTTCTCCTGTCCAACTATGAATAATTCACCCCAAGCCGTTTTAAACTAATTGCGCTCCCGCGACCCACAACTCAAGTGCGTAGCATTTCTGCAGATCTGTGAAATAACCTATAATATTATCGCAGAGCTCTCTCCAGCTGCTTTTAAACACCCTTCACTCTTACTACACTCTTCACCCTGGTCTGTCTTATCTGTCTGACTACATGGCTCATTTAGCCTATAGTTACATGTATTGTAAATTTAAACCCCCTACTTTAACATGTGTAATACTTTAATACCCTCCTTTTCTGAGTAGACTTAGTTTTATTCTCCTGTGTAATGTGTATTAGTCTCTATATTGGTGAGTTATAGTCTACTTAAAACGCATGATATTTTCTCTGTGAGTTTAGCCTTTGCAACTCCGAAGTAGTAGATAATGATTAACATTTTCAGTCATTTAAAGTCGTGTTTTGCTGACGCGATCCACAACTTCAAATGCCTGTAAATTTTATATGTGAAATTTAGATAGCAAATCAGTCTGACAGATTGTAAGATATATCTTAGTGTGAAATATTATATCTTATAATAAAACGCGAAAAGACTACTTGGGTCGACATCAATGCTCTAATCATCTTATCATGCTAATTAAAAATGTAAAAAGTACCGAGCGTGCACATGATTTTGGCGTGCAGCCTGATCGAATCATTCGGATATTTCGTATCTGCGTTTGTGAAGTTTCGAGATAGTCCATGAATCTGGTTTGGTTGGCATGGTTTTATGCATAACGATTTCGAAGTGACGATAGATAATATATTGGGTACTAAAGATATCAGTCGTCGCCCACGCAGAAACAGCATAGCATTCAATACATTATTTAAAGTGTACAGGTACACACATCCAGCCTACCCATCAATAACGACACCAATAATCAATGCCGGCTTAGCGTTGGACCACCGTCTGGGACGCTGGCCAAACAATCATGCACCATTGGATGAATGTCTCGTGTCTGCTGGTAATGTGTGTTGATTAGCCCTTTAACCGCCAAATTATTCAATCTGAATTTTCACCCACTTGAAGCTGTGTCTCGCTGACGCGATCCACAACTTCAAGTGAGTGAAAATTATTCAGATTTGACAATATGGAGGTCAACTGTTTTCAAATATTGCTGATTGATGTCACATTTCACCTTTACCATGTTTAAAAACTGGTATTTAATTTGCTAATTTAAAATGGAAACCCGAATATATGCGGCAACGGCGGTTAAAGGGTTAACCTACGCAATATCTGCACAACCAGCGACCTGCAAATATGCACCAAATAGCACTGAATGTGCTGAACAATAATAATAAGATGGACTAAACATGCTAAAGATGTGAATCTTATGTCAAGATATAGAAGGGCATCTCTCGCTTACTTGTTTAGAATAACAATACATACACTGTTCTCTGATGACGAGAGTGTATAATTCACATAATACTCTTTGATATCACACGCACAGAGCGGAGATACTGTTGTCTGCTGCCACAAGTGCAGCTGGTACAAGATGAGTTTTATATGTACATGATGTATGGTGAACTTTGAGCTGTTTCTGTGAACGGATCCACTTCTGGAATCCACACCTTGATGCCACCGCGTTGGCCACTTCATTTTATGATCAACGAAACTTAGGCCCATATAAATTGTGTGTTTTTGTTAACACCTGTATAACCAGTTGCTAAAAATTAAATATGATTCCAATCTCGAAACACTGATATAATATAGTTGGGACATAAATTTCACAGATAACACAAATTTTCAGTCACTTGAAGTTGTGGATCGCGGTAGCGAGACACAACTTCAAGTGGATGACAATTTAAATTTCCTAACTTAGTGCTCTAAGGGTCAAAAGCGTATTCAAATAGTCAAGATAGTTGGGTTACTTTAATAAATGAATTCTTCTTTTGTCTCTTCTCTCGACGTGTTCAAGGCGCAGTCCATGTGTATTATTCTCCCAATCTGCCTGAAGGCACTCCATGTGCCTCGCTCCATCTTTCGCTTATCGAGACTCAGTTCATAATTATTGTACACAACTCGCTTCGTATTTTTTTTCTATTATGATCCTTAGCCCTTTTACCGCCGGTGCCGCATAAATTCGGGTATTCATTTTTTACTAGCACATGAAGTACCATCTTTTAAACATGGTAAAGATAAAATGTGACATCAATCAGCAATATTTGAAAACAGTTGACCTCCATTTTGTCAAATCTGAATAATTTTCAATCACTTGAAGTTGTGGATCGCGTCAGCGAGACACAACTTCAAGTGGGTGAAAATTCAGATTGAATAATTTGGCGGTTAAATGGTTAATATGAATGTAGAGTGAGAGACAAACTGCTGTAGATATACAACAACCCCTGAGTAAGCTCAACGATTAGTATATGATATATCATAATATTTACCAAAATATTTAGTGACAATAGCCCTTATTAGTTCATTTCATTGTGTTTTATTAAACATCTTTGTACTCGTCTTCATTCTTAGATTGCTTTAAGCCAGCGACTGGTAGTGTAGTGTATTAAATGTCTCATTTGTACATGTTGTAGGCACTATTAAACATGCTAAAGCTATAGTATAATTTATTTCGATGTAGAACACTAATGAATGAGTTCGAGTCGCATTCATGAGGCAAAAGCTAAGCTATTTTCCTGAAAGGTTGTTAGCATTTACGATTGCATGTTGTCTCACCAAGATATAGGGAGTTTAGAAAATTGTATTTTCTGATTCAAAACTGAACAGGCTGGTATTGCAGATATTTCAGTATTTGTGACAGAATCGTGCAGATTAATCTGCAGTGATTGTATGGCAATTCGTGCCAGCAGACAGCAATGTACATTGCAAAGTGAAGATCTAATCTATTTCTCTGGGTGTTGTCATGAATAAAATAATATTCAACATTAAATTTTCACACATTATCAATCGATTTAACGCTATAACCGCCAAAGTATTCAATTTGAATTTTCACCCACTTGAAGTTGTGTCTCGCTGACGCGATCCACAACTTCAAGTGAGTGAAAATTATTCAGATTTGACAAAATGGAGGTCAGCTGTTTTCATATATTGCTGATTGATGTCACATTTTATCTTTAACATGTTTAAACGGTGGTACTTAATGTGCTAATAAAAATGAAAACCCGAATAGATGCGGCCCCGGCGGTTAAAGGGCTAAAGTAATGAGTGTTTAATTAAATGCTATAATTTATGGTATGTGATAATAATATAGAAGGGCACCAGAGAGGAGAATGTGGTGGACACACCCAAAACCGTCACCCTGATCACCTGATCACAGAGATGGGTGAGAAATAGAGACGCTTTCATTACTGCATCTCATTATTTACTCACATTATCTACACATCACACTGTGAAGTAACGATATGTAGATTATGGCTGGATTTATGGATATATACATGACGGCTGCCAAACATTGGCTCGACGAGACGTTGAAGTAATGCTGGTTAAATGCTGGACCGCAGTCTGCGACGCTGGCACATCATTGAAGCAGCATTGGTTCAACATTTCGTGTTTTGACGGGCGTTGTTTGCCAGGACAATGTCACACTCCTCATATACAGCTTGTGTCATAGACATAAATCATACGCAAGTGGTCCCCATAACACCCACATACACATTGTTTCTGTGTTAAGTGCACGTCTGTAATGCGTAAACGACGTAGGGACTACGTGTGTGCTGTACATTTTCATATCCCCTCTTTAACGCATCAAGCTTTTTAATTAAAATTTCCTCCCACTTGAAGTTGTGTCTCGCTGCCGCGATCCAGTGGGTGAAAATTATTCAGTCCATTGGGAGGCCGATAATTTTTCAAGATTCAAGATTCAAGATTCAAAAATAAAATAGTGTTTTTTCACTAATGATTCTACCCTGAATGAATATATTTTATTATCCTTATCATCATTATCATTATCATTATCATTATCATTATCATTATCATTATCATTATCATCATTATCATTATCATTATTATCATTATCATTATCATTATCATTATCATTATCATTATCAATATGATTCTTATGATTCTTATGATTATGATTATGATTATGATGATTATAATGATGATTATTATGATGATTATGATTATGATTATGATTATGATTATTGTTATTGTTATTGTTATTGTTATTATCATTATTATTATTATTATTATTATTATTATTATTATTATTATTATTATTATTATTATTATTATTATTATTATTATTATTATTATTATTATTATTATTATTATTATTATTATTAATATTATTATTATTACTATTATTATTATTAATATTATTACTATTATTATTACTATTATTATTACTATTATTATTACTATTACTATTACTATTACTATTACTATTACTATTACTATTACTATTACTATTACTATTACTATTACTATTATTATTATTATTATTATTATTATTATTATTATTATTATTATTATTATTATTATTATTATTATTATTATTATTATTATTATTATTATTATTATTATTATTATTATTATTATTATTATTATTATTATTATTATTATTATTATTATTATTATTATTATTATTATTATTATTATTATTATTATTATTTGATGACAATCGTGATAGGTGGCAGGTGAAGGGTTAACTATAATGTGTTGTCTTCATACAAGTTTGATAATGTTCGCGCTCACACTCGCGTTCGTGTGTTCGGCAATGTTCGTAGTGTGTTCGCGTTCTCGTTCACACTCGCGTTCGCGTGTTTGGCAATGATTAAGTAGTGTGTTTGATAAGTTGGCGTTTGCGTTGGTGTGTTTAAAGCTTATCAAGGAATCAATAACTTTATCGTGTTTAATGTGGGTTAAACACACCTTAACTTTGAAATGAAGTTTATCACTACATTTCGTAAGAATGGTTGGTATACTTAAAGCAATGCCAATTCGGAGAGCTATGATAAAGGGAGTACAGCTATTAATGCAAATTATCAAAGTCAACACTGTATTCTGTGTTATCACACACCAAGTTTATCTTATTAAAGGCCACCTATTTCGTCGTTCTAAATATGACAGAATCTTTTTTAATTTAGTTCAGTGAAGAAACAGTTATGGAATCAAATAAATGCGATTTCTCAATGATAATCGTGAATGGGAATCAATAATAAATTATCATGATATTATAGCAATGGTCAAATCGATTTCTGTTTGGAATGCTCAATCTGGGAAAACACGTAAGCCTACATAATATCAGATGTTTAGTTAAAGCATGGGTTGTATTAAAATATATGAGTCGGTTCTTTTTATTGAAGTCAACATAAAAAAGGATGAAGTCAGAATGAACACGATTCAAGTAAGGTATATTTTGATAAAAAAAATTAACAAAACTGGACAGTGCTAAACACAATCACAATCAGGGCAGGTAACGAAAGTGTCCGAATATTTGAATCAATGCTAGTCCACCATAAAAACAAAACACTGATCCAAAGTCTTGTATTTCGTTGGTCAGCAAAACTCACCCGGCTGCATTGTAGTACATGTAGTAGGTCTGGTCAAGTAGTAGGGCGTTGGCTGACTAAAAACAGCGTTTCGAGATCTCTCAAAGACGAAATAGTTTTAGGGAAATCAGCCTCTCTTTGACTATAAGGCTGGTCTCTTTGACTATAAGGCTGGGCGACCACGCCATTTTCATCCCGTAATGACTTAGCTATGCATGAGAGAATGTAGCTTTAAAAGCGCTTGTTTTACAGCTCTATCACTACACCTTCATGTTCATCATGCTCAAAGAGGAGTCCCCAGCAAACATGCGACGCTGACTCGGTGCTGGTTCAATGTTGAGCCACTGTCTACGACGCTGGCACAACAGCATCGAGTCACCGTTTCGTGCTGGTATGGGTCGTAAATAATTCAGACAAGATGAATGATTATGGTATCTGATCATGTCCGAGTTCGACCCCCTGAAGCACAACTGATACCTCTGCTGTCTAGATGACCATTAATTCTCTATGATGGGACACATGGTGTCTTCATGTTTTCGCATTGAAAATCAATCCTAAATTGATCTTTTCGCAGGATATACCAAGTGTTGATGACATGTTATTAGGATGTATCCACATATTCATAAGGACATAAACAAGAAAAAAAAATAAGAAAAAGAAATAAACAGAATACTTACAGATAAATACCGTTAGAATTTTGGTGTTCATTTAAATAATGTTAAACATGACTGCGCACACTTGAGCACATAGACATTTAAACAGCGGATACTGTTCTGACAGAATCTTCCAAGTATTTAACTTCGGTGGCAGGGAGAAAAAGAGGTTCATAAATTCCACGCACGAGAAGGGTTCTCATAACATGTATATCGTCGCCTCGAAGCTAAAGGATCCTATCTGCCACTCTAACGAGTGTCAGATAGGATCCTTTAGCTCCGTGGCGACGATATGTGGACCGAAATCGACACCAAGAAATCTTAACAGCACCTGTATAATCATACACTTACCAAGTGCGTTGTCTTTTTTCTGCTTTTTCGCCGGTTTTTCTATGCAAGGGAATCCGCCGCACTCCTTGAAGCAGAGTTTCTTATTCAAGTACAGAAAGAAGAGCACCAATAGGACCAGGAACACGGCAACTGCGCCCAGGAACGCCCATGCTTCCACAGGAACTGGAAGAAACCGAAACATGCATTAGTAAGGGAACTTAACGGGATGAGATGTGGAAAAACAAAACTGTCCATTTTTATTGAGTACAAGAGGCGATTCTTGAGTAATATAAAAATATACTTGTGAATTTGTGAAGCAGTATACTTTGTAAATAATTATGTTAAGATAAAGTTGTGTTAAGATAAAGCTATGTGTTGTTTTCAATTGATTTCAAGTTGAATTGCTGACGAAATTTTCAGCTTTAAACGAAAAGACAGTACTGATATTTGTAAAAAACACATTCAATTGCAGACTGGAAAAAAAAACAGGTAAAAGATATGATAAGATGCACAATAAGCGGAGAACAAGCCAGCAAACACGGGACATTGACCATGTGTTGGTTAAATGTTAGCCCATTGTCTGCGACGCTGGGCCAACATAGAACCAACACATGGTCAATGTCCCGTGTTTGCTGGGATAGGCGTCACTGCTTTAGGAGGCTTTACTTGTTGCGAATTTACAGCTGTTCACCTAAGCCTGCAGGATGTTCTTGAAGATCAGGCCAATCAACAGCAGCTTTAATGTTCTTGTTTCGAGTCTATTGTTGATCAGCCTGGTTTGTAGACCCGTCTTCTGTAGACCAGGCTGATCAGCAGTAGATGCGCAACAATAAATGATTTGCTGTCTTGTTTCGAATCTACGATCAATCAGCCTGGTATGCAGCAACCTGCTGCTGACCATTATTGCTGACCATTTTGCTGAGCAGCTTTCTAAAATGGGCGTTATTAGTACCAGTGTGTTAAGCTATACTATACTAAGATATCTTGAGTAACAAGTGTCATACGCCTACATCTACATCAACAACATTCTCACAACATCACAATAATTAGCTACAACAGGTCCATAGACTATTCTGCTCAAGGACAGCAGAACTTATACAATATGCAAAAAAGTGTCATTGTGGACATTTTGACAACAATTAATTAGACGCATAACGGAGAGTGTCCCAAGTATAGTACTCTACTCCTCTCCGGTCGTCATTTCGTTAGAATGTAACGTGACTAAATAACGTATATGATTGGTTGGAGAAGAGCAATATGCATGGATGCACTATGCACAGTACTCCTGAAGGTTGCCGGCAAACACGAGACCATAACCAAATGCTGGTTTATTATCGGGCCAACGTCGTAAACGGTAAGCCAACAATTAAGGTGCATGTACATGAACAAATAATATGAGCGGATAGGAGTACCAATACAAACACGGCAGAAATATATCTTACTATTTTGGTGTGGGTGTTAACATTATATTATCCTCCCCTTGGATATGAAAGGGTGTATCGTGTATCTGCCACTTCACAAAGTGGCAGATAAACGATATACGGACAGGAATACAACATCCACCAAAATAACAAGAATTGTTTTTGCTGTGTTCGTATTCGTATTCGTATTCGTGCATATGTGAGTGCACCTTTACGTAACATTGTATCAAGTCTCGTGTTAACACTTAGAAGTGTATTTATGTCGCATAAAAAATACCAATACTGCCGTGCAAAACAAATTTAAGGCATAATCTTGTTACTTTTCAAGTGAGCAGATACTGACTTTTGCCCTTTCATAATTGTAATATTTATGTAGAACATGTTAACTTCCAGACGCACGATCAGTCGATCAATGCTGTAGCTTAATTTTAATGTGTGATATTGTATACTCAATACAGAAATCAAATACACATGTAATAATTATCGGCATAATTATATAAAACAGACATAATTTCATTTTGGAATTGGAGGAGAAAATGATTGTGCGAAATACCTCAGTACAAAGTCCGTCAGTAAAAGGACCCCCTGTGACGTTAGTCCAACATCAAAACAGCATTGGGAAAAGTGTAGTGTTTTCTAGGGACGGTGCAGGAATCCAGGAAGGCGGGGTTATTGCTCCATCGACATTTTGTGACCATGAGTCTGATCACGTTTATGTTTTGTTGTGCCTCTGAACTCGGATCAACGGGGCGCAATATTTTATTTTTCTATATTCTATGGACAGCGGACAAAAAAGAAAGCCAATCGCGACATGAGTAACAAGTTATCTCCCATGCAAAGTTTTTGTCCTGCTGGGCCTGTGTGTAAATTATACTGCTTCAAGCTAGTTTTAAACCAATCAGATTACCGCTGTATTGAATAGAACAGTTTGTTGTAAATACTCAGCTAAAAAAGTAATTGATTTTTTGGAAATATTTATTTTTCCTAAATATTCATATTCTTTGTCATTTAAAGCTGGAAATTGCGACAGCAATTCCAGCTTCAAATGACAAAAATACCAGGTGACAATTCAGCAGGACAATGGTAAGATCCATATTGTAGACTAATGATAACTGATGGTGGGAAATGTCACAAAATTGACAATATACTACGGTGCCACGAAGGCTTTTAAGCTCCCATGCTACGTGATGCCCCAATTTTGGCATCGCCAGGGCAGCGCCACCATGCGCCAGCAGTAGTTCGGCGAATGATCGGCGACGTAAGCGAGTAATCGCCATGCTTCGCCAAGGCATCGGGGAATTGAGAAAAATTGCAATGCATGCATTGGAATTATCTTCCGATGTTTCGTCGCCAAGAACCATCGGCGATATGTCGCCGAACAGCACACAACATTCGGCGAGGTACACCAAGGTTTAAAATGTCCCAGACGCATCGGCGATGTATATTCGGTGTTATAATATCCCGGACTGCATTGCGAAGCATCTGCGATGCTATGGCGATGTTTTAGCCTGTTTTCCATCTGCATCCAGTAACACGCCAACAGAACAAAAGTGATCAAGTTATCTCCCATGCAAGTTTTGTCTTGCTGGGCCTGTGTGTAAATTATACTGCTTCAATCTCATGCGACAGCCGCAAGGTGGTTCCAAGTGAAATCTCTCCACTTCTATAGACTCTGCCATCATGATCGCCATGACGTCGTCCAGACATTACCCCGACATCGTCAAGACATCACCCTGACGCCCCCGACGCATCGCCGATATTTGTCTGTCGCACGCCGAAGTATTACCGACCATCGCCGATTCTAAAATTACATCGTTAACTGTTATCCGACGTAGCGCCGATCAATCCCCTAATTTTCCTCGATGCATCGCCAATTATTCAGCGAATTGTCGATCATATTTTCCCGAAGATTCGTCAATACATCGCGTGTGTTTTCTCGTGGGTCCACATGTTCGACATCGGCACCCATCGCCACCAAAACACGTCTTTTTCATCGCCAGTACATCGCCAGACATTTTGGCCCTCGTGGGACCGTAGCATTAGGTCTGGCTTGCTGCAAGTGACCACCGAACTTACAATTTGCATCATGTTCATATTAAACATTTTCATACATCATGATAATAAACATCGCACATTAATATGCTAGAGGTGGTAGGGTTCGCGTCTCAACCATACATTGTAATATCAAACTATGGTGCTTTTTTGGTTTCTTCCATGTCGTGTTTCAGAGAGGGTGTTGCAGTGTTCGTGTCGTGTTTCAGACAGGGTGTTACAGGTGCTTGCTTGCACCTATTTTTTCTGTATTGTATTTGCATCCTCACGCACTATACGGTCTATTGCTAATGAACAATGGTAAATGACTATTCTATTGTCTTTTAGTCCTTTTTATTTTATTGTATTCTATTCCATCAATTTCTATCAATATTCCATTAATAATGTATTCTAGTAAATTCCACTCAATTCTACTCTATTATAGCGTATTGCTAGTTTAAATGATCACTATCAATCTGAGGTCACTGCACACCCATCTCTGTCTACTCACTCGGTCACTGTCAGGTCAACGTCGAGGTCAGTGGTCACGGTGTGATATCACAAACTATGTATGAAATGCCTTTTGACTTTACAAGTTAGAGCAAGTGATGCCCACATGTAAATATTTTATTTACTCCACCGAGTAAAACGTATAGTTCCAGTTGCAGTCACCAGATGGCCATAGCGGTGTTGTACCTTTTGACTTTACAAGCTATAATCATGATAATCTGATAATAGAGTAGATGTATATATCCTGAATCCTGTACTGATATAATATGGTAATAAACTTTTATTTGATTTGATTTGTGTGGTTACTGTGTTACACTATTGTACACAGCAGATTTGGTTAACCATGTTCAGACTAGTGTGACAAGGCACCGACACCGATGGCATTTGACAAAATCTAAGAAGGCATACGTTATATTATAGTGTAATCACAGTACGGTTTTGCCAATGATATGCATCCCGGACACAGAGTGAATACAGGTGCTGTCAAGGTTAAGAATGAGCTCACATACTTTAGCATGTTTAGAAATAAAACGAAGAGGATGTCAAGCACCAAAAATATCACGTAACAGGAACAGCGCATGTCAAAGATGTACATCAAACTCTATTGATGACGAAAATCACTTCTTAATTCTTATTCATTTTTCGCTACACAAAGAACTATAGCTACTTGCCGAAATCAAGTTACACAACATTTAGTGAATTTGAGAACCTCATGTACATTATGTTATCTATCTTGACCTAGCTTAAACTTGCCATATTCTGATATTGTCAATAAGATAACCTTTATATGATAATGAGCGGAGCGGGTCAAATCGCAGGTCAAAACCCACAAAATAATTTGGTATTTAGGTATTTTAGGTATTTGGTAGTTTGTGTCCTATTTAAGGGGAAGAGGGTCCCTAGGTTAAGTACTTTCGTGTTTAAAAAATCTTCAGAAAAAAAGATATTCACGATTATATTTGTGGTTAAAGAGCTTAAAGGGTTTTGGTTGGAATAATGATGGCCCAACGTCGTTTATGTATGCATGGGCTTGGGTATTCCGCACGTACGTCGATTATTTAAAATTTGCTTGGTATTATTAAAATTTATTTATTATTATTATTGCATTAATTCGTATTTTTTGTGCGGTGTACTTTGCTTTGCATATGTTAATGGACTACACGTCGATGTATGCATGGGCTAGGGTATTCCGTACGTATTTCATTATGTAAAGTTGTTTGGTATTACTAAAATAAATATGAATTATTATTGTATTATTGATTTTGGTATTATTTATACGGTGTACTTCGTGTATGAAGGTAGGCTGATATATACCATACACATGTATACATATATGCCCTTCTCTAGTTCTGGTTTATCTCTGCAAGTTATATTATTACATTACCACAGGAATAATGGTAATGTTGCAAATGATAAATCAAGCATGGTATCACAGTATTATAGTTAAGCATGGTAATCCACATAGCCTATTGTTTTATTCGAACTGTCGAAGGCAAAATAAAACCAATTTTCAACAAATGTGCTCATGTTTTCGCGCCATAGCAAGATGTTTGGAACTCACTATACTTAGCAGCCAAAGTGTCATATGTAACACTAGAATCAATGACACATACGACACTTTGACGGCTAGGGAACGATAAATTTCACGACAAATAGAAAACAGCGAAACAATGAGATACGTCAATCGACAGGGTAATATAATACATACTGATACATGTGGGCGGATGATTATCAGATTATAATTTATTATCGCCTAGTAGGCCTAGCCTATTCCTACCCGGTATGATCGGGCCGCCCAGCTCATTTACTTCGCTGTAGGCCCGGTCACACTGACCGCCATTTTGTTTCCACGGGCAGCTGTGTAAAAACGACACTCGCGGCGCCTACCGAAAAACTCGGATGCCATAATATTGAGACGAATATTACAATATCACCTGTGAAAACTAGTCCATTTTCAGCAGCCGTAAACTTGTGATCGTATTAGAACTGTTACATTTAAAAATGGAGGTCACTGTGTCAGAGCCTTGCGATGTCATCAGGGTAGCCTATTCCTGCCCATATTCACACAGTCGGCATCTCCACATGCTATCCCAGCTAACACAAAACATTAATTGTATAACATTTGTACAACATCGGCCCAACGTCTTCAACGTTGCTCAAACATTGTACACATGTTATACAAATATTTTGTGTTTGCTGGGATGGGCCTAATCAATAGTCCTTTTCTCAGTGGAACAATAACCTGTAATCAGGGAATAATCGTCACATTCGCCATTATTTTGCTCACCGAACAGTTGTCAAACAGTCTCCAATTCGCCGTTTGATCGCAACGTTAGCCAATTAGTCGCCAAATGTTTGTCAAACGATCTAAAAGATATAGTAGACATGATAGTATTATCTATATCTCTGCTCAAAACAATCATCCTTCCATCGCCAAATTATCGCAGAATTCGCAAATTATTCGCCAATTCTGTCCATTTTGTCACCGAATTGTCTCTTATTAATCAACTGTTCGCGTGTTGCAGTGACAAATTTGTCGCCGAAAAATCGCTAATTTTTTTGTCGCAAAAAAACGCCCACCTTGCTAAAGGGATGTTATCCTGAGAAAAGGATTAGATGTGATCCCGAGCTATAATATTGAGTGTCATTGATGACACAACACAATGGCCGCCATTAGGGATTGTCATTATGCTTTGCAATGTCAAAAGACGGTAACACATAAGACACTTGAAAAGACAGCGGTGATTGTGTTTTGATTTTGCATGGCGGCATTATTATTATAGTATACAGCTACCAAGACGGTGACAATTTTATGTTTTCGTAAGTTCAACAAATAATCAACTGGCAACGTGAACGAGAAATATAGAAAACTTCAACATATTGGTTCAAATTATAATATATTTCCAGTTTTGAGTTGCGGACGGTGGACGCTTAATTTACATGTTAAATATAACTTATAAACCTCTCAAAGCCAACTCGGTAAGCACAATACATTTTGTATAAGATCTCCACGACAGCCCAA